>JAALGY010000002.1:0-302972 GCA_032358165.1 Diplosphaera chodatii | reverse complement strand
ACTCTGGGAACGAGACCCTGTCCTGGGTGACATTAATTCTGTCTTGAGGGGCGTCCTGAGGTCGTCTTCAGGGTTGCTGCGGACGGCTGTAGGGTGTGTGAGGATGATATGAGGATGCCAGCAGGATGCCTCAGTACACTCTCAGTACGGCTTGAAGATGCGGCGGTCAGGACGGCGGCTGTACTGTGAGTGATGTCTTCGTTGCATCTTCGGGGAGTATTGATGCATCTTGATGGCATCCCAGCCGGAAAACTTGTACTGGCAAGGCTGTGAAGACGGTTACAAGACGGCGTCAGGACGCATCCTGTACAGTCCCTGTACTCTGCAAATGTATACTCGAACACACTGCTACACACATGTGAAAGATGGAACCACGACGTCCTTGTACTGCTATACCATACTGCCAGCAGCTCCTAGCTGTGCATTTGCAGGTGACAACTGCCTCTGGCTTGCTGTCCGCCGTGCGTATTATTCTGAGATGCCGCCACTGCCGTGCTGCATGCACAGCACTTGCGTCACCGCCCTTGCTTGTGCACCGACCGCTGATGCCGCCAGAACGATCATGCCTTGGTATGATGCACCTTCCTGTACGTCATCTGCATTGCATCATTCATCAAGCGATGAGTTGATATTGTTTTGCGCCAAGCAAGGCACTCAAGGCATGCGCAGCAGTTGCATACCAGTGCAAGAGACCCTGCTGCCATGCACACGAAGTGAAGGTCACCTGAGCACGGGGCGGGTTGGTGCGGTTTCCAGTGTTGCTGCTGCTGCCGCCGTTGCTCGCTGCCGCCGCGGCTTCGCGCGAGCGCTTCGACCCTGCAACAGGCCTCGGTGCCCTGAATGCCCTCTTCTTGCGTTCCTGCGGATTGACGATACCACAGGTACGGCGTGATGATCACAGATCCACAGCCATGTTTTAACACATCTAGACGTCAAGATGTACAGATGCGGTATTGCAGCGCATCAACAATTTTGAGCAGGAGCTGCGCCTGGTGCAAACAGAGCATGACCTACTCACCTAAGACTCGACAGGCCCCTGCTTGCCTTTGCGCACCCTGCCGCGCGCAACAGCGGCATTGGCATTGCTGCCCTCCGGAATCTCTGCCAATGCTTCATCCTGTCACCCACCAACACATGATTTGTGTGCCCTGTATGTGGGTAGGACTATCACCACATATGCTGTCATATACGTACAAGCTGTCTGATGGCAATAAGAGGCGTTTTGCAGGTGTAGCAATGCACCTCGTCCTCGTCCGCAGATGACTCCTCGGCATCTCGCTGCTCCATTGCCGCCAGAGCCTCAGGGTGCAGGGCAGCCGCCGGTGGGTTGCTGCCGGCAGCACCACTGTTGCATGTATTCAACATGACAAAATGCTCAGCTGATAAACGCATATGCTGAGCTCTGGCTAACCGCTGCGACGTCGGACAGCTGATGGCTGACTCCCACCAGCAATCTGGGCATCCAAGCAGCCGGCGCACAGGCTGACACATTGCTTAGACAACTTGCATGAGTTGTGAGCCGTGAGAACTGCTGAGCCATACCTGTTGCGGCCCTCAGTACACTCCATGTTGTCGGGGCTGGCGTTGCCAGTCACGGTGTCATTGCCGGTGCCATTCCTGTCGGGCCCCTTTGTGACGTTCTCGGCGCCATCCTCCCCCGGGCACACTGCGCAGATCACAGGTGCAAAGCCCTGCACCTTCTTCAGCTCCTGCGCGTGCGGCGTCCAGTAGTCTGCATCAGTCACAACACAGTACATCAGCTCACATGCACGCTGCCAACAGTGATGCGACACACTCTGGTCATGCAAGTGCACACATCTACAGATCATGCTCATACAGTTATGTGACGAAGTGGCTGGTTGCAGCACCCTGCACAGTGACTGCAATGCACCTGCAAACGTGTCAGGGACATCATTCGGCGCGAACTCCGCATAAGTCTGTGTCCACGGCTCAGATGCGATCAGGAAATTGTTCACAAACCCACTGTCCCCGTCCGCCTTTGCCTTCTCGCACTTTTTGTTTGCCTTGCTGCACAGCCTGCACAAGGGTGCAATGCTGAGGGTCACGAATCTGTTCAGATCGCCAGCTTGGCAGACAAGCCATACTATAGCAGCATTACCTGCAGATAGACATGGTGAAGCAGTCTGGAGTGTGTTTCACAGAAGGCACAGTCATGGGCGCTCACTTGCGGATTTTGGTCTGCAGCGGCTCCGCCATCAGCTCCGCATGATTTGGGTACTTTGTAAGCACCTCAGCAACGATCTGGATAATGCCCGGCAGCCAGCCGTCCTCGTTAGGGTGTTTCTGCTTCAGGAAAAAGTTTCCCTGCTGGGTACGTGGCGCATACCTGCACAGAGTTTTGGAGGTTGACACACATGTGACATGCGCATGGCTGTACGAATGACGCATACAGATTGCAGATCAAGATACCAGCTCTGCATCACGCGGTCCGTGCCGCTTCAAGTACATCCACAGGAACTCGACATTGGTTGCTGTTCACCCACATCACACTCACTTGTTGACCCAGCTGCGCAGGTCCTTGAAGAACTCCTCACGCTGCTGCTTGAGCTGCAGGCTTTCAGGTGCTTCTGAGCCGTTCGCTGCTGCGATCTGAGCCGCCGTGCGGCGCATCCTTTTCACGAGTTGCTTCACGTCGGCGTGTAGCCGCATCTCGCGGCTGGCAGGGTCCAAGCCCGATGGCGGCTGGTCACCGGGCTGCCAACTCTGCAGCAGGCCAAGGGCGTCAAGCAGCTGCAAATCGAAGCTGTCATTGCCCGACTTCGCGGAAAACACGATCTCCTCTGTTGCAGGCTTATGAAAGGCCTGAAAGGGTGCATACAGCGCACGCTCTGCCCGTGGCAGATCTGTGTGGTTTGTCACAATGGATTTCAACGGCGGGTCTGCAGCTGCCCCCATTCTCTTCCGCAGTTTTGCGGGAGGATCACTGCTGGGCGTCACGATCAACACCTTTGAAGTGTTCATGCTGCAATCCGGGTGATTCTGGAGGGAGTTGTGCGCAGGAAACTGGTTCCAAAGGATCGATCAGCACTGATGAGTCAGAAGCATGCCGCCAAGCAACGCTGAGCAAGTGAGCATGGACTACAGCTCGGCACGACCATTCAGTGACTCAATAGCGAATCGTCTCGAACCTTCTGTTCAGATTTTCCCGCTGAGCTGGCATTGTTCTGCTCTGACACAGGCTGATATCTCAGCATGTCTGTTGCTCCGCAGAACCCAACTCATTCCAAAGCAATCGATTCGATGCAGGCCCTAACCCTAACGCGCCTGACCAGGCTAGATATCATCGATGAGTTGGGTACCAAATTTACTAGATGTGTGTGGCGAGCAGCACTTGGATGATGCTGGCAAGGATCGATACTACTGCCTGGGCTATAAAGACTTGCAACTGCGTCGCCCATCTGCATTTTACGATCACTGCAAGCAGTGTGAGCCAGCGCAGCAGCTTCTGAATGATGCTGGATGGCGCCCGCGATCTCGCAAGCGGCGGCGTAGCGGCTCCGCTGCAGAAGGGAGTCGAGCAACAGCAGGCTCGCTGACGGCGCACGGCGGCAGCAGCAACGCCGCAATCACGCAGACAGCAGATGACGCACCAGGACCCCAGACCGACGAGCATGACAGCGCCACGGTTGCAGGCGGCGAGCATGCTGCACCACAGCTTGCTGCTGCAGCAGCAGCGCAGTTCGGTACAGTTTTCAGCGACGACGGTGCCATTGCTGGCTGGCCCTCAGGTGCGCTGCTCGACACCCACTGTCCGTGTCGAGCATCTGCGGCATCAACATCATGACAAGTCAGGACCGCACCCAATGTGACATGCAAATGTGAGCGGTCTTTCGATGTGTATCGGACTTCACCATCCGCCTGTCTGGCTACACGCAGATGATGACGAGGCCCCCGTTGCAGCGGCAGATGACGGAGATGATGGAAGTGATGCATCAGGTGACTTGCTTATGCATCTGCAGATGCAGCCATGCATGGCTGGCTTCGCAGCTGTCTGTCATCAGGAATGCCCTCACGACTGCCAAACATCATGCACATGTTCGCACATGTATATTCATGCGGACGCAGACAGCGCTGCCTCAGAAGGCGATGCCAGCAGCCACGATGCCAGCAGCCAAAGTGGCGATGATCGACAGCATGGCAGCGCCGCTGGCAGGTCGCCAGATGATTGGTCAGACTGGGACGAGCCAGACTCTGACGATGATGATGCAGCCTACATTGGCGGCTTGGGTGGCAGTGCTGCTGACGGACATGCAGCTGGCGGTGCAGCGGCAGCCTCCTCAGCCGCGGACCAGCACAGCAGCCAGCAGCCAGACGCACCAGCGGATAGCAATGCTGCTGGCAGTCAGAGTGGCGATCAGACGGCCGCTGGACCATCCTTCGGCTCCAGGACTGGCAGCGGCAGCGAGCGGCGCACAGCAGAATGGTTCATTAGCAGGCAGAATGAGCCGCTGTATGATGGTGCGGACATGACGGTGCTGCAAGTCAGCGTGCTGCTGCTCGACATGAAGCAGAAGCATAGCGTCAGAGCCTGCATCATAGATGAGCTTGCACGCGTGCTGGCCACACGGCTGCTGCCGCAGCCCAATGTCATGCCGCCATCACTTCACCTACTGAAGAAGGTCGTGGGGTGAGCCACTGGCGAGGCAGGAGTCTGTGCATCTTTTCACACCTGAAGCTTGTACACAGATATGCCACTGACAAGTGCTCACTATGCATGAAGCAACAACAGTTTCTGCCACCACACATGCAGGTGCGAGGCCGCGGAAGAGTACGAATATCACATGTGCGAGTGCGGCCGCACGGTGTGGAAATCACAGGGGCGCTGCACGTGGGAGAAGGAGACGCACCATGCGTGCACCACCTGCAAGGGACCGCGTTTCAATGTGCGGACCTACGCCAGTGGCCGCAGCCGCATCACCCCTGTGAAGGTGCAGATGTGGCAGCTTGTCGATGCATGTTGAGCCAGCGGCCGACAACGCATATCCTGCTCCCATCAGCTGTTCCCACTGTTTGTGCTGCCGCCTGTACTCTGCTGTGAGTCCGAACAAACACTGATGTGTTTATTGTGCTGGCATGTAGCGGTTCTACTACTTTGGCGTGGCGAAGGTCCTGCAGCGGCTCTTTGACGACCCCGACTTCTGTGCCAACATCGGCAGGCACAGCGATATAGGTGTGCATACTGTACAGCGGTTCTGCCTGAGCCTGAGTTTGCAGCTGCGAGCACGATTGCTGTGCCTGCAGTCACCGCAGTTGCGCGATCAATAGCAGCAGCCCCTGTTACATAGGCACCATCCTCAGGTGCAGCTGCATCATTGCCAGCCGCGGTGTTGTGTGCTGCCAGGGTGGTATGCCGGTAGTGAGGCGGACCGCATCGATCGCTTCACCCGCCTCGCCACTGGCGAAAGCCAGCTGCATAGCGCCACAGCGGCAGCTTATCAACTGGGCATCGACTGGGCGCAAGTGTTCAACTTCGTCACCTGGTCCACTGGCTTTCTGTTCATAAGGTGCAGCTTCACCCGGAACGCGCCTCTGCTGGCAGTGCACAAGCATGCTGATTTGCTTTTCATGAGAACCTGGATGATGCTTTTCGATCCAGCTGGAACCTGCATGACTGTCATTCTAGGCTTCAGCAGCTGGCGCCCGCAGGTGCTTGAACCTGCCAGCCGAGTTGCTGAACAGGCGTCAGCTGCACCCCCTGCTGGCGCTCATCCCTGGACCCAAGGAGCCAATGCACGGGCAGTTGGCAGCCATCGAGGAGCTGGTCCGGGCAGACCTGGCGGACGCCGGCCCTGCCCCCAGAGGTATGGTTTTGAATGCAATCTAATCTGCGGGAGCCACACGCCAGTCTAGCGAAAGGAACCTTCCAAACTAAATCGTCAAGACATGTGCCATGTGTACAGATGCTGACAACATCTTTAGGGAGGCAGCTCTGCTGCCACACTCACAACCTGGCTGATATGATGCAGCGTGCCAGCTAGCCTGTACAAATGCAGCCGCCATCTGACCTTGCAACACTGTGTTTTGAGCCCTTTGTGTTCTGCATGTGCAGGTCAGGGCATCATGGTTACGCCACATGTGCGGCAGCCTGACGGGCGGGTTGTGGCGCAGCAGCCCATTCGGCACACGGTCTTCGTGCCCAACCTGATGGCCGACACCCCGGCACGCCACAAGATGGCCAACACCCTGGGCGTGGCCAGCTACCTGGGCTGCGGCATGTGCCTCTTTCAGGTCGGCGGCTGTGTATGGTAGCCACCTGTAGTGCTTTCATGATGCAGGGCATTGAATGATATCCCACACCTCTGGCAATGTCCTAGGCGCCCTTGTGAATGGCAGCCACAAGTCATACTGGATGGATGTCATGGCCAGCAGGGGACCAAGAACGTGCCGCTGACGGGCGACGCCGCCGCAACGCTGCTGCCAGGCGACAACCGCAGCGGCATCTACTTCCGGGGGTACCGAGAGCCGGTGCCGCAGACGATCATGCATGGCGGGAAGCCAATGCTGGCCTCCGACCCCAAGCTGCAGCTGACACATGCGTGAGTACACATTACCCTCGTCTGAAAAGGCATGGCCCGACTCCTCAGCTCGTGTATACCTTGGCTGACCTCGTGCATGAGGTGTCTGTACAGGGTGTGACTCTGCCATGCCTACAAAGATAGCTTTGATGGTGGCGGTGGTGAGATTATGGACGATTACGCTGGGAGAACTGCTGACGGTGACAGTTGGAGCGTGTGTGACAGCTGGAGCGTGAAACTCTGCGGTCTGCATGTGCAGGCGCGTCAAGAAGCGCGTGCAGCAAGTGGTGGATGGCATCAAGGACCCCGGCGAGGTCGGCTGCAACGGCCCACCGCTCTTCTGCCTGTCTGCGGACCTGTACTACACCGACCCATCGACATTCTGGCTGGTGGGGGCTGCGCACGCGCTGCTGTACGGCCCGGTACGTCGTCTATACACAGCATCCAGCCATTGCTTCATTCCGCAGTGGCATACCTTGTCTATCATAGCATTATGGGCCTTTGCAGGTCTTCAGCTATAAAGCTGTAGTGCATCGAGCTTTTCCAGATCTGGTATGATCCTGCGTGTTAACCCTTTTCTGCAGGTCAAGGCGTTGTGGGTGCTGGCGATGTCGCCGGTGCCGCGCGGCTGCGAGGCGCCGTGGTACGTCCTGTCGCGGGAGGCACGGGCGCGCATCCGCCAGCTGGGCGCAGCGGTCACCATTACCAGCGACTTCGGCAGGCCGTACAGGTACAGCACCCAGACGTGCTCGCACAATTTGGCATCAGCATCTTCTTAAAACGTTTTGCAGATCCACATAGCATGCCGCCAGTCACATCAGCCAAGGCAGCACTGTGAGCCTCTCCATCTGCTATACCAATGACCTCTTTGTCAGCACAGTGGTCGACGCTGGGACGTTCAACTGGTGTAGGTGTGTGGTTGACAAGTACGGCGAGTACGAGCTTGACGATTGGCTGCATTTCGTGGAGACTTTCTCGGACCTGGTGGTGCCAGACGAGCTGCTGGACCCTCGCTTCCTTGCCATGCATAGGTGCGTCAAGCAGAGCACTGCTCGAGGGCCCTGTATATGTCATAACAAAGGGTTTCAGCGGTGTGCACATCTGCATAGACGGTGATGAGGCAATCTGAAAGCAGGCAACTATTTGCCACTGTGTTGCAGGCTCCTGCAGCGCGCCACCTGCCACTACCTGCGCAGCACATCGACGCAGGGGCGGTATACCTTTACGGAGGCTGCTCGGCGCGAAGCGGCACAAGCGCTGTGGGATTTTGCCAAGCTTGTCGAAGAGGTGAGTCAGCAGACTGGTAGTTGCTGTGCGCTGCGCTGGGGCGTGCATCGGCAACTTGCAGCTACAAGTTGTTCTGTGTTCGTCTTCACTTTTATTGGCGTGCTCCAGGATGCTGATACCGGCCCCAGCATGTTGACAGCAGCTCCTGTGCTGTGCAGCATCTGCCGGCGCGGATGTGCACAGCCAACCTGCACGCTTGCGCCGTGCATCTGCAGCGGCAGGAGCAGCAGCACGGCGCCGTCGCGCTGCTGACAGAGTGGTGGGTGGAGCGCGGGCTGCAGCAGATGAAGGCAGTATGCAAATACCGGCTGTCGCAGAGCCCGGAGGTGCTCATGGTGAACGAGCTGCTGACGCGGCACGCACTCAGCAAGTTGGCAGCCCAAGGCATGGCGGCCACCTTCGATGATCTTGTGCCGGAGTACCGCTCGCAGCCACTCAGCGGCCCAGCCTTTGACAGCGGCGACGAGCATGGCAACCATTTGCTGCTGCATGCTGGCACACTGCTGACGGGCTACTCCACCAACGAGCAGCTGCGGCAGCAGCGCACAGAGGAGCTGCGCGCCGCCCGCGCTGCCATAGCCGGCTTCGTCCGCATCTATCAGCCAGACGGGTTTGCAGCAGACGGCAGCGACGTCGAGCAGTCGCGCATCTACAGGCACAGCCAAGCCAGCCGTGGCGGACGCGAGATCTTCTCCAGCCGGGCGCACAGCCGCGCCACGCGCAGCGGCGGCTACTGGGTGCTGGTGACCTTCAGCGGTCAGCAGCATGTAGGCGAGATCATCCGGTTCCTCAGGGTGCTGCCGCCGCCACAGCCGGGTGCAGCCGGTGCTGCGCAGCTGCAGCCGCTACGCCTTGCTATCTGCCGCTTCTTCAACCCGCTTCAGCAGCAGGGACAGGTTTTCAGATTCAACACGAACAGGGCCGCTGACGGCGGCCGGCTGCGCGCAGTTGACATTGCACAGATCGACACAGCGTTGATCAGTACAGTCGATCCGGGCGCGGGCAGCGGTGGCGGCCAGCAGCTGCGGCTTGTGCGCTATAACAACTGCAGCAGGCAGTAGTGAGGCAGTTTGCAGCGGTGGGGGACATATTGTTGGACATTTCATTCGTCTATGCTAGTCAAGACGGTTGCGTGTGCGACGTCAGCAACGGTTTCGTGTTGACACCTTAGCAAGTGGATGATAGTCATTGATGCACCTCCTTCACAACAGCAGTACAGACTGCTATATTGGGGATGGCTGGTGACTGCTGACGTCTTGAGGGCATATTGGGCATATCTTGGTGCAGTGTCTTGAGACTGTGCTATAGGACGATGTGAAGATGTGCCAATACGAGCAAAGTTGAGCACGTCCTGGATCTGAGCCCCTAGACGCATCATGACGGCATCTCAAGACACCAGCTGACACCATTCCAAATCGTATTGATGCATCCTGCCGCATCCTGCCGCCGTCTTGAACGAAGACGGTCCCAGGATGGGCCGAAGACGGCACTGAAGACAGAATTAATGCCACCAGGACGAAGTCTCGTTCTCAGAGCATGCTCATGTGATGCACAGTCAAGGCCGGCGTGGTGTACCATGCTGCAAGTACCCGTGCCATCATGGTTGTCGCAATACACTGTTGCAATGCACTGCTACACTTGTCGTATTTACAGCAACATGGTGCATGTTTGCGCTACAGCTTAACGGCGTGACAGGCGTGCTGCTGTCTGAGCGTCACTACGTTAGAACGATGCAACAATAACGTGGCAGGGTGAGGCGGGCAGTCCTACACCCGACAGGCAGCATACTCGGCAGAGGCACTGTCGCACACTCAGGTGCATGTCTGGCCCTGTATGCTGCATGCCACGAGGCTCGAGCAGTGCTGCGACGCCTGGGATACTAGATGTTGCGCTGCGGAAATGCCTTTATTTGAGCTTGTGAAAGTGGTACCGCCGTTCCACTTGAGCACCCATACTGATGTCACTTGATGACCAATGACTGCTGATTTCAGCTTACCGGCACAGACCAGCTCCCCTTCCCTGCTGACAAGGCAACGACGTTTTCAGAGACAGTGTACCGACCGTGCAGTTGCAAACCCAGCATTATATCCAACCAATAAGTCTGACGTCACTGTGGTAAACTCCACGTTCAGGACTAGGTGATCGATATTCGCCTTCGCTGCACCTGTGGCACAGTTGCCATACTTAGTCCCGCAAGATCAGAGAGTTTTCAGTGGGAGCAGATACTAGATGATGAAGACCACCCCTGATGCTTAGTGCAGGAAGCTGCTGCAAACGGCGGCCCCCGCAGTACTTTTGAACGTATGGACCAACAGCCAGGCGAGCAATTTCACACCATCACTGGTCTGGGATAACGTCTTTGCCGGCGACGCCCTCGAATCTTTGAAGCAGCACTTTCCTCAATGCAACCATTTACCTGGTGTGCCACCACCCTGCTTTGCTGCGGGATACACTCAGTGATGCGCTCCTGCCCCTGCCCTTGATGCATCGCAGGAGCTGTGATGGCTCGTTGACCCTGCAGTAACCTGATGGGTCTTCTGGTGTGTATCCTGCAGAGGACATTCGCTGGAACTGCCATGGGGTCTCTGCAAGACCCGCAAGTCACAAGCACTTCAGGGTTGGTGTCAATTACTACCGGCCATTGCAATTATTTTCGGCCGATAATAATCCCACTGCCTACCAACCTTCACTGGGCACCCTGGTGAATCACCAACTATGGTGCTGTAGGCCTCTGCACACATTTCCTCGTCTTTCTGCCGGTCAGCAACACGATCAGGTTACTGCCTGTCTGCTGGTGCCATTGCCGTCATCATGCTTGCAACGCAACGGTGGTGGTTGCAGCTGCGTATGCACTCGTCGCAGGTGAGCACGATGTATTTCCATTACACACATCCGCTTCTCCACCTCTACATCAATCTTTGTGCACCAGTGCAGTACAGACACATGCCATGCATTACTGCTGCTTCCAGCCGAGTTGCCGATGTGCAATGTAGTTGAGGGCCACACCCTGATTGTGATAAATCGAGGTATCTTGCTTACAGCGTTGTGCTTTTCCCGCAGTGACAGTGTACCTGGTGCTCAAAAAGAGCTCAGCTGCGAGGTGGCAACAGCAAGATGTGGCAGCGGCGGCAGATCCAGCGGTCAATGTTAATTCGACTCCGGACAGCACCGATAACAGTGGCGGTGATTTTGGAGAAGAGGCCATGATGTTGGTGAGCCATGCTTGTATGGAATTTGGCACAGACTACACGTCAAAACTCACTGACGACGATATAGAACCGCCCGAGGTCCTTACAACGTGCAGTGGGGCAATACCGGGGGCAGAGGCACTGCTCATGAGATCATTGTTATGCAAAAGTTGAACTCTGTCATGGTCAGTAACAGGTGTCATGGCAGCACCGGTTGGACACCGTAGCTGCGCGATGCTGACGTCCAGTTCAGCGCTGACACCGCCGGCAAATGCATTGTGTTGGGCGGCGGAGCCTTTGGCACGGTGGGTTTGGTTGCTGGAAATCCATGTCAACAGCTGCGTGAAGTACTCCTGCTCTTGACAGAGAAGGGCGTGCAGTGCTTCTCTATATGTCGCTGAGGGCCAGCTCATGCAATACTGCTGTCCAGTGTGCAGGTCTACAAGGGGAGGCACCTGCACTCGGATGTGGCTGCAAAGGTGCTGCAGCTGGACGGCGGCCTGGCAAGGGCTGTGCAACGGGAGGTGCGGCGGCGGCTGTGTCTCTGCTGGTGACCCAGCACCAGCTGGCAGACCCCTGTGCACCAGACACTGTCATGCAGTTTCAGCATCCGTGCTGTGCTGCGCCAGGCTTGACATTGCACCTCATGCGCAGCGTGCACGTGCAGCTGGCGGAGCGTGTCAGCCGGACGCCAATGTGGTGCAGGTCTATGGCGGGGCTGCAGCGCAGGACGGCCAGTCGCTGCTGCTGGTCATGGAGCTGATGCAGGTGCGGAGGCTGATAACCTGCGTCTGCTGTTGTCGTGGAGGCCGTGCAGCTATTCGGCCTCCGATTGGCATTAACCCTGCCGCCACAGCAACCTCAAGCATGTCGTGTGAGAACGCTCAGAACAGCCTCGCCGTGAAGGAGTCGAGCTGTGGTCACTTTCCTGCAGGGTGAAAACCTGCACGCAGCGCTTTACGGGCCGCAGGGGGCACACTATCTTTGGCACAACTGGGGCCCTACAATGGTAGCTGACATCGCGTGCGGGCTGGTTTACATGCACACCGCTGGCGATGTGCACAGGCGACCCGGTCTGCTGGTGTGTACATTTGACGCAGCACTGTGTTCATTGCCCGAGTCCCAGTCATGGGAGCAGGAGCACTGTCGAATGTCATCGTCCATAGCAGCACCTGGTACTCAGACAGCGCACAGTTATTATTCAGCATGGGATGCGTCTGCAGGAACCTTGAGTCCAGCAATGTCCTGCTGGCGGCTGACGGCCGCACAACCAAGGTCGCGGACATGGGGTCGGCAGCACACACGGATGAGAAGCAGCACTTTGGCACGCTGGCCTGGGCCGCGCCGGAGCTGCTGCTTACGGACACGAGCTGCAAGCTCGATGCGAAGATAGTTGTATGCCTGCTGGCCCCCGGGAAGCCTTCGTTATCAAATGAGCAGCTGCCAGGGATGCCTGTGGCCACCTTATCAGACCCTCACTATGCATGTGCAATATGTGCAGGCTGACAGCTACTCGTTTGGCGTGGTGCTGTGAGAGCTGGTCACAAGAGAGACCCCGCTGGGCAGCGAGTGCGTGGCAACCTGCGGCCTGTGCACGTGCCGGAGGAGTGCCCTGTAACAGTGGCGGCGCTGACACAGCAGTGCATGGCCGTGGCGTCAGCTGACCGCCCCGGCGCGGGCCAGGTCAGCATGCAGCTGCAGCGGCTGAGGGCAGGCGCGCAGCTGTGATGCACGTAACCATGCGGCTGCATGCTTTCAGTCAGGCACGACCAGGTTATCAAAGAAGTGAAGGGGTTCCATCAGATATAATGGCGGCATGCAGCAGCAGCAGCAGCAGCAGCAGCAGCAGCAGCAAGGCTTGCATGCACTGCTGTGATGGGTCAAACCGTCCTGCTCATCGCTGGTCGTGGCAACACCAGACCAACCAAGATAGCGTATAGCATCAGCCCCACAGCAGCCTCGCCAAAACTACAGGCTCCTAACCGATCAAGTGATCAGATCGGAGTACACAGCAGGGCCAATGAGCATGCAGCCTGCATGCAGCAGAGCTTAGAGAGCACAGCGTTTGACGACGGCAATGGATGTCACAGCGATCCCAGCGAGCTGGAAGCGCGAGGTTATTCAGTTCGTATAGTACAAAACACTGAGTACGCCCAAACTTGTGTTTGTTTGTTCAGCAGACCGGAGTCTCTCCAGCTTGCGTACGAGCAGGTACAGCATTTAACACGAAATCAGGCTGACAACACCCTGACGGACAGGAGAGCTGGACTCAGCACCCGGAACGTTGAACCACATGACACTCTTGCGTTCGAAATAATTGATACAATAGGCAGATCCGCTCGCACTGGTCGAAAACAAAACGCAGGGAGCAACCTCGAGGCCACAGCATGGTCAGCATGATCATACCCCTTGTACACGTGCCCACAGCGGACTAAAACAGCTAGGGGTAGTTAAAGAACTCTTTAACTCCCCCTAAAACAGCATATATAAGGTGCGATGTCTTGATCGCTCGGTAGCGCGTGAAGCAGAAGGAACGTCTCGCTACGTCAGGTCGCACTTGCATTCTGCATGGCCCGATCGCTTCACCGTGACGTGATCTGCGTCGCGGTCTTGGTACCATGTCACCCTGACGTGGGACCGCCTGTGCGGAAGCTAGAGACCGCTATGCCTCGTTTGTCGTCGTACTTTTGGTGATCCGTTCTGGTTTCCATCGTCTGGTAATGGAGAGAGCAGACGGAGCGGACATCACCGGATTTCAGGTTGCAACTGCAAATCTTGTGCCTTCGAAGCGAGAAGTTAGTGCAGACGCAGCAGGAGGACTTCACGAGCAGCCGTCCCAGGGAAGCGCCAGACAAACAGCTCTGCAGCATCCGATTCACCAGCTTAAGCAAAGCCAGCAGGATGACGATGTCTGTATGCAGGTAGGGTCGAAGACTAAATTGCATCATACACTGCGAAATGTACACATGGTGCTCACTGCCTAAAGATGTCGACACCTTCTATCGTGTCTGCACTGCCCTGAGACATGCAGAAGTGCACGCTGTATCAACCACCTGTTGCAGTAAAGCGTCTGCCAAAGTTACGTTGCACCTCTGCCGACGACATGCCACCAGCCTCATCTGATCATGCATGGCTGACAGCCGTGCAAATTGTGGCAGAGGGGGATACGGACTGCGCTGCAACAGCTGCAAGAGAGTACAGGAAAGAGCATTTCACAATTGGATTTGTCATTACGAGCGTTTCAGCATGTGGTGTACGGGCAACTTGGCGATGGTGCAGTTGCGAAGAAGATTTCTGACTCTCAAAATCCAGGCATGCAACAATAGTGTCATTGTCAGCAACTAACGCACTTTGACGGCAAGCATTTAGTGGCCGAATGTCTTGCATCGGCAGACAGTGGCATCGTCAGTATGAAACCAGCTTCCTAGCTTCCTGCCATGCACATGCCACCGGAGCTGTGAAACTTGCAGGAGGCGCACATGAGGTGCCGGCAGAACTCCTGGTCGATGCGCTGCTGCTGCTGCAACGTGCAGCATCCCAGGGAATCTTGCATGCGGCTTATGAGTTGTGCCAGCCATCAAACGACTGCATGATGACGGTAGAGGCGCTTGCGCAGATTCTCCTGGTAATGTCTGTGGTCGACAAACGCAACACGAAAAGCTTCTGAGCATCGTGGCTGAGGTGCACCAACCGCACAAACTGTCTGCTGTGACGGTCAAGACTGCAAAAGCAAATGTGAAGACGAACAGGTGTCCACCGTGCGCAGGTGGTACTAGCAAAGCTGGAGCTGCAAATGACTGAACGGCAGTTGTGGCGCATGGCAGATGCGTTGCTTCAAGAGGTTCACAGCTCCAACGAAACGCATCCGCAAGCTCTGCGCCACACAATCAGCACTGCGCGGCTCCAGCAGCACAACAGCAGCTGGTGCCCAATGCCGTGGACACGCGATCCATCCTGAACATCGTCCACATTCTGCATCATATTGTGCCATTGGCGCCGTGCGTGCAGCGGTGCCCCATGCGCAATACAAACTCAATACAAGGCTACAAAACCACACTTGTTTTCTCTACAGGCGCAACGACAGCACGGTGCAGTTGGCAACCCGGTTTGAGGACTTCCACAGTTCTCTTCTCAAACATTGCCGGTCAATACCAAATGAAGAGCACACTTCGAGAAGTGCCTTGGCAACCAAACTTTCAGAGATGTTTCGCTGTTGACGGTAAAGAAATGCACGAGTGATGACAGCCTGGCTGCTAGTTGTTGCTGGCTTCATCATCAACGCAATGCACAACTGTATGAATCATGCATGTTGCCAGTTGATGAGCCAGCGTTCAAAGTATGGTGATCAAATTAATTTGGTCGGTGCGATGCCTGCACCACTCCACTTGCAATGCAGCACAAGCATTATACTGGTTTCAACACGTTAGGTAAAAGTAGGCTGTATCGTGTTGGCTGCGGGATAGGTAACGAAGTGCACCTTCGCCCCTTTCTGGTACAGCACCGAAAGCGACACCTTTGAAGACTTTTCTACGCCTACAAAAACAAACTATCGGAATAATTGCGATCAGCGCAATGCAACACTGCTGTTTGACGCTGATATCTCAATTGAGACCACCATCAGTTGTCATGCAGATTGCCAGGTGGGTTGCCTGGTATGCAATGCTGAACGTGAAGCAGTTGCAACAGGGTTCGGTATCACAGTGGCTTGACCGCTGCAGCACACTCCGACCTGAATACCTGGGTACCGGAGCACAGCAGCAGTCAGTCCTATAGGGGGATCTATCAGCGTGTTGCAGTCATTGTGAGCACATCCATGTAAAATGTCTCTACATGCAGTGCAAAGATCCACACTGCTGCAAGTCCTAGAGATTGATACTTCAACTGCCGTGACATCGTCCAGCACTCTGCCTGTCACCTTCATTCTGACAACAGTAAATGTTCAACACGAGACTACACATGGCATGGTGCATTTCAAGATTCAGCTGTCTTGGCAGCGGGATTCATGGTGTTGCCCAGCTTTGTGCACCTGGTAGCTGAACAGAGTCCGCTCCTGCAGACCCAAGTCACTGCACGACGGGGTCTGAGAGCCCCTTGTCATCTTCTAATACAATTGGGTTACACCAACACATAGCAGGCTGCGTAACGACTGCAGACAACAAGCGTTCAAACCCCTCTGCTGCACGCAGACTGCGAGTCTGCTCGCCACGCAAAGGTTTTGGTATATAGACACATACATCACGTGCACGCAAACGGAAAAAACATGAAATACTCACAAGCTCCTTTTCCTCAACAAATAGAGGGTGCCTTTCGCCGCAGTCAAGCCAGGACATCTTCAACAACGGATGGGTTCGCTCTCCACACGTTGCTGCTGCCCGCCATTGTATCTGGAGCCCCTTCACTTCTTCGACAGCCTGGCCGTGCCTCGCTGAAGGCAGCCGCATGGTTGCGTGCATCACAGCTGCGCGCCTGCCCTCATCTCAGCCGCTGCAGCTGCTTGCTGATCTGATCCGCGCTGGGGCGCTCTGCCGGCGACGCGGCCATGCACCGCTGTACCAGCGCTGCCACCGCCGCGGGGCACTCTTCTGGCACCCGCACAGGCCGCATGTTGCCACGCACCGGAATCTCCCCCGTGATCAGCTCCCAAAGCACCACGCCAAATGAGTAGCTATCCGCCTACGAAGGATGCAGGAGCGCACTCAAGTCTCCACATCACAGCGACATGGTCACAAGGGTCCTTGGCAGCTGAGCTGGTCAGGCATCTGGGGGGCCAGCATGCATGCGGCTACCTTCGCATCGAGCTTGCTGCTCCTGTCCGCAAGCAGCAGCTCCGGCGCGGCCCAGGCCAGCGTGCCAAAGTGCTGTGATATGTAACCCGCATCCATCATTGCCGCCGACCCTATGTCCGCCACCTTAGCTGTGCGCCCGTCAGCCGCCAGCAGGATGTTGCTGGACTTGAGGTCCCTGCAGACGCATCCCATGCTGCATCGTGACCGCGTGACACGTTGTCGGTACCCGCTGGCGCTGCCTGACACTGCAGGTGCTTAACAACGCCTGAAGAGGCTCTTGTCCGCATGGCATCGGACTCAGGCCATGGGCTGAGCCGGATGCGCACGTATGCAGGTCAGGTTCACCTGTGCACCACGGCGGTGGTGTGGATGTACACCAGCCCTCGCGCGACGTCAGCTGCTATGGCAGGCCCCCGGTTGTGCCAAAGGTACTGCGCCCCATCCGGCCCGTCCAGCGCTGCGCGCAGGTCCCCACCCTGCAGGAAAGTCACAACAGCTCGACTCCTTCACGGCCGACCCCCGTATGGGCGGTCCCCCGTATGGGCGGTTTCAAATAGCATGCTAGAGGCTGATGTGAATACAGTTCAATAACTAGGGGGCTGCTGAGCAGCTGCACGGCACCCGCAAGAACGGCAAACGTTCGGCATTCAACCCCACACCTGCATCAGCTCCATGACCAGCATCACCGACTGGCCGTCGTGCGCCGCAGCCGCGCCGTAGACTTGCACCACATTGGCGTCTTGGCTGACCCGCTCCGCCAGCTGCACCTGCAGGGACACAGGGCGATGTCAGGAGCTGGCACGGTGCAGCATGGCGATGTGTGCCCATCCCACCGTGGCCAGCACCCGTGCTGTCGGTATTTTCAACTGCCAATGGCAGCCGCTGAAAGGTTACACAGGCGCCGCCGCACCTCCCGCTGCACAGCGTGCGCAGAGTTGCTATCCAGTTGCAGCAACTTGATGGCCACATCCCGGTGCAGGTGCGTTCCCTTGTACACCTGCCACCCCGTGCAACAGTTGTTATGTTTGTCAACAGCGCATGTAGCTCCAGTGCAGGTCCCGTTTCGCCTGGCAGCAGCCCTCAGCATTTGTTGTGCGCATACACCCTCAGCAGCCAGGCTCACCACGCTGAAGGCTCCGCCGCCCAGAACGATCCGCTTGCCGGCAACATCGGTGCTGAATTGGATGTCAGCAGCGCGCAGCTGCGGCTTCCACACGGTGCTGCCATTCATCACCTGATCACCAACCACGATGGTGACACGGCGCATGTGCAGCACGCTCACAAAGTCAGTCACCATGCGCAAGGCGTTGAGCCATGCCCTTCTACCGCTGTCTTCAGACAACTATAGACTCGCCATACTCTCGGGATTACTGTGTGTCGTTGGGACATTTCCAATATTCTTTTATGCATAATGCACAGATGCCTCACCGACACTGAGGCTGCCTTTTTAGCGCCCCCAATGTCACTGCTCTCTGACGAGGAACTGCCATCTGTCTTCACTGCTGCAGCTGCATCATGCCGTCTTTGCCTCCTTGCAGCCAGGCCCTTTTTGAACACCAGCCAGAGTGCCACTGCACGTACAGGTGCACCAAAGCTGTAACAAAACGAGTCAGCCACCCCATAGGCACAGCTAGCAGCCTTCGCATCAGCTCTGTGAAGTTGCTTTATGCTCAGATGCAGGGATGCCAATCGATAGTACGGACCCCGGACCCTGCTACGAACTGTGCAGGATCAACAGGGCGCAAGCACAGCAATAGTGCACGGAATGTCACGCAAACTGATGCACTGCTCACCTGCGGCTAGTGCAGCAGCAAAAACCACCGCTGCAATGGCAATGCCGGCAATTGCGCCAGCAGACAGTGACCTATCAGATGGTTGCGGTGCTCTGCAGGACCGCAAAACATATGTCTGGGAAAGGTCTTCGTCAGCCAGCTTGGGTGTGCCAATGTTCGAAGTTATGACAGACGTGACTGCAAGGGATGCACAGCAACTGGCTGCACACCCACCCGGCAGTGCTGTTGAGTGCCGGGTCTTGCCGAGTCCCCACATCGCTTCCATTGAAGCTCCTCTGCAGCATGCAAACCCATCACATCGGCTGACTGCAGCATCGTAAAGCTATGATGATTTGTCAACACACCAACACCACGATCGACAGTGCAGTCTGTTTCAGTGCAGGGTGGGTGCGCACCAGGTGCATGGTGGCATTCAGGAAGGTGCCGGTCCAGTTGGCTTTGCGAGGGCCCAGAGATGCCAGGGCCCCGCTGTTGAAAACACCGCCCCAGATCACTGACGGCGTGAAGTTTGCCGCCAGACTGTTGGTCCACACATCCAAAATGACGGTGGAGGTGGCTGTCTGCAGCAGCTTCCTGCATCCCATAGTGCGGTTGGCATGGGGTGTCATGCCATCCTGTTTATGAACTGACCATGGCTGCGCAGCTCACTGGCATCTGTGCCATGTGCGCAGCTAGGTGTCACTCACTAGGCGGCTGTCAGGGCATGCCAAGCACTGCATCTGCGGTGGCGCATGCCAAGTGTAGTCACCATACGTGGGCAGCAGGCGAACCTGATGCTGCTGCACCCACAAGCGGCTAGCTCGGCCTGTTCTTAGAGCTGGTGATCCTGCAGACAAGCAGAGCTAGCCCGTCAGAGCCATGCATGACAGGACTGTCGTTGTGCGGCAAAGCGCAACTCCAGCTCACCTGGTCAAGAAACGATTGCTAGTTGGCTTGGCAGTGCCTGCTGCTCCTGCGACCCTCTGTTGTGTCTGCAGAGGCAGCCACAGGTTCAGGCACCGTACCTTGTGGTAGAAAGCAAGACAATTCATCAGCGCCACTACTGACCTTGGAGGCGCTCTGAGTTCGTGGCTCCTCCCCATGTCATGACACCTCTGCAGGCTCTTCTTGCTGCTCCTGTGGTCCGTACGAGCACGGTCAGCAACCCTGCAGCGCAGCTGGTGCAATAAGATACCAGGCAATCTGAAACCATCCAGGTGGAATCTCGAAGAACTCGGACATGTTGATTGCTGGCATCGACTACGAGGAGTGTGCAGGTTGGAAGAACGCCATTGGGTGAAAGGAGGACACAGACGACACTGGCAGTCACAAAGATTGCATCGTGTACGTGCAACCGTTTGGTTCGTGCAGTCTGCACGATACCGCAGTACACCAGTCAGTTAGGCATGAAGGGCCCATTCGATTGTGGATAGTGAATACCGCTGCGGACACTGGCGTGCAGCATACGTGTAGGGCTGTGAGGACAGCACGCATCCTTATGAAGTTGAGCAACGTCTCAGAGGCAGTAAGTCTCCTTTGGTAACAGTGCCATAGAATGACGAGGTGATGAAATGAGTCTGCTACAGTGTCGCTCTGCAATGCTTGTCATTTGACGCGAGGAAAAACACTGTAATAATGACAGGGCTTGACTCGTAAAGCTAAGTAGACACAGCAGATACTGTTACAAGGTTGATGCACTCACACCATAGCATGCCAGTCCAAGGTTAAGACTGACATGGCTTCTGGCCAGTCCGAATTGTTCAATCCGTGTCCATGATGATGCAGACGGATCATGGTTTAAGGGCAGTGTGCAGACTTTGCTTGCTGTCGGCTAACATAAGCTTGTGTGCCTCAAGGCGTGTCTGCAGATGTGTGCGACAAGCAATACTGCCGAGGTGGCAGGTACAAGTACGCGCATGTGCTCAGGGCGCAATAAACTCAGCAGTGATGTCGCAATCGATAACTGCATCTCAGTTCTTACATCTCGGTAATGACACATGGAAATGATCTCACTTGATACGCAGCATGCAGGCGAGCCCACTGTCAATGATGAGAATTTCCACTACTCGCTTATGTTGGAAGTTACCATCTATTTGTAGCTATCGCGGAGCAGGGACAAGGTGCCACCTTCTGCTACATATATTGGACAGTTCGTGGAGCTGTGAGCAACAGACCCTGCGCAGCCAGTTAGCCGGTGAGATGTTTGAGACCAACTTTGTTTGTTGCAGGTGTCACAGGCCCACAATTGCTCTGTAAATGCGTGGACTGCAATTCGCAGTCACTTCCCGTGGTTTTTGTACTTCTTATACATTAGAAAAGTTCTCATGGTGCCGTCTTCATGGAATTCAAAATCCTCCCATTCGCCCGTCTTCTCCCTGGCAAACTCCTTAGGATCAAAGCCAGCGATTTGCAGATCCGAATGATAGTGGTCTTCATTGCTGATCCTGACATTCAGATATGCGCTGTGTCTCAGTTAGAGTTGCGTGAGATGTCAACAAGTTGAAAGCATGCACGCATGATGCGAACCATGCGAGTGTTGGCATCCAATACGCTCACACTTCTGTGCAGGTGTTGGATGCCTGCGAGAACTACTGCCTTCCATGACCAATCCTTGATATACTCACTGTATGGGGATGTTGCAGGAAAGAGCTGCTTTGCAAATCACATCGGCCACCAATTTGTCCCTCTGATCGTCGTCGTGATCAAAGCCCCCGTAAATGAGCTCCAGGTAACCATTTTCTGCCAAACACTTAGCTGCTTGCCCCTGCAGCATGCACAAGTCCTACTTGTCAACATGTCTGGAAGCGAAGCGAAATGCCATTGTCTAATTTACACGCACATTTTGTAGTGAGACAACACCGGCACATGCAATGTGCTTTTGTGGACAAGCCACTTGGCGCTATGATGTGCAGTGCGGCAGAGCTCTATGCATATGAAGACCTTGCAAACAGGGTTTGCAATATGAAAAAGTCATGTAGCCATGTTTCATGCTTTGCCATGTGCTCACCGCAAAGTAGCAGCATCCAATGGCCTCCACACCGTCACCAGCACCATAAAGCATCCGACCTTCAAAGCTGTGATAGTCGGCGGAAGACCAGCACTGACCTGTCACGATGTTGTGTTCGGTGGACAGAACGTCGAACAACTGATCCAGCTGCCTTCGAGTGGCAGTTGGCTGGCCAGCACTGCTGCTTGCATTGCATGCTGATGCAGGGGCCATAATACTTTCCAACTTGACAGTCGTTGTACATCTTGACAGCGAGAACATGGAAGGAAAGTTTGTAGGACCATGGACCGCAGCTATGCGTGTCTTCCTGCCGAATAGGATAGCTGTGCGGCATGTCAAATGCCGCACTGGGACCTTCGGATGTGGCCGAGGGCACAGATAGCTCCAAGGATGGCTGCAGATCTGGTGCAACGAGCTGGTGCCACTATAGTAGCGCACTGCAGAGGCCATGGCTGCACCGCAAGCACTCCCAGAGTAAATGGGACGGACGACCGTCTGCATTGACAGTTACCCAGGCAAGCAAGCTATACGTGCGTGGGATCAAACTTCTCGAACTAACACTTTTGCGTCTTCTAAGTCACTGACGAGCATACTACGTAGCTTGTGCATCTGCTGTGGACAGCAGTGCATGAAACCCAGGAACAAAACAAGATCGTCCTTGCCAAAGATGGGTTTCTCGTCTGTTTCTTGGCCGTGACGAGGCTCCCGCCCAGCTGACTGTTGCCTACCTCCGGCAACAGGGTGCTCAAACTGTTGTAGTCACTCCATGGGTGCAGATATACTGTTGCTGTTGGCCTCGGTGTGGGCCGCACCGCGTGTTTTGGGCTCGTGCTGGTAACTCATATCACATTGGCGCGTCACGCACCCTGGGCCAAAACTTTTCAGCCTGGCGTGTCTGTCCATTTGGCTGCAGCTGAATGATGTTACCGCTATCGGTGCTGTGGCAGCAATACCAAACCGTACTTCTGTCATGCTGCTGGCCTAGATGCAGACAGCAACATACCGTAGGCAGCCAGTGGGCATGCGGGTGAGCAGCGAGGTTGCTTGCAGATTGTACAGTGCCCGAAAATCCGGCGTATCGATTGCATCACCGCCCGAGAGTGCTCCGGAACGGACAGTGCAGCGCTCACGGCCTGCCGGCACAGCCTGAGAGGCTGAATGCCGCCAAAGCATGCTTGTACGGGCCTGAGGACTCCTCGGACTAGCTTCTGCTCGCTACTGCGCTACACCCTCGCAGAAGTGTCAGATGTTGGAGTTGGCTGCATATGACGCCTATGTATGCATCTGTCACACCGAACATGTCACTGTGTGCAACATGCATGATCGATGTGCAAAACGCATGGACGACGCACGCCCTCTGGCTGGTACAGTGTGCGCTTTCGTTTGGCTGTGCTCGTAGTGCCATAGACCAACAACAGCCCTTGTTTCTGCAACATGCTTCGCAACTCACATTCGTCAGTCAGAAGCATTTGCAAGTTTACTGGAGGTGCCACAAACAATCCACATACAACTGACATACAGCCAGAAGCGAGTCAAGTTCCTATCAGAAATAAGTCGCTTGGCACATGACTTCCGCCGCCGCCTACCTAGGCCCAAGCTATTCCCTTGTAGCGACTGCAGACGTGTGATGTCATTGGAATATAACATGCACGTTCAATTTGGCCTTTCTGGTTCATACCATGCATGCTATGCCCGTGCATGGTGATATAAGCGCTGCAAATGTGCCAGGGCACGCTCGGAGTTGTTGCATAACAGCAGTACACAACATGCTTTACAGTACGCCCATCGCCATACCCGAGTCTCCAGCAGTCTGTGCTTCCTGTTGTTTGCTGTATGCTGAGCAATCCGGACAACGTCGTACGCAAGCATGCTCAAAAGTCGCTTGCACTGAAAGTGAGCAGGTTGCCTTAGTAAGCACACAGCCTTGAGCACGACCTCGTCAGGCTTGAAATCTATACGGTTATGAAAGTGACATGCATTCCTTTTGTTTGCCCCCATTCGGTAGCCAAAGTGACGACCAGGCAGTTTGGATCTCCATGTGCGACTATCACACGTGATGCGTGCGTGTTTTCTGGGTGTTGACAACACCTTTTGCTGAAGTGCTGAGCTGTTTAGCCCTGAGATATTGGCGTGTTAAGATGCCAGGCTCCTGAGTTAGGAACCTACACCTTACCCCCCCTCTGATTCCCGGATCTCCGTACAGGCGGTACGGACACCCAAGCGTCGAGGTGCAACCCCGACGACAGCCTGCAGGTAAGCGTGCAAACACTGCAGACGCCTGCGGGCTGCAACAAACGAACCAGAAAGAGGGCGGGTGGGCGGGAGAAACTTTTTGAGAGCTTCTCCGCTGCTAAACAGCTCACTTGCAATCAGCAGCGTGTGCGAACTGAAGTGCAGCACGTCTCGGTGCTGCTCCCGAAGCTTGGCGCGCGTTTGTCAGCATGTGTGAACTTTACTTGGCCTCTGTGTAACCTTACAGTTGCATTACCACAACACCTTTTGCTGAAGTGCTGAGCTGTTTAGCCCTGAGATATTGGCGTGTTAAGATGCCAGGCTCCTGAGTTAGGAACCTACACCTTACCCCACATACTCAGTGGCCAACACTGCGCGCAGGCACCGCGTGTCTGCGCGGCCTCAGGCCCAGCAGATCAAGTCATTCTGAGCTGCTGTGACTGAGGCAAATTTTCAACTCTTCAAGATTGGCACTGTCATCAGCGGTCGTGTCATGCTTGCAGGATGCCAGTGCAGAGCTGGCATCGCTGACGGATGCCGGGTTCCTACATGAATTGCTGCTGGCGAAGCAGCGGTACCCAACAGCCCACCTGCCAGCGGTGCACACGTCCCCCAGCTGGCTGGCCAGCTTGCAGACTGTCACCGATGGCATGGATGCCACAGCTGCCCTCATGGCCCAGGCAGTCAAGCCAGCAACAGCTGCTGCACAGCGACGCCATGTGTCGGAGCTGCAGGCCTGGCTAGCATGCCACTTCCCAGGCTGCAACATGGCAACCATCTCTCCAGAGCTGCTGGCAGTGTACCTGACCCAGCACTGGTTGCCCCAGCATGCTGGCTCGCAGCTACCGGCCTCAGGCGAGCGGATTACAGCTGCAGCATCACTGGCAGCCATGCTGTCTCACCTCAGCTCTTACTTCGAGCATGTTGAGGGGCGTGCTGGCCCTCACCAGATGCTGCAGGAGGACCTGCAGCAGGGGAACCCGGTGCTCAGCTCAGTCGTCCGCCTGCTTCGGAAGGGCTACGGCAATGAGCTGCGCAGCAAGGGCGTCAGCCAGGGCGCTGCTGCTCCAGTCACCTTTGAGCAAGTGGATCAGCTGCTGCAGGCCATGGCAGTGATGCTCGAGGACACGGAACCCCACACAGCAGCAGCAGTGATGGCGGCTCGTGACGGCTTTCTGATCAGCACCCTGTGGCACACCGCCCTGCGAGGCGACAATGCTGGCCGCCTGCGCACCAGCGACGTCATCTTCACCGATGGCTCTTCAGTCAGCGATTTCATGACCAGCGGTGCAGATGTCCAGCCTGGCAGCCAGCTGTTTTTCAGGCCAGACGGCACCAAGACCGCACCGGCATCCAACGGCGGTCGCGTCCCAGTCGAGGTACTCAGCGCTGACGATCAGCATCTGTGTTGCATCTGGTGGCTGCGGCAGCTGCAGCTGGAGCACAGTGCTTTCGCCAGCAGGCCACTGTCTGGGTACCTGACTCGGCCCCTGGCACCCTGCCGCAGCCAGTTCGCAGACAAGCCCATGTCCAGTTCAAGCATCAATGCGATGCTGAAGGCGCGACAGCAGCAGCTCGGCATAGGTGGCGATCTCACACCTCATGGTTTTCGGCGTGGCCGCCTGCAGCAGCTGGACAGCCTAGGCTGCAGCTTGTCAGCCATCACCCAGCATGCATTGAACAAGACAGAGGCGATCATCCAGCATCGCTACCTCAATCGCGATGCTCATCATAACAATTTGAAGCGACGTCGGAAGTAGACTTCTACATAGCAGGCATGTATCAGGCAGCATACTGTGTGCATGTTCAACCAGTACTGCAACTGACACCACACTGTATAATGGACATCTGTGTGTCTGGTCACGTTTACATTACTTGTACTTGATATGCAAAGCTCGCAAAGGGATCCTAGGCTGATTTCCATGCCACTCTTTTGGTACTCTGCTCGTCAACCGATACAGTCCTGCAGTGTATGCCAGCAACACCTCCTCTACCACTGGCAACTCCGCCAACATTGCCGACCAGAACCGAGTCCACTGGGGCACGATCAGGACACAATGCACTTGCTCTTCCTGCACCTTCTTGATGCTGACTGCAACCAAATCGAACGGTGGGAACACCCACACCAATTGCTTATTACCCCAGGCATGACGAAGCCCATTGACTCCACTGCAGCCCGGTTCGAAAAACTTGCTATACCAGCAATCTGCCTTGGATCCGCCATCTACAGACGTTGCAAATGCATCACAGGTGGGCTGCCCAAACTTCTGACACAGCTGTGAGGTGACACGCTTGCTGAGGATGATGTCTGATGTGTCGATCTCCTTTGACAGTGCATCTGCCTGACGAATCTCCGCTGACTCCCTGGGCTGCCACACATATTCTATCTCGGCGTCGGCCGCAGCCACAGCTAACCTCATTGCTTTCATATGCTGCACGATTTCTGGCTGCCCTCTCATATGCTGGAATACCGATATGCAGCCCTGGTTGTCGCCGATGAATTGTATTCTCTGTCTGCTGAGCAGCTCCGCTGGCAGCTGCTCCAGCACCACATGCACCACCTTGCACAGACCGATTGCTTCGCGGCTGGTCGAACTGAACTGCCGCGCCGCCATGCGCTGCTGCTCAGCCGCTGTGAAGGGCACCTGGATTGCCGCTGGCAGCTCGCCATTGGGAGTGTACCCTGCATAGGTGGTTTCCGACGCGTCGCCGACGACCACCACGGCAGCTTCTCGCTTGAACATGTTGGATCCTGCAGCGGATCAATCCATCATCAATGGCATACCTTCCGGTCAGCATGCATCAGCTGACAGTAGGGCCCAATAGCCACTCTGGTCAGCTGCGTCTAATGACACCCAGGCTATTCACTTCCAGTGTTATGCAGGTGTCAGCTCTGGGCATCGCTGCTCACCATTCATAGCTTCGATGTTCTCCAGTAGGAACTTGACTTCCTCTCGTGCGCCGCCGCCAATGGCAAAGGTCTGATCCCAGCCCTGCAAAATGCATGGCCCTGTCATATGGCTGCTTTCTTTCATCGCCTACAACTCATGCCATCGGCAGCTGGACTCGCCTGTGTTCCCTTGACTGCATGATACAACTCTCGCGTAAATAGCGGCGCTAGCGCCACTGCTGGTGCAAACGAAAGTATTGTCCCAGCCAGCTGTGCAATCTGTCTGGCTGATATGTGGTGCTGTTGAAGGAACCATGCTGCAGCTGACTTGAACTTGCTGATCTTGTCATCTGGCACTACAAACCGAAGCTGCTGTGCATCAACGATCAGTCCGAGAATTTTATTGCTGTGTTGTGGCAACAAGCTGCACTTGTCCAAGCTGAGAAAGAAGCCCAATGCTGAATACAGCAGCACAACGGTATACATCCGATACTTGCCCTGTGCTTTGCTGCTGTATGCAATCTGCGTATCATCTATCATGGTGGTGAGGCGTTCGCTAGCAAGCTGGCCGCTGCGCAAGGGTCGCAAGATCTCTCCCATTAGTGTGGTGTACACTTCACAAGCTGATGCCAAGCCGAAGCACATGTGCGTGTAGCAGTACACCACACCCTGAAATTGCACTGCTAAATAGGGCCACGCTGATTGTGCCATGGGCTGCTGATGGTACCCCGACCTCATATCTGTCGAGGCCACCACGTCGCCCTGCTTGATGTACGTCAGTACGTCCTTTAGCCGCTCGTACTTGAATGGTGTGTACCTGCAGCTCATGCCACATGCATGTGCAGTCAGCGGTCTGTATGTATGCATGCTCCTATCAGCTTGTGCACTGCAGATGTCGGTCTGACTCTGAAAGCATTGCAGCATTCTGTGCAAGCCTCTTTGCTGCTCAAGGCGCACCTCACGAAGAGGTTGAGGTAGCGCAGATCCACGATGAGACGAAGCTTATTGCCAGCCTTTGGCACCACGCCCATGCCGCTGACTACCACCGGCTGGCCCCACTGTTGCTGCCACACCCGTAACGTTCCAACTCTGAGCAGTTCGCCGATCTGATCTCCGACCCAGTCCGCGTGCTGCTGGCATGACACTCTGTTCTTGAATACCACACGCTGTGGCATGTCGCTGTTGAGCAAGCTGGTAATCTGCTCTGCTGGCACTGTCTGCTGCAGCAGCTGCTCCACCTGCCGCAGCTTGCTGGCAAACCTTGGATGCTCTTGCTGTGCTGCTGAGCGAGGATGCACGAAATCTATGCTGAGCCCATGCTTGATCTGGCGCAGCACCTGCTTTACCTTCCCACGCTTTAGTGCCCCTGCTGCCTGGAAGTACGCCTCAAATGCTGGCATGTGCTGGCTGATGTTACCTGCCTGAAACATATCATCTGATAATGCAAGGTCTGCTACCCGCTGCAACCAAACATCATCCGATGTGTCGTCCACATCGTTCCCAGTTCCATGCTTTGCCAGCCTTGCTAGCACCTCTGCTACCATGTCACATTGCTGCACGTCTGACACGAGCTGCTGTATGCCTATCCCATCCTGTTGTGGGGGTGCCCTCCCCCTGACATCTGCAGCAATCTGTTGCTGATCGACTGCTGCAAGGTCAAACTCCAGCTCCAGCTCCGCCTCGAGAAGCGCTGCTGTTGCCGGCTCCATGCCGCCTGCAGGCTCCCAGTCTGCAGCTGCCTCTGCCGAGGCTGCTGGCTGCTGGGCGGCGTTTTGGCCTGCAGGCGGCGCCATGCTTTAGGCCCGCCGCTGCGGCGGCCGCGGCGGCTCGCCATGTGTCCTCACATACTTTTTATGCGCATCGGAGGCTGCGCCCGCAGTGTGTGTGTAGTTGCACCTGGGCCGCGTGCACGACCCCTGGCTGCCATTCCAATACACACATCCGTCATCCTGCTGGATGCCTGCCTGCTGCATGAGGTTTGCTGGCTGCGGCCTGCCGCCGTACTGACGCGATGCACCGCCGCTTGGCCGCTGGCCCCCCGAGGGGTAAGCGTTTCCTCCGGCGCTTGCGCCCATGCCCGCGCCGCCGGCGCTCCCGCGTGCCAGTATCCTCGTCAGTGTGTCTGTCTGCGCCGACACAATGTCTGCATCAGCTGCCCGTACATGGTTCAGCCATTGACCCCAAGGACAGCTGGCTCTGCTGCCATGGCAGTCGGTCTTGAGCACCCAACCAAGTCCACTTGAAGGCTGCTTGTTTATGTATGCTCAGCCGTAGTCACCTGTTGAATTGCCATTATGTGTCGTTCCTGATCCATCGCGTGCCGCGCCTGTTCCTGTGCCGCTGCTGCCAGCTTTCCACGCCATGTCTGGGCCAGTGCTGAGACTGCGTTGATTGCTGCCACAGCCTTGCCTGCTGACCTGCCGAATTTAGCAAATTCTGCTCGAACTGCTGCTTCTGCTGCGCGCTTGAGATCCTGACAGCCTGCAGCCCACTCGACCCTGGCTGCAGTGATGTAAGTGAGAGCCAGCTGATCCACCAACATGCCGAAGAAGATCATCACCGCCATGACCGCTGCCTCCCCATACATTTGCACTGGCGAAAACGCCCTGTGTTAAACACGCAACGCTAGTCATGTCTGCTGCCATGTTGGGACCGACCTGACCGACAGAAGCTGCATGCAATCACTGGCTTGGCCAGGGTTGTGCAACTCGATGCAGGACACTGCCATGCGCTTATGCTGCTGCAAATCACCACCAGGTCGGTTCGCACCGTAGAAAGTCCCTCTTCTTGTCCTCATGTGCAGTGATCAAGGCCATAGCCATCGGCTGCTTGTTCTCCGAGAACTGGTTGTAATCGGCCTTTGTCGCCGCCCAAGCTGTGTCCCACGACCACTCGTACTCCTTCCTGACGCGGTCATAGAGCACCGCTACAGCCTCCTGCAACCAGGTGCACCTTGCTCACTCATAGATGTACTGCACAGCTGGCAACTGCTATGTGTCATGTCCGCTGGTAATGAGACCATGTGGGCACCCCACAGCACAGCACCTTCAAACCGCTGTTCACTGCTCTTATAGGGCTACTATCGTCATGTGAGCTGCCATTGTGCCTTCGTAGCATGCTACCACACGCCAGGACTCTGCCTGCTTACACGTGCTGCCATCGTGCACACTGTGATGCAACAGCACGCCAGGACTCTGCCTGCTTACACGTGCTGCCATCGTGCACACTGTGATGCAACAGCACGCCAGGACTCTGCCTGCTTACACGAGCTGCCATCGTGCACACTGTGATGCAACAGCACGCCAGGACTCTGCCTGCTTACACGTGCTGCCATCGTGCACTCTGTGATGCAACAGCACGCCAGGACTCTGCCTGCTTACACGTGCTGCCATCGTGCACACTGTGATGCAACAGCACGCCAGGACTCTGCCTGCTTACACGTGCTGCCATCGTGCACCCTGTGATGCAACAGCACGCCAGGACTCTGCCTGCTTACACGTGCTGCCATCGTGCACACTGTGATGCAACAGCACGCCAGGACTCTGCCTGCTTACACGTGCTGCCATCGTGCACACTGTGATGCAACAGCACGCCAGGACTCTGCCTGCTTACACGTGCTGCCATCGTGCCTACTGTGATGCAACAGCACGCCAGGACTCTGCCTGCTTACACGTGCTGCCATCGTGCCTATTCTGATCCATCACATGACAATCATCAACCATAGTGTGGCGCGTGAAGCTGTGCACCTTGCGACACATTAAGAAATCTTGGACTCGACGAACAACTCTGGACACTAATCGAAGGCATCAGCGCTCAGCATGCAAGCATGCAAACGAAGTTAATGGTGATTCATTACAGTATAATGCTGTCAATCTGCACCGACAACCGGGCTTTGAGCTTGCAGCATTCTCGATTATGTAAGCCACAAGCCTGGGCGATCTGAGAGTGTCCCAGGCTGCCTCAAGGCTGAAGCTAAGCAACGAAGCCCCTACCTTGCGCTCCGCAGAGTTGAGGTACTGGTCCTCGCTCAAGTCGATTGCTGGCGGCTCCTGCCCGCCCTGCCGAGGCAACGGCCGCGGAGAGCGGGAGCGTGAGCGGGACCGCGACTTCCGGCGGCGTCGTGGTTGCTCAGCGGCGGGCATGGCTGGCTGTGCCAGCGGCGCTGGAGCGGGAACGTCTGGCAGCTCGCCCAGCGACTCGCCAGCGCGCAGCCTCACAAGCGGTGCGGCACGAAGGCCCGCTGCCAAGTCCAGATTGAACCGCCGCGCCTTTGCTGGCTCCAGCGCAATCTGACCCCGCAGGGTGATGATCTCATGCCTGTCGGCGCCGCCCGCCTCCTGCTCGATTGTCACGGCCGCTTGCAGTGGGCCGTTCAGATCCGTGACGTCCTGCTGTGCAATGCCGCGGACCACCATCGCTGCGGCCTCCCCGGCGCCCTGCTTGACCCGGGCCACACTGAACACCGCGGCGCCCCGTGCCGCCAGTATCATTGGCAGACCCACCGCTGGCGGGGCTGCATCTCTGGCCACTGCCCGACCTCGAGCCCGCGCATTTCGATCAGCCATTGCAACTGACGCCACAGAGCGTCAGCAGCGTGCACACGCTGAAGAAACTTTTTGAGAGCTTCTCCGCTGCTAAACAGCTCACTTGCAATCAGCAGCGTGTGCGAACTGAAGTGCAGCACGTCTCGGTGCTGCTCCCGAAGCTTGGCGCGCGTTTGTCAGCATGTGTGAACTTTACTTGGCCTCTGTGTAACCTTACAGTTGCATTACCACAATGCGAGGCGCTCCCACATCTGGGCTTCTCAGCCGTCTGCCTTTACGTCCGGCAGGCAGCTTACTAATGCCACCAGCAGAGATACAGTCAGCGATGCTGGTGCCGTGCTGGTGATGAGCTATGAGTTGATGAGAGAACCGCCTAGCTGCCTTGAGCTGTCATGTCACAGTCCCAGGGGCTGCAGCGGCCCACCAAGCTGCAGTATGCTGAAATGCACCGATCTGCAGCTGACCTGCAGAGACGTCCAAGACCGGCAGCTTCCCGTCTGATGAGGCCTTGCAGGGCCGTGTCAAACATTTTGGCGGCGCACCATGTGCAGGCAAACACATTCACACCCCACTGACTGTCAACCTTTGTGGTTTTTTGTGGTTTAGTTCGGTTGGATATGGTACAAGCCCACAGGCACCCAACTGACACTGCTGCATCAGCCCTGGCACTGGTTAACAGTTATTCTACGGCACTTGCAGTAGATTGCCCAGTTTATTCACCATCCAGCTTTCTTCTGTGAACTTTCCAACCGGAACGCACACAAGTTTGGTATCATGTGTCGTCATGCAGGAGTCCACAGATGTGGCTGTGGTGGGCGGGGGCCTCGCAGGTCTGCTCACAGCAGCAGCTGTGCGGCGCGCATGCCCAGGTGCCAGGGTGAAGGTGGGTGGTCCAGGACGGTGGGTGTCCCCATGACCCTTGCCTGCGGTGCTCCAGTCACAGAATGGCTGGTCGCTTACTGACGGGCACCGCCAAGTTTGCATGGTTGCGATGCAAGCATGTGAGGCTCAGAACATATAGCTGACAGCCTGATCTGCGAGGTGTGAGTTCCTCTGCATGTCCACAGGTGTTTGAGCAGAACCCACGGTACCAAAAGGCAGGCTCGCTGCTGTACATGCCGCCCAATGCCCAAAAGGCGCTGGCTGCAATTGACCCAGCACTGCTGCTAGCGGCGGCGGCTGCGGCAGTTCCTGATGGCCACAGAGTATGCCACGACCTACAAGGTGTCCATGCCCAGCATTGCAGAGTGACATGTAGCGTGCCCTGCCAAATAAAGCCATCACACACGCATAGGGGAAATCTGGAGGATAGCGCTTCTGCCTTGACAGTGTGCCGATGGATGCTGTACTGCACAGGCAACCTGCTGTGGGAGGGGCCTACTGGCGCCTTCGTCGGCACTTGGGGTGAGGGTCAGGTAGGACTTCTATGTCTGTGCACCTTCGTAAACTCGCACCTTAGGGGCAGCAAAATGTGGGTTGAATTCCTCCTAATTGAAATCCCTGGCAGTCCACACCTGCGTGGGATGGGTGGCAGTTTGGCGTCAAGTCAGCCTGGACAAGGCAGGCAGTGTTCAACAATTCAGAGCGCCAGGCTGCGGATCCTGATGACACATCTGTTCTGGTGGACGCCTGGCCTGCCATGCAGGCAGAGGTTGCATGATCTTGATGCACATCGAAGTTCGCTGAAGGCGGTTCTCCCAATATCCTCTAATGCCTAAAGGGTTTAGGGACATGTCGTATGACAAGCAGGATAGCCTTGCCCGCAAGTACGGCTCGACGTTTAAGCGGCTGGGCTGGTGGGAGATGCACTGCGCTGTGCAGAGCACGCTGCCAGACGATGTCATCTATTTTGATAGCAGGTTTGACAGGTGAGGTTACGCTGCGCTTGCCATTTATTTAGGTCAAGACAGAGCTTGCCTCTCTGGGTCTTGCTTGTTTGGGCTTGTGTGCAATGTGGTGGTGGTGTCAGCAGACTCACTAATACCCTACATCTCATGCTCTACTGCATCCTGCGCACCCTGTGAACGCTACTATGTGATCAGCGGCGATCAGCAGCATGCCATTCAACACCCCAAAGCAGGGGCAACTGTGCGTGACATGTGCCGTCTGCACATTCCCGCCAACCTGCAGCACCCGCATCTGCTGCAGCGCTGCATTCTCGTTGTTCATCGTAGATTATGCTCCCTTGAGGGCCTGCAGATGATCCTGCAGCTCCGCGATCTGTGCCTTTCTAATCATACCCAGCAGCTTAAGCATGCTACAGGAAATCGTGTCTTGATGCAGGTCATGACCTGAACATGCATGTGCATCAATGGAATACAAACTGTGCACATGCGGCTAGCGGCAAACCTGCCTGCTGCTGCGACGCCTACCTTCGGACCCAATAAGGGTGCCATGATCTTGATTGTGTGAGCCTTGTGAAACTGAGGAATAGACACAAATTGTTTGAACGTCAGGGCACTGTGAGGTGCGTGCTTGGTGTGGCAGCAGTGTTTGTTCCAATTGAAACGCTGATCTGCTGTGTCAGGGTTCCGTGCATGCCCTACGCACGACTTTACAGGTTGCTCAGAAGCATGCGAGCCTGCATATATACTACCGCCTGCGGCATCAGCCCCTCATCCACTGAACGGAGGCATGCTTGGCTGGATGAATTTCTCCAGCCGTGGTCAGCTCGGCGACCACTAGAAGCTTTGCCGAGATGACCACATGCTTGCATCTCAGACATCTTCATTGCCCATGCAGGACCTTTGCCTACAACAGCAGCCTGATCAGGTTCGTGTGATTGCAACTTGACAACAACGTACTGTGTCATGCTGGTTGCATCCGAGTAAATCTGACGGCAGGCGTATTTATAGTATCATGCACAACCGACACGCTTTCAACGCCCAGGCGTGTTCGCCTCCTTGGTTTAGTCACCGCTGGGACTCACAATACCCGTCGCTTGAGCAGGCACTGGATTTCTTGCAGACCGCGCTCGTGCCACCGCGACACAAGCCACCATCGGCAACGGCGCAGCTGTCGCTCTCTGTAGCCGCATTGAATATGCAGGCGCCGCTGAAGCAGTCTGTGCCCGTGGCGCAGGCCTCTGGGTAATCCGCCTTATTGGTACACTGGCCCTGCAGGGATGGTGGAGTTGACACCTTGCTTCACAGCATGCAAACACATGCGGCCAGGTGTCACCTGTGCATCACAACAGGAGCATATGTACAAGCAAGGTGCAACAGCCCTCTGCAGTTTGGAATTGGCTGCTAGTAGCAATAATGGACCCAGGATGAGATGGGAACTGGAAACCAACCGTGGTGCACCTGGATACATCTGGCTGTTGCTCCACCACAGTGAACGTCGACTTTGCAAGGGCTGCAAATGCGAGGCAGGGACGTAGTGTCAGCAATGTGATGCCTTGCCACACGCGCACAAGGCCCGTGTTTGTGTTGCAACTGATCGTGCAATATTGCCAATCCAGTTAGGCAGCCTAAGTCCCTGCATGTGGCCGCCTGCGTCTGCGAGCAAGTCGTACCCGAGCACCTGGAATCTCAGAACAATGGGTAGCCGGCAATGCATCGCAGTGGCGCACCTTCCGATGACGACTGTCTTGGGTGGCTGATCTGTGACGCCCGACTTTGCGACACAGTACCTACCAGCCTGGGACCCAGCCCCCAACTCCTTGCAGACCTGCACCGAGTTGCACAGTTGTCTGTGGGGTCTTTTGGCAGCACCTTTAGCATTGTTAACTGCCCGATTTGACGTGTTGCAGGCCAGCTTGCCACAGCACTCCCTGTAAGCGCAAAAGAATACCGAGATGACAATGGGCAACTATGCCAGCAGGGACACCAAGGCCTGGATATGGCTATGCTGCTCCTTTGACATGGGTACTGCGGAAGGTATCACCGTACCAGAGATTCAGAACATCACACCTCAGACGCACAGGCTTCTGAGCGTTTGCACCGGTTGCCCGTTGTCAGAAGGCAGGCGAAAGGATCCAGACCAGTCGAGATCCCCAATGCACTCTTATCGCCGCAGGTGCCAGAGTAGCATTGGAGACTGCCCAACGTCTTGTTGCAATTCAAGCTGTCGGTCTGCTGGGTGATGCAGGAACCCGCAAAACACAGGACGCCCAAGCGTTTTACGGAGCACTCCTGGTCGCTGGTGCAGTCAGGACGGATAGGACCAATGCCTGCAGGATGGGCAGTCACAGCTTCACAAATGACTGTCAGGATATTGCAACCTGCACGTTGTTGAGGCTTGCATGTGTAAACGTGTCCCTTGTTTCCATGGCACAGCCAGGACTGACACTGCACCACACCTCCCCCAAGTGATGACCGAAGCCATTGCGTTGCAGAGGCATGCTTAGCGGCTCTCGGAGGCAAGGCGATTGGTGCCGTGCCATGTCACTGCACCTCACCTGGTGGTGGGGCAGGCGGGGGCAGGGCGATGGCAGGGGGTGGGGGCGATGTGCCATTTGATTTCTGCAGCCCAATGCCTAGCCCGGCGCCAAGGCCAACACCGGCAAGCAGCAGCACAGCCAGCACGACCGACGCGATGATGGCAGTCCTGCAAACAACGTGCATGTTTCACCTCTGAGCGCTGGTAAGAACAAACATACGCATGCGGGAATTCCTGAGAGACGCTTGGGGACAAATGAACTCGCATTTCTGAGCAAGTGTGGTCTTTCCGTTCTCAGCTCAACAACTGATGACAGTCACAAGCTTGAAAACGTTCAACATGCACGTCTTGTAACGCAGTAGGAAGTCGGGGCGTAAGCTGCGCAGTGTGTTCTGAGTGTGCAGTGCAGATGTCCCCGAGTGCCCTCTAGGCACCCGTGCGCACGAGGCAGGTGCACAGCATGGCTGCCTGCAATACGTTCTGGCACAGCAGGCTGCGCGGCAGGGGGGTGACAAGTATGCAGAAGCCCACCGCTTTGAGCAGCCGCAGCAGAAGCGCTGGAGGCCGCCGCGGCCATGCTCCAGGTCGTTGACGGGCGCGTGCTGTTCAGGAAAGTAGCCCCCGAAGTAGCCCTGCGGCATCCCCCCCATCATCACACACAACCGAAGGCTGTCAACGCATGCTGACTCGTGGACATGCATGCGCTGACAGCATTCTGGGTGCGCATGGCGACCTCCAGCAGGACACACGGTCCTGGTTCTTATGCATTTTTGCAACGTCACAACTGCTATGCAACTGTGCAGTGGATGCGTCCGGACCTTGGCGGGAGACAGCTGGTCCACAGGGTAGCCGGGTGCCGCGCCCCCCATCTTCTTGACAGGGCCAGGGCTGTTGGCCAGTGCCGCATCCATGGCAGCCTGCAGCAATCAGAGATGCGCAGAGAGCTCCGATCGTGACAGCAAAGGTTGGTACACACGGTTCAGGAGACCAGACAGACCCACACTGGCGCATGCGTGAGGCATGCGCGTAGCTGACAAACAGCGCGTGTGCTGTGTATACGCAAATTGCGCCAAGCCGCAAAGCCTCTGTTGTCGCGGTGTCATCGCAGGCAGCGTTATCACGGGCGTGCTGCACAGGTGTAGTCGCACCTAGTTTGCCTGATATCACAGTTGACGTCCTCCCCATCTGGGCCTGATGAGCCATGAGCCGCCCGCAGCTGCACAGCTGGACGTCAGTCATCACTACGCTGGACGAAAGATCTGCGCGACGGTGGTGCAGCAGCGCACGCACAGCCCGAACGGTCAGGTGATGTGGCCGAAAGTGAACGGGTCGGGCAGCGCTCACGCGTCCACGCAAGAATATGTGTCACCAGACACACCAGGTGACTCGCCTTGGCGCCTTAGCCCGCAGAGTGGCAGCTGCGCAGGGTACTCAAGCTGTTTTGGCCTTGGCGGGGTTGGCTCTTTGGATGACAACCAATAACTGAGCAGGACGAGCAGCCTGGTCCCAAGCGCCCGAGTCGGGCGGCCAGCATCTGCACGTAAGTACCCGTCTGGTGTACGAGCACTGTGTGCCAACTGTTGCAAAGTCTCAAATCTACAGACCAGGTCGTCCAGCACATCGCCAGAACATGCGTGCAAAACGAACCGGGAGAAAAAGAAAAGAGGCGTTGCCAGTCGGACTCGAAGGGAATAGACTCTTATGATGTGCTGCAAGTCGGTGTGTGTCAGTGAGCATGGGCCAAGTCGGCAGCTTTGTGTACTGCACAAGCATGGCAGCGTTACATGCACATCCTATTCCGCATCGAAATCAAACATTCTACGACACACCCGGACCAGATTGTCGGCCTGCCAGCAGGCAACATCGAGATGTTGCAGCCGTGTGCATGTCATCTGCTGCAGCCGAACAGCTCGAGGCGACACAACAATCTCTCTCCAGAATTGCACCTAGATGTTGCCGGCGGTGGGCCCGGCCTTGAAGAACGATGTGATTTTTGACCTGTCCCCAACCAGCCGGGTGAGATCTTCCAATTTGGCGACCTGCCAGTCCACACTGCAAGAGACGACGAATAAAGTCAGCTGGAGATGGAGAAAGATGGCATGGCATGGCATGGCAGGTGGCGTTGATGATCATAAGCAAACGTGTGACTTGCAAGGGGTGCAACAGTAACACGACTCATGTGCACAGTGATGCAATGCTCATGGTTGCGCACGCCAGACATAGGTGCAGGGCGTGCCTGGCCTTGTCTGCGGTGACGTGGGCCGTGGGGATGATGCGCCTTGGCTGCAGGGCTGCCACACATCGGCGCAACAGCGACGGCGTGCTGTGAGACGTGTACGGCAACTTTTCAGTTGTCACGCCGGCGGCAGGGTGCTGCGGTGTGTCAGAAATGCCTTCAATGTATCCACGCCCTGCGGAAAAACATGTGTTGAACATCGTTGCAATGGTGTCATCTTCAAAAGGCTTCATGAACCAAAGCAACTTTACCCACACCTGTTGGGCAAATTGCCAGCACATGCTCGCAGCGGGCAGCATCTTTCAGCTTGTTCAGCTCGTCGACGTCCCAGTCCCTGGCATGCGGCGCCTTGGCAATCACAACCCGAGCGTTTGACTGGTCGTCGGTGAAACGTCCGCGCTGTTCGTTCGTCAGCTCGAGGTACTGAAGTGTCTGCATGTTATCAACCGGCAGCGACGGAGTCAGGGTGATGATGCAGCACCCATTGGCCGCACCACATTTGTCCCACAACAGACAGCGCCAAATGCCGCGCTACCTGCCGGCGCTGTTGATCTGTGCAGAACATCTGGCACTGTATCGCCTCCGCCACTGCCAAAGCCAGCTGCTCTTTGCCTGTGCTGTACAACCCCAGCACGAACAGCGTGTTTGCTGGGGAGGTGCTGACCAGGTCGAGCAGTGTGGCCAGGCACGCTGCCTGCAGAAGTCACAATTCAGAGTTATCATGCAAGTGAAACGCCTGTGCACCGCCACATGTAAGCCTGTCCACATCGGTGAACACGAACTTCAGCCAATTGAATCATCACGAACCTGTGAGGGAGGCTCGTGTGCCAGGTCCAGATTTGTTGTATCAAGATATAGCGCATCAATCTGCTTTCCTCGCAGCGCCTTGTGCATAGCCATCTCAGGTAGCCAGTAGAAGTCGCCGGTGTGCACAATGGTCTTGCCCGCCGCCTGGTGCAAGGCGGATCGCAGATCAAGCATTGACCAGCAACTGCATGCGGCACGAGTCCCGTGACATCGGGTTGACAGTCAGTCTCGACGGGGCGTGATGTCTATATGCCAGCACCCGCCTTATTACAATGAGTACTCAACAAGCTCCGACAGTCCAAGGAAGCCAGGCGCCCACCTCACTACTGGGCGGCGTCTTGATGACAAACATGCAGGACCCGGGTGAGTGGTTGGCATCCAGGGCCGTGACGGTGCAGCCCGCGATCAAGTAATCCGTGTCCAACTCCAGCATCCTGAGGATGCTTGCAGGAACATCCAGCAATGCCTGCACCAGGCCGGCGGTGCAGGGCGTGCAGTAGATCAGGCCGTGCTTGTACCTGGACGACAGCCCTGCAGGCAAAGCAAAACAGAGGTCGGACCTGGATGGTGTATGTGTGGTGCATACACGCCAACCGTGTCAGCACCGTGACTCGCCTTGGCAGTGGTCTAGATGAGCATGCGTCAGCAACCGGTAGCGCTTGCCAGATGGCCAGCTGCCAAAGTCTGCGCGCGGAGCAGGCGGGGTCAGCTCATGCAGCAGCAGTGAGTGATTGGACAGCGTGCAAACATTGCTTGGCGACGTCTGCAGCATCTGCGAGGGCGACAATGGCGCGGCGCGGCATTGCCACCCACCGTCAATCACCAGCGGCGTCCATAATACCAGCTTCTGCTGCTCGATGTGAGCCAGGCGGGGCATGCCCGCCGAGGACAGGTCGGCAGGAGTTGAACAACATGCACGGGCTGCCTCAGGGACCCACGGTTGTGATGTTGCAGTTCGCAGCTCGGTGCTAGCGCTGTGCCACGATCGGAGGCCGCACTCTTTCGCTTACTGGTGATCGACTGGGCGAGTGCCGCGCGCAGCAGGGTTGACGGATTGAGGGGTGGGTGAGAGATGCGCCCTTCGAGTCGTCCCAATCGACCCATTCTGGGACGAGCCCTCCCACGTGGTAGGCTGAATCATCGCCTTGGACCTGTTCGTGCAGACAGCATGAAGAACGACATCACAATTTCATTACACATGAGCATGTCTTCCCTTGCTACGTGTCGACGACAGCGGCTCTGACACGGCAGACTGTTTACTGCTTGTTGGAGTCGAAATTGCACGAACTGCAGGCACCAACTGCAATGCTGTGTGCACTGTGTCATTGTCCGCTTGACAGCGTCATGCACGCAATAGCGCTGAGGTGAAGTCTGAGACGCCTGTGACGGAGCCTCGGCACAGTTGGTCAAGGTGCGTGTGGGTGGCCCGCTGGCCATGGCACCTGCCGCATGCACCCTGCTGTGGATTCTCGTATCGCATGCGGTCCAGTGCGCGGAGCTGGTTGATTGAATGATAGCCTCTCTTGCAGGTGTGCTTGAGACCCCGGAAAGCCTGCTGCTGATAGCAACTTCCGCGGACCCAGAGGCTGGTGCGCCGAGCACATCTGCCACCAGGTGCGCCCTGCATTACCAATCAATTTGTGTCATCCAAATGGAATTGCAATCACACTGATACGCGACAGCTCTCAGCACGAGAATGAGCCACGACCGGCGGCACTGTCATGGAGCCATGACAGTCATCCGACGGACGCCTTGGCTGTTGTGCCGCAGGCTTCATGGAGCCCAGCGCCGCCGCCGCAGCCGCAGATCGACGTCCATCCCCAGGGTGAGCAGCTGTAGGCGTGGTGGTCAAGTCACATGTGCTGACCATGCGTAGTTCAATGGCCAGGCTCGCATCACCGGATGTTGTGGCCATGTGCAGTGTTGTGAGCCCGAGTGCCCATTGTCAGCAAACGGCTCCCGCCAGGCTGGCACTGAGACTGTAGGCGCATTCCTCAGGCTGTACGACGTGATGTCAGACGACGAGATCGAAGAAGAGCGAGAGCCGGAGGCTGCCTGCACAGCTGCCAGCCGCCGCTCCATTGAACGGCCGCCAGGGCAGCTGCTGCGGGAGCCAGACTGGCAGAGCCGCAAGCGGGGGCGGTCAGCATCACCGGCTGTCGGCGGCGATGGCGGCTCGCCGGCCGCAGGCTCGCCCGCAGTCGCCCTGGGGTCTGCCCCCGTCAACTCGGTGCCAGCCATGCAGCCACAGTTGGCTGCAGCGCCTGCTCAGCAGCACACGGCAGCGCCCACAGCCGCTGCACCCTCGGCTCGTGCCACATCGCAGAGACAGGATGTACAGGTGCAGCATTCCATGGCAGCAGCGCATGGTGCGCAGCGGCCACCGGATGTACAACAGGTAGAAGCGACCACAGCAGAGCGCGGCGCTCAGCAGCAGTCGCACAGCACGGTGGCCAGCCAGCAGCCACTGCCATTGGCGATGCAGAGCGCAGCCCCACGGCAGCAGCGCCAAGCATGGGGGTGGGTGCAAGCTGCGCCGATGGCGCCGCCACGTGCAGCGCTGCAGAGTGTTCAGCAGCCACAGCCTGGAGGGGCGGAGCCCGCTCAAAGGCCTCGCGCCGCCTCGGACGCCCGGCGACAGCCAGCGGCCGCCGCCGCACCCAGTTCCGCAGGACAGGCGCGGTTGGCATGAAAATAAAGCATGTCCTTGTTTGGTGACAGCAGGGCCCTCGTCGTAGCATCTGAGAGCTGCTATTGGGATGACATTCATCGCATGTGACACTTTTGCCCTGAGCACACAACTCTTCAGTGCTTGGCGTGATGCGTGCTGGATATGAACATATGTTCTATTGTTTGCACAGGATCACCCTTCGGCTTTGCAGGAGTGGGACCCCGACTTTGCGGGAGGAGGGCTGGGCGTCATTGACCTGCGGCGGCGGTACCCCAATGCGGTGGACCCAAGATCGACATCGAACACCATCAAGGTCCTTGAGCAGCATCAGGTGTGTCACGCGGGAGGCTCCAGTGCGCCTTGGCACGTCTCGGAATGCAGGCAATGTTACCTTCTCCCAAGAACTGCTCCGCCAGCGACAGACAATGGACATTCCCTACATCCGAATGGGGTGGCTGCACGATGCAACAGTGCTGCACCCATCCCGCATATACTGCATTGGCATCAGTGGGGAGTGGTGGCCAGAAGGCTCCACCACGCATCTACTCGAGCTGCCGCGACTGAGACGCTCGGACCCCTTGCCATGCAGGCTCCATCGTGCGATGCGGGCGATGCGGGCGGCAGCATCACCATGCTGCTGGAGAAGCTCAGCGTCGCCGTGCATGAGAAGGCGCTGCCGGGAGGCGTGACGATACACTCATGGGCGGCATTCGGACTGGACGTGAACGGCGCCCAGTTTCATGTGCGTCGCTCACTCTGCTGTCAGTCCTGAAAAGCTTCCCTGCGCTATGCTGGCATTGCATCAGCATGAGATGAGCGGGGGCCGCCATTCCACGTGTCACAGACATGCCAAGTGCTAGAGCATATATCGCATGCCTCTGCAGGTGAACTTCCAGTGTCAGCGCGGCGAGACGTGCATGCCGCCTGCATTCCTGCGGGTGCGGCGTGAGTTTGTCAGCACGGATCGCAAACCTGGCAGTCTCGCGCTGGTGTTCCGTGGCCTGGGCAAGTGAGCTTTTGGACACTCAACCTTTGCTGTTTGCACTTGGATCGAACGCTGTGAGTTCATTGCAGTGGGACATAAGCCAATGCCATGTGGGAATTGGCCAATGCTGGCACATGACATGCACCGAAGCATCGGATGGGCGCAGTTTCATTACAAACAAAGTTCTGCGGCTGTGCAATGCTGACAGGTGGTATGGCGGACGGCACACCGGCGTGTTTGCGCTCTTCAAGGAAGAGGGCGGCGCCCGCGCTGGCTGGTCAACGGTGGAGCTGTACGGCGCATCTCATGCCGTCACCACAGCCATGCGCTGTGCATCTGGCTGGCCCTAGTGCATCGGGAGGTAGCTTTCATGTGCATCAGGCTGCATATCAGTTGCAGCAACTGGCAACAGTCGATGGGGATATGCAACACATCCACGTGGGCGGTTGCGCTGGTCTTTGATGGCGGTCTTCTCAACAGTTTTGTAGCTTCGCCTACGCAGATTGAGGTGGCTTGCAAAACGATGTTGTGCTATGATGCCAGCTGTGCATACTACCATGCTGCTGCTGAGCGATGGATGCAGTGTCGGGACTACCTGCCACTCTGGCATGACGCACAATCCACGACCTGACACTGCAAACATGCCAACGTGCTGCCGGCTGGTGCAAAATCATGTGCGTGCGATTGGAAAGGAAGGCGGCTCTGCAGCAGCAGCAATGACTCTGCCGGGCTGTCCGCCAGCAGCCTGCATCACACACGATAGGCCAACAGTCTTTCACTCTGCCGCTGCTTCAGTCGGTCAGCTGTGTGCCACACTCGTTTCGAGTCGCCAACAGCAGTTTGCACATGCTGCGGTGCATTCTGCAGCTACTGCAGTCACCAACGCAGCACCGCTCTGTGCACCAGCGGCATGACTCCTGCAGGTGCATCAACATGCGGGGTTCCGTGCTGGCATTGGCACAGCTTTGTCGCTGCTGGCAAAGGCGCACATGTCGTGGTTGCGCCGTCACTGCTTTGCCTCCAGCAGGCTGCCAGCGCCCGCAGCCCGCAGGGCATTCACCTGCGGCAAGGAGCGAGGTGCGGTGGCGTCAATGTCATGCCGCTGACAGCGAGTGTGCACAAGGTGCTGAAACTGTTGGTAGCCAGTTGCTGCCATGCCTGGAAGACAGGAAGTAGATATTCTACCACCATCGGTGCATCTACATACATTCACATCATGGTCTGGATTTCCAAGGACAAGGAAACCGTTGCTGTACATCCATCAGGGCGTACCAGTGGGCACAGGTCGGGGGTTGCATTGAGCTCCTGGATATGCGGGTGCGCCGCCAGCGCCGTCGGGTCCGGCGGGGCGGCCGTGCCCAGCTGCACGGCTGCAGGGCTGGAGGCCGCACCACCTGGAGCGGGCAGTAGCCGCAAAGTCAGTGTCTGCCAGATGAGAAACCTTGGCCAGCACTACAGTTATGACAGAGCTTAAACCCCAAGTAGCCGTGAAGATTACCAAACTTCGGCACATGGCGTTTCTGTGAACATGAACGGGCATCGGGCCAGCCCAGCCGCGCCATGGTAGCACCCCGCACCATGTGCAGCAGCAAATAAAATGGGAACCCAGGGCTGGTACGGTTCACATCATCACTACAGGTTCCACCTCCAGCGTGGTGGCCACGGGAAGCGCGCACCCCGTCCAACAGACATGTCGCGCCACCCGGGGTCCACCGCCCGCTGCACCGCAATGTCCTGCGGAGAGCACAAGGCAGAGGTCGATGGATCAGTCGGCAGCACCGGCTGCTTGGGATGGCCAGATGTCCAGCCCTAAAGTCGTGCTAGGATGTGATTCATGAAGATGAGCAGCACGGCGCTGCAGGCATGCCAGAGCATCACAACCGAGCTCGCCATGTGCACGAGCGGTTACTTGAACAGGGTGCATGTCAGCAAGGGGCAAGGCCCACCTGCCATCTGCAGTTCCGCCAGGGCCAGCTGTGGTGTTGGCAAATTTCAGCAGGGCACCCTGAAGCATCGACATCATGTGCTGCTCTGCTCCTGCGCCACCAACCCCGGTGTGAGGCTGGCTTGATGCGCGTGGCGCGGCAGGAACGGTTGGTGCCCACCGCGAGCAGGCCTGCCTGTCACTTGCAGGCCCAGGATTGTTCGAGACTGGGGGCACTGATGATGGGCCACAATGCGCCCTGCGCACGGCGGCATGCATGGCACCTCTGCTTCTACACGGTCCCACCACATCTGGGGTAGTGTCATATGCACAGTCAACAGCTGTGAAAGGCTGGACGTACGCAGCAACAACTTGGCGCACTTGCCAGGCGAGCTGAGTAGTCTGAGCGCCGGTGCGCCACACCGCAGCCTGTCAGCAACCACGTACCATCAACGACTGCTTCTGCTCGATGCAGCAGCACTCTTGAAGATGGCTAGATGCAGCAAATATGAAAACTTGACAGACTCAACTCGTGATCATAAAGTACGCCTTCATACCTTCTGCAGGCCACACCGCGTGGCAGTTGCCGACGGACTCATCCACCGCAGCTTGGGAGCCACGACAGAACTGACATCCCCAATTTTCTTGCGCGGTAACAGCAACAATATACCTAGGGCTGGTCACACGCACAGACGACAGCTGCAGAGTCAGCTGCTAGTATACGGATGGAAGCCTGCCTGTTGTCTGGCGCCAAGGGAGTCAGCACTCCAGACGGCAGAACCTGCAGTGCACCCATGAACACTCAGCCTCTGCTCCTGCACACATCGAATCATAGGTGCAAATGGCTGGATGGACGACTTGCGACGACAGGACCACAAACCCACAAAAAGTAGCAAAGCCCACCTGCCATTTGCGGAGTGGTGTGCCCACAGCGGCCCACGGCAGCCTGTGGGCAGCTCGTCACCCCACAACGCATCCCCGGAGGCGCAGCGCACCTCAGGTGCGGTCTCCGAGCTGCATTACTGCAACCAAACCATCCGAATGTGTTGGCAACCCTTGGGTCACCATGCGATCAGAAGCAAAAGACGACAGTGTTACGCATGGCACTGGCCATCGAAACTAAATCCCGCAGGGCGGCATCAAAACCAGCTCTCGCTGCGCTCTATGCGATGCACATCAGGGGCGAAGCATGACCCTACACGTATCGACTCGCATAGTGTGTGACAGCTGCCACGCTGACCCGATCATCCCCAGCGTCAAGGACGGCAGTCGTGCCGGGGAGTTTGGCGAATGCAACTCGGTGGCCCAAACTTTGCCCACCCTGTAGCGAATATTTTGACAGAATTACGGACCCTGAGCTGCCCAGCGCCAAGGGGCCGAACGGGGGATGGCACGGGCGGCGGCGGCGGCGGTGCACGCGGCGCCGTCCAGGGTGGAGGCAGGACGCCTGCCGGCGCCCGTGAAGGTGCCCGCCCTCCACGCTCGGCGGTGGTCATGGCGGAAGCTGTGGCCCCCCCCCCCAGGCTCCTGCGCACCACGGTCCCTGACGACGCCTCACAGCGAGTCATCATCCTGAAGAGCAGCAAGGGGCACTCGTGTTGAAGGCTGAGCACAGGCAGTAGCAGTGACATGCTGATGCTGCTGCTGATGCATGTTGAGCGTGCGCAGTATAATGATACTGACGCCGGTTCTGGACTGAAAGGCAGTGCTGATACGCAGCTGCAAGTGCACGCACTCTCCAAGGATGGGAGTGGGAGCCAAGACCACGCAGTAATTGCTGGCTCCTGCAGCGTCTCACCTGCGGCCTCTCAAGCGCGGTGAGGGCCACCAATCTGCCGCACTCTGGGCCCAACGGCAGCAGCCTGCAGCCCGCATGCCAGGTGTCATCCTCTGATTGCCGGCGACCCTGGATGCGTTTGACAAACAGCCGTCTTGGACGGCGTGCAGCGAGGTACACCCAGCAGCAAGTGGTGCTACTTGCAACGCTGCTTGGTCACGTGTGACAGATCGTGGGCTGCATTGTGGGCTGCGTAGTTACCAACCAGGCGCACCCTGGCTTGGAGGAGCCGGTCAGGTGGTCGGATGCTGCCAGGGGTTGCAGTTGCGTCAGGGCGCGCGTTGCTGCTGCTTCGGACGCCGTGACGTCACGGCCCATGCGCCCTGCAGCGGCAAAGTCAAACTGCAATGAGGAATATATCGTCAACTGTGCCCATGGTGAGGTTTTCAGATCAACATGGCTGTGATGTTCAGGCATCATCGGATGCCGGTGGAGATGCCATCAACGACAAGTTGATCATCTGCTGCATGTATTTGCGAGACCCAAGGCAGTGACGCGCACTCTCAGTGCCGCCTTGAACAGACAGAGACCTGAGCGGGAGCTCGCCGGAGCAGGCACATTGGCGTGGCAGACTGCTTCGGAACTGGAGTCCGGTGCTGCCCGCCCTGCATGGCCGTCGGCCGTAGGCCCTCCAGCTCCGGCCCCAGCGCCCCTCCAGCTCCAGCTCCAGCGTCGTCAGCATCCAGGCTGCAAGCGGTGGCCGGCATCATGTCACAATACATCTGCACGATGTCACAGCAATCTTTTCGGACGACAGTGAAGGACTTTGTCGCGGCCTTGCCAACTGCAGTAATGAGCAGCTTCACAACCTACCTTCATGTGCAGGCGAACATGTCCAAAATTGCCAAGGGATGATGCCGGGCGCCAACACTGGAGGAGCCATTCGGCAGCTGCAGGCCGCAACGATTTTGGATCAGCACGATCATCATCTTGCAACGAAGCTCGACAGATCAGCAGCATACGCGTGCACGACTCGCACACTGACCCCACCCGCAATGCTGGTGATGGCCCCGGAACACATGCTGGGGAACGGCATCGCAAAATCGGCGAACTGCAGTTGCAACGGCCATCGGCATCACCGTCAGCGTCAGCGTCGCGGCAGACAGAGGCCTCGTCGATGCGAGCTGTGGCTCGTGAAGGAGATTGCAGAGTGCGCTCATGTCAGCACTGGAGGGGCTGGGGCACAACAGCCGCTGCACAGTGCAGGCGCGGTTGGATCGCACCTCATAGCAACTGCACGAGCATGCTGAGGCCCCTGAGCGGGCCGCTACATCCAGGCAACTCCATCCTTGGGTCGATAATGGCATTCGCGCAGCAGGCAGGTCATTGGACCGACAATTACATGCTGCCCGTCTGCCTGGACAGCACATGTTGCGGCATGCTGCATGTGCTGAGGCTGCTGCAGAGCCGAGTGTTCGGACCTATCCAAGCGGATGTTGCCGCAGTCCTGTCGGTGCTGCATGCAATCATACATTGCAATGCATGCACATGTATGGGACTTAATATCTTAGAGTCCCAAATGGCAGTGAAGAGCTGCTGGTGGGTTGATGGGGAACTGCGTCGCACATTTGCTCCTTATCGGAGCATGCTCGTGCACGTCACTTTTATTGTCAATTCGCCGAAAACTGTTGGAACATCCAAGTGACAACCTCTTGCGTTTGTGGGTCAGCAACGACCCACATACCATCTCCCGCCAGCGCAGTTCAGAAGTCCAGGTTCAACTTGCAGCTTGCGGCATGCGGCTCAGCAGGAAGGTGCACGTGGAGCAGGATCCACCATGCCGGCCGCCGCCGCCGCTGGACAGATACCAACCGGGCGGCCAGCCAGGGCATTTCCAGCATCTCGGCCGCCGCCAGGCAACAACGTCAGTATGTACCAGCAGTAGGTATTGAGCACCGTAGTTCCAACAACAAGTGCGCCAGTGAAACTGTTGCACCTTGTAGGTCGTTGTAGCATGAGACCATGGCGGCAGCACACGAACATTGCATTGCGCTTGACCACGCTGCCAGCACGCACCTGCTATGCCACTATACTGTCAATACCCGCAAACAGCTGGTCATAGAATACCTATCAGCTGTTGGCACACCTCTGAACGGAACATAGTGCTGCCAGGCATACGGCTCAACTACCAAGCGGACGCCATGCTCAGAACACACATCGTGCCGGGTTTCCGGAGTCGTGCCCCTGTGCACTCCCAGCAGCAAATGCCGTCGCTGCTATAGCCGGCATCCGGTGCTCAGCTGGCGCTGGGCGCCGCGATTATGCCGGCACCAAATCGTCGCCACCACTGCGCTATGCGGTCCGCCTCGCGCTGCCCTGTCCACACAGGGTGGCAGTTCGGGCACAAATTGGCAGACAATGGTGTGCCCCTCACCGGTTGACTGCACTGCCCGCAGCGTGTGATCATAAAACGCAAGCAGATGATCGCTGTTCGAGCAACGTCACCTGACATGTACGCGCCATGCACGGTGTATGCATCTTCCTTGTGTGTTGCTTCGCCTGCAAAGTACAGGCGGGTGGTCTTGCGCGGCGCAAAGCCTTTCTTGGAGGCCTGCATCGAAGCGATATTTCACCATATAAAAGTGTGATGCTTTGTCCATAGGAATCTCAATGCAACCTGCACCTGCGACCGCTCAGCAACAGCCGCGCACCCGCTTGGCGTCTACTTCATGGTCGCCGGTCAGTGCGACGCTCAAAAGGTCATAGTTGTTCTGCACGCAAGGCAGCGCGCCAGCTCAACGCGCTGGGAGTGACGCCCGCAAAATGCTCAATTCTAGAGTTTGCAGGATGGATGAGTGCACTGATTAGCAGCCCGACAGCTCACCCGCGTGCCAGCGACCGCCCGCTCCCCCGGCAGGCCGGCGACAGCCGGCACATATGAGTAGGCGCCATAGCAGAACTCGTCGGACTTCCACCGCGTCACGTGTGTATCCTCAGGCTCCTGGAACGCCTCGCCTGCACGGTACCACGACTGGCAGCGTCACGAAGCGATGGTTCACAGTCATGTCGAATTGCCTGGCACCCGCGGGCAAGGCGCCGTGGCTGCACCGCTAGTGATGCCATGCAATCATAGTGTGCCACTCCCGCACCAGAATGGCGATGGCACACGCACCGTAAATAGAGTGCAGCTGGCTGCACACATCTGCCACGGTTGCCTCGTCACTCCACGCCTCCACCTCCTCCACTGCCTGCAGGTGGCACCAAGGTCACGTGCATGCAATTGGCGCTCGTCATGGGTGCCGGCTCGTGTTTGCAGCACACGAGCCTGTGCCAGAGTGGGGTACTGCATGAGACCTGGTTGCCATTGTGCAGCACATGGCTGCATGGATGGGAGCTGAAGCTCACGTGGGGCCGGACCCAGGCACACAACACGTTCGGCACGCCCAGCGCATGCAGGTTGATGTAGGTGTACCGCCTGCGCTGTATAAGTTTCGACTGTATGTGAGTCCACAAATGCCGCCGCATGCCGACTGCAACAGCAGGCACGCTCAATTGGGCTTCGTGCGAGCACTCTACAGATTAAAGTCTACCAGCCTCTCCTTCCAACCTCTACTTCAGCACAGCTGCAGTGTTTGATAACCAATGCTCACCCTGTTAGTGGCCGCAGGAAGTGCGGCTCAAGCGGCCAGAAGGGTTGGGGGCCCGGGAACAACATCGCCACCCGGTTCTCTGTTCCCATTGCCAACCCAGCAAGCGCCTCAAGCTTGAACCTGCAAGGTCAAGCAGATTTAACGTTGCTAGTCAGCATCAGAGTACGGGTGCAAGTACATGCACGTTGTAGAAGCAAGGCTCCGTGTCTCGTTGGTGTGTCCGGCAATTTTTAAATTTTTCATCATGGCATCGTGTACGTACTTGGGCAGCTCTGGCGAGAACTTGACGGAACCGCGCTGCAGGACGCCCAGCGGCAGCGTCACAACCGCCGCATGTGCCAGCAGTGGCTCCGCCTGAGGGCGCATTAACAGGCAGGAGTGTCGGCGAACATAGCGCTGGACATGGCAGAGTGCAAGGAGTTTTGCAAAGGGTTCAAAGTAGCGTGCAAGCTCCAGCGCTCTACATCATCAACACCCCATCCTTTGTCAACAAGGCGCTGTTGATGACCGACCAGCAGCACCGCACCAGGCGCAGCTGCTGTCTCCTCACCTGCCCCTGGATGTGGACTGCGACGCCGCCGCCATCGACCAGCTCCACCCGCTCAACGACCTGCCGCAGCCGGATGTCTGCTCTCTGCTGCAGCGGCGGGCCGCCGTCTCCTGGCACCCCCGCGGCCAGTGCGTCCACTACCTGCACTTGGAACTCACGGGGCTTTCGCCCAAGCGGAGGCCAAGTGACCTGTGCCTGGGCAGCAACAATACTGCCGGCGGTGATGACGCCGCATGGTCGCAGCCACCCATCGCAGTCTAATATCTAATCGACCAAGGGAGGTGAATTCACCTGCGAGTAGCCGCCGACCACCAGTTCGTGAGCGCCGTCAAAGCCATCAGCGACCGTCCCCCGCCAGCTCAGCGTGTCGAGCGCGGCCACGTACAGGTCACTCGTGAAGGCATCGGAGATCTGCTGCTCCTGCAGACCGAGCACAGACACTCAGGCACTCAGGGATACGTCACACTATGCAAGCCATTATGAAAGCACTGCCGTCTGGTGGGCAGTTGTGTGTCACTGGAACCCGTGCATATGGAAAGCACAACGATGTGTGTGTACGAACTGTGCTGACCTCGGGGCTGAGGTCCAGGCCGGGTAGCAGCTTTGCAACCCCTTGCTCCAAGGTTGTGTCGCCAGGCTCCCCGGCAGACCCCGTCAGCAGCTTTGCCAGTAGCGCCTGGTACTTCCTCTCCGCCTTTGCGACCTTCTCGGCCGGGAGCAGCTTGCCCTCGCTGCGACGTGAGGCACGCTTTGTAAGGGAGCAGGTAAGGGCCTTGTGAACGAATGACATTGTTGTCCGCAGGCGTCAAATCAACGGCAGCTCGGCTTGGCAGCCGACACCATGCATCAACAGCGTGGGTCCTTATAAGGACGCTCACATTTTTGGCGGCTGCATGCAGGCAGTGCGGCAAGTGGATGTTCACGATGCCTACCGGTCGTAGACCGCAGTTGCGTGGGGACCGTCACGCAGCTTGCGCCGCGTGCCCAGCTTCAGGCAGTCCACGGCATAGGTCAACATGGGGTTGCGTGGCTCCTCCCGGCTCGTGCCACAAATAAACGTGGCGCCCATGTCCACCTGTGCACATCGTGTAGGTGTCAGCGAATCTGATCTTGTGCTCCAAGAAAAAAGTTGTGCAACCCTGTCCAACCACATGCGTGGACGATGCATGGGACTCACTGCCGTGATGTTGCAGGAGGGAGTTTTTAGCTCAGCACCTTGACGGTCGTGCCGTCGCGCGCAGTCAGGCTGCGTGTATGCACGCGCCCCCCCAGCCGCTCCCGTGCCTCCAGCACTGTCACCTGCAGACCGCCACGGTGTCGTTGCAGGGGCAAAAGTCGACAGCCCAGGGCGCATGGTCGCAGGTTGCTGATGAGACTGTGGAAGGTGGCAGCTATCAGATGCAGCTGGGTGCGCCAGACGGCGATGCCAGGTGCGTGTGGCATGTTACGAGGGTTAAAACCCCTGTCCCACCTGTGCATCTACAGCCAGCAGGTCCTGAGCTGCCTTGAGGCCTGAGACCCCGCCGCCGATCACCACCACGCGCAGCCTGTGCGAAGCAAAACATGTTCACCCGTTGTCAAAGGTCGTGCAGTGGCTGCAATCTAGCAACCTGCAGTGTGGCCGCATAAGATAGTTGTCTCAGCTTGGCGCTTGCCAAACGGTAGCGTCCCCTATATCCAGCGGCCAGCACTCTACTAAACGAGAAGTCGACTTATACCAACTGTCAATACCAGTTGGTACCGCCTGTCTGTCAATCATGCAGGAAGGCTTGTTCGGCACCAACCGCAAAACGCAGGGACACCCTTCAAACGCTGGGTCCCGTTCAGCCTTCGTGCTGCCACAGGCGGATCACGGCACACATGATCAGAACGCATGGCGCTGGCAAGGGTGCTTGCGACTTCTGGCGGTATAAGCTGCAACCCATGGAGCACGGCTGGCTTACCCTGGCGGGATGGGCTTGGGCTTGCGCGGGGGCGGCAGGTCCATTGGAACGGTTTGCGGCTGGTCATCGTCGCCCTCTTCTGCAGTGTTTGGCTCCCCCTGCTGCTCCTGCACCGCCTCCTCCCCGTTGCCAGCAGGCCTTGGCGCCTGCTCCAGGGGTGCACCCTTACATTGCACCAGCGGCGCCACGGCAGGGAAGTGGGCATCTGCCTTACGTGACTGCACCAGGAGGTTGCTGAAGGAGCAGCCAAGCTGCAGCACCTAGGACACAGCCTGAAGATGCTTGATCGCAGGGCTTGGCGATCGCTGCTGACACGAACCTGCAGGGCGTGCAGCTTGCGGCTGAATGCCAATTCCCGGTGCTGCAGGTCCGCAGCGTCTTCTGCCATGGCCATGTCGTGCCCTGCAATATAGCCGTGCAACAAGCTGGATATTGCTCCCTGGCAATTCGCAAACACACAGATGGCTTGAAAGGACTGTGATCCATAGCAAAGTCCACAGCATGCAATGATAGGCTCACCGCAGCGGCGCAGCGCGTCACAAGCTTTTCGCGAGAGGATCTCGTTCTGCGCAGCGTGCAGCAGCGCAAACAGGGTGTTTGACCCGTGGGAGTATCCTCCCAGCTGGGTTTGCCCCTGCGCTGGCAAACCCAACGGTCTGAGCGGGTTGTGATGCCAAGGCCCTTGCTTGGGGCACTGCTGCGATGACAATGCTCGCCAGCTGAATCTAGCACTGAGGCGCTCAGTGGGCATGATGCAGCCTGCCCGGAACCAGAAGGCGTATGATCAAGGATTTGGGCGAGGAGAACGTCTTGACATGCTCACCGACTCAGCGAGGCGCAGGCACGAAGCACAGTCTGCCGCATTCGAGAAATGATCTGTCTTGCCACCGAGGACGGTGCATGCGTCGCACGCCTTCTCAAAGACACCGAACAGTTGGCCGCGCCAGTCTGGCATCAATGCAGTCAGGCACTGCTGCCGCGCCTGCACACGCACACACACATACATTGCACAGAATGGTCTGCTGCATTGCTTGTGTAGTGAGTCTGAGGGGAGCAGGTGCTTCATCTTAGGGCTGGGGTTTACGATATCTGAAGACATAAATTTCACCTGTTGCAGCAGCCACTTGAGCTGCTCAGCCATGGTGGGAGCACTGTGCTCCTGTGTGAATGGGGCCGCCATTGCTGCACGGATGCCGTCCTGCCGGCCGCGCAGCTCCTGCAGCACGCATTCAGGGCTCAGGGTGACATGCATGCTCACGGTGGCCTTGGGGTCGGTGCAAACACTGGCAGATGCCAGATGGACCCACCTCAGCTGAGGCTGCACCCAGCACGGTGTCCTCCTCCAGCTGCTGTGCGAGCTTCAGAAGCCGAACCCCACACTGCACAACAGTCGCCAGGCCGCCCAGCCCACCCTAAAAGGGCAACGCAACTAGTGAGAAACTACAAACTGCACACCATCATTTGCGGTATGCAGAGGCGTCGGGAACCAGGATGCGGGGCTGACACCTGCAGCTCACGTCGACTATCGAAATAGTACCACACAGCAAAGCAGCCGCCCGATCTGAAGCAGTGATGTGCGGGTGAAGGGCCGAACCTGTCCAGGCGTCGGCGGGAAGTTGGTATCAACATCTTCCCCGGCTGCACATGCCAGTGCCGCTGCATCGTACGCCAGCGCTGCCTCCTTCACCGTGGCCGCGTCCCGCTGTCGTTGGAAAATGGAAAATGGGATCAGCGTTACCTGATAGCGAGGCAGACTGCCACCTGCTTGCTTGGACCAAGTGCATGTGTGACGCCAAACACACCGTTGTCCTCGTGCACCTGTCCCGCAGCCATCAAGAGCATACAGCAGTCAAGTACAGTGCAGCTTCATCCTCATGAAGTTTGCTTTGAACATGCGGGGTTTGGCGTGACTGAGCCGCACCAGGACGCAGATCTCCTGGTCGGACTCTTCATCCCACAGGACGGCGCAGTAAGGCCCTACATAAGGCAAATTATTGAAGGTGACCATCTCTCGCGCCACTCCAAGAGCAATTGTACACATGCATGCTCGACCCTGACATGGATGCTACAGCCTTCGCTTCACACCTGTAGACTGCTCACTCCAGTCCTCGGCGCCCTGCACCCGCACCCCAAGCCACCCGGGAACGCCGCAGCTGGCCACCTCTCCCGGCGGCAGCTCCCTGTGAGCAGGGGCATTTAGAGGCAGTGGCGCAAAGGATGCATCGTCTTGACAGGCGACAGCAGCAGTGCAGGACGGCACCGTCGGTTTGCTGCTGTGCCGACAGCATACAACAGCGCACCCGTCTGGCTGGTGGCGCTTGTCAAGGCCCTGCTTGCAAAGGACGGTCGCCATGCTGGCGCTGGCCATCCATGGCCCAGGCGGATGCCAGCCATCCCTGGACCGGTCCTTTCCTGCAGAGTAGATTGTTGCCATTGATGAACGACAAGCAGGAGCGCTTTTGATGCAGAGTGCCTCATGCAAAGATGCTGTACGAACGATGGCATCCAGCATGCATTCCATGCTTGTTCAGCAGCTGGACCTCTGTCATCCCCACAGTCACGCAGCTCTACAGCCACCCGTCACACCGTTTTCAGGGCTGAGTGTGGGTAGTCACGGCACTCCGACCATAGGCACTCACCGACCAGCACTCTGACGCCACGCTCAAAGCCATCGCCGCTGGCCTCGTTCCACAGCATGCCCTGCTCTGGCGGCAGGGTCTCTACCCAGTCGGCGCCGGTTGCGCTCACTGCGGACGCCGCCTTGCGTCCATGTCCGCACTTTCGCTTGGGCGGCGGGCCGCCTGCGTCGCTGCGGCGTTTGGCAGGCGCAGCTGGCCGCCTGCCGCCATCACTGTCGTCGGCTGCATGTACCGGCAGAAGCACGTCAGTGCTTGCTCCAGTATGGTGCCTGCCCAGGATAAGCAACCACTGCGCTGAAACATCCGGGGCCGTCCGGGACAAGCAAGCGCAACGTTGTGCTGTTGGCAATACTCAATACTGCACCATTGCTGTCACGGCGGCGCGGCTCCGGCGGGTCCTTTCTCGAGACCATCAGTGGCTGCTACGTGCTCACGCGTGCGCCCCAGGGCATCTACCACTCATCACGTAGACTGCCGCGTCTGTTTTTGCACAGCCTGCACCAGAGTGTTGCCTAAGGACGATCGATGGATGTGTTGCGTGACTGTCACTTTGCAGGCACTCTCAAGGGTGCCCTGTTTGGGATTGCCGTGCCACAAAGCTGTGTATTATGATGTCTGAGAGCCTGCTAGCCGGAGAGGATCGCCACGTGCAGTCAGCGCCAGGGCATCGTTTCGGAGGAGTCACATCACATCAATTGAAATGTGCGGACGCAATCTCACAACCTCACGCCGCCTGGCGGTCAAACGCGCACGAATCGTCTGCTTCATGCGCTATGGGACACCAAATGTAAGGCTGGGTGCTGCAGGATCGGCGATGACACGCCGGGCGTGGTCTCGGCAGTAAACAGGAAGCAGTTTGGGAAGGGTTCAGGGGCACCGGGGCTCCTTTCGAATGCAACCACTGCTACGGCTGATGCTTCCACGCTGGTGCTAGTGTGGCGGGGCGATGGCCGGCAGGATGTAGTATGCAGGCAGACAGTGGACAGATAGATCAGAGTGCGTGCTTGATAGTATACTAGCAATCCTTGCGTGAAAGTGGCGTTGAGAAACGCCAGAGGTGGTCCAACAGTTCAAGACCGCAGGGGAGCGACAAAAGACGACCAGCGCGGGCTCGGGTGGGCCAAATATCCTACGTAGCGTCAGCTGCCACAGTAGCTGCACATCAGTGTTACAGCATCATCACATTGCTGCAGACAGAATGCAGCCTTATTCGTCCTGTGTCAATCAGCCACAGGGTGGGTACAGACCTACTACTGGGCGGACCGCATACGCTGCTGCACTACACAGGAATGCCATTCATACTGCTGCGCAGTGGCAGAACGCTCCTCGCAACTGTGTCAGTTGCTGGCGAGGCCGCCGGTGCTGCTAGACGCGCATCACTGCCGCCACTCCTGCTTGTGCACACTCCGGGGCATGCGGTGTCAGCAGCAGTGGATATCCAGGTGGACATGGTGCAGTCACGTCTTGAACAGTCGCCAAGCTGGCTCGAAGCAGCAGCAGACCGTGGGGACTGCACTGATGTCCATCGCGTCCTCGGTGCATGTGGGTTGTACCAAAGCAATGACAGTGTCTCGTTGGGGTGACTAACCTGGCACACGCGGCACAGCTTCGCTGCAGCATGTCGCCAGCATACGCTGCGAGCAGTTCCAGGTGGCGGCGGCGGCGTAGGCTGGCAACCCTGCAGCTTTTGGCATTGCCGCCGCATCCCACGGCAATGCCAATGGCCCCCGCCGAGGATGCTACCTGCAGGCATGCAGCGCCAGCACTCAGACGGTGCAGCTCATGGTGCGGTGTGGCACAGAGGCGACAGTCTGTTGCCAGCGGACAACACACAATACAGCTGTAATGTTACATGCGGCATGTGTGAACGTTGCGATTGACGTTGGGATGGACGCTGCAGCTGACCCCTGATCCTGCAAGTCTCGCACTTGGCAGTATCTCGGCTCGGATGCCGAGGCCGCTGTTTGCAGCCGCTGGCGACCGCCTGGGTTGTCCGCAGCATGCCATCGCACGCTGTCGCCTGCCGCTGCAGGACACATACGCAACTCAATAGGAAATCCCTAATAATGCAGCGCCATGGCAGCGCAGCTGCTGCATTCCAAAAAAAGGCAGCTATACTGACAATGTTGGCAATGTGATCCAGCAGCCATGTCAGAGAGGGCAAGTTCACAGGTCTGCGTGGCCACTGTAGATGCTGCACCTTCAACAGGGCAGCCGCAACCGCTGCGGCGGCACAGCAGCACCAGCGGTAGCTGCCTAGCGCGCCGCAGGGCCGTATCTGCATGTGGCGTCCGTGCGGCCACCGCGGGCCCGCACAGTGGCAGCACTGTATCTGATGGTGCTGTTGATATCTTTGAACCCCTCCACAAGTCCCCTTGGAACTCTCTTGAGAGGGTCATGGCCACGCCTGGTGCCCAAAGCGACGTCCCCGCCACCGCCGCAACTGCCCCTTGCTGCTGCGTGCCAAGCTTTTCGTCTTTCAGGTTTCAAAGCCACACCAATAACCAGGGACAGTGCAGGATGAAGCTGCCGGGGCGGAAGCAAAGTAGCAGTGGTTGGCAGTTGCAGCGATTCTGACGCACCGAAGCCCGCTGTCGTCGTGGTGGAGCTGTTGAGCGGGCGCTGATACCGACGCTGCAGACAGGGCGGCGCCGCCGATGGATGCCGCACGGTAATAGCCCTCAGGCTGTTGGAGCCGCAGATACACGCAGCTTCGTAGATTCAACGGTTGGCGTGGCCGAGCATGCGGCTGTTGTTCACAGCGCTGATGCAAGTGTACACGGTTTGGGGTCGCGGGTCAGAGAACACCTGAACCAGGTGTCGGAACCGAGGAGACGAGCAGGCTGAATATTTTGACATTGCATCGAACATCGGTGCGAGCACAGGTCTCAAGCAGTTGAAAGGGTGAAAGAAATAGAGGGAGTTTGGAAGTGGATAATGGCGCTGCACTTAATCGCGAAGCTTGCATCGAAGTGTGTATTTACCGATTCCCTTCCAGCTTCAGGCTCTAATTCCCGACGAGGCCCCTCATGAGCAGATGAGCTGGCACCTCAGTCCGCTCCTGTACTCGCTGCATTCGGATGCCCTGCATGCAAAACTGCAGCAGTGTAATCCTGAAACAATGCGGCAGACACACACGGTGGCTAATGTGAGCAGTCGTTGTGCGACATTGCTGCAGCATCATGTGATTCCCTCAGACCCATGCATGCCAAAACCGCGGCCGGTGGTTGGAGGCGTCTTTCCAGTAGCAGATGAATAGCAAGGGATCGGGTTTTGCTGGTATAGAGTGCAGAAAGAGGTCTGAAGGGCAGCTGTTGCCGCTGCGGCCGCCCGCGCCGTGTAGACGTGCATGGAGCAGCATGATTCGGTAGGGGAAAGTTCGCGCGTTTCACCAAGCACTGCCGAGACCCAGAGTGAGTACGTCTAGGACTTGTTGTAACTGAAATGACACCACGACAATGCTGCTGTGCTGGCATCTCAGAAACATTTCGGCTTGGTCATCCACAGCGCAGCACCAGCCAAAAGCTGTTGAGGTTGGTATTGATGCCAAGATTGCAGCCGGTCAGCAGGTCGGCGGCTATGTCTGGGGTGCCCATCGCGCTTCGCAGGGTTGCCGAACCGCAATCAGCAGCCCGGCAAGGAGTTGTGATGCACGGCAGGCCTGTGAACGGCAGAGCTATCAAGGTTGGTACAAATACCTGCACATGGCCTCTGAAAGCACACCGCGGCCGTGTTTGCAACACGAGCCGGCTGTCCGAGTAGTACGGCAGCATTTGAGGCTGCGCAATCAGGGAGTTCCCCGGCATGGCACAGCCAGGACAGCAAGCAATGACGCTGCACGACTGCCGCTAAGGGACTGCTGTGCCTGGCAGTGCGGTGGCATTCCTGTTTGGCTGCTGAGGGTCTGGCTCTGCACGTCTGCAGGACCGTCAGCCGCGGGTGAGCTGGCATGGTGCGGCACCTTCCATGCCGCCTGTTGTCCACCAACAGGTCAGCAGGCTTAGCATGCCGCCGCCACGGATGTAATGCTTGACACGTCCGCCGACAGCTTCCCATCGAGTGACGTCTTGCCCCTGCGTGTTCGCATAAGGCAGGCGCTCAAGTGGCGCCTGGAATATGGTGACTTTGCGTGGGGCCTGGCTGTCATCCACGGCAGGTGACTTTGTGCCCCTGGAATTCGCTTCGGCATGCCATGCACAAGTGCAGTGCCGGGCATGCTCCAACATGGGTGCGTGTGCCGTGTAGAGTCGTCGGACACAGACAGCAGGGCACATGATCTGCCGCGGAGACAACAGCGCCTGGCTGGGTCTTGCAGCTATAGTCAGCATGCCCGCCAACTTTGAGATGCCATCGTTGTTGACTGGCACCATTGTTGACTGGCTGCGCCGCAACCGGCATAGGAACAACTGTTGCTCGTGGTGTGGTATGCTGAGGTTGCTTCGATGGGGCTGCATGGACTATGTTTGGAAGGCAGCGAGTGCATGCCAGGGAGGCTAGCTGTCGGTGCCAACCTGGACCCTGCTGTTGCCCCCACCCGGGCCCACCAGCACGTGTCCAGTGTATGGGTGGCAATGCTGCAAAGTCTGGTAGCATAGGGGCACCCCATCCCTGCATCCTTGTTTGCGACACTATCTAATAGCTATTTGTAACACGCCATGGACACAACACAAGTAAACAACAGCACCGCGACTCTAGCCACGGACGCGGCGCCTAGGGTGTGATCACTGCCGAAACTACCGAGTCATCGATGCCGATGGTGACGCACAAGTGATCGCGCCGCGCCCACCGTCTTGTGATGCGACATGGGGCAGTGCATGGAGCTGCAGAAGACCGGCAAAGAAAGCCGCAAGCCGTTTGAAGTGCCAGGTGCTGAGGACTGCATCGGGCTGTTCATAGATGTCGATCAATGCACGCGCACTGCGGCATTCGACAGCTGCGGCGCCTGGGCCGACAGCAATGCTGCGGTCATTCAGCAGAATGGGGTGAACGGCCGCGACGGCGCGGGCCCAGAGCCCGAGATCGCCCTCCTATTCGACCGCGATGGCGACATGCTTGATGACGCAGCACAGCCGTCTCCGGCAGCCGCCGACAGACGGACGACGTACCAGCAGCTGCTGGTGAGCCGTGCATGCATCAATGCGCGCGGGTCTGCACTACTCTTGCACACAACACCAACCAAAGGCCGCGGACGGAGCGCCCTAAGCAGTGTTTCCCTTCTGACTCACAGGATGCAGTGTTGGCTGGGGCAGGCCCGGAGCACGCCGAGGCACTACAAGCCTGCCGCGGCAGAAAGCCGCGGATCGTCATCGGCAATGCCGCAGTGGCGGTGGGTGGCAGCTGCTGAATGAACAGCATGTCGTTTGCAGCCGTTTTCCAAGCAGTCACCAGCGCGTCTTGTAGACTGATGCGGTGGCACATTCACTGATGCACAGGTCGCCCTGTCGATGCGAACGGGCCCCGTCTACGCAAAAATCACAGCGCTATACCTGCCGCACATGCCAAGCGCAGTGGCCGCCGCAGCGGCCACCATCGACGCGCTGGCGTATGGCGCCCACTCGGCCTACGGCACCACTGCTGCGGGGCTGTGGCGGGCGCTGCAGGCCCGCCAGCAGACGCCAGACACGCAGGCGCACATGATGGCGGACTACAGCCGGCTCGTGCCAGAGTACATCACCCACTCGGACTTCCAGGAAGACCTCTGCCCCGTGCGTTCTGTCTCACCGGCACCAGACGCTGCTTGCCGGTCGTCGGCGCGGAAGCAGTGTGCCATCATGCGGTCACACATACACATTGCTGCTGCCGCTGACATCTTGCCTTGTCTACCAAAGCTGGATTAGGCTTGTTCTGCTAGTGTCTGTGGGGCCAGCGAAGCTACTGCTTCTATGAGCTGGTGCTCGTCCATATATCACAGTATTAGTCACTCAAGGGCAACGTACTGCTCATCTGAATTCCAAACTAGCGTTTTTGGTTGTTTTCAGAAACCCGCATGTCGAGGTGGATGCATTGCGGGTCGGTCATAACTGCACTCATCAGCTGCTTTGGCATTGATAGAAATGATTCCAAGGCAGCATGCTTGGCAAAGCCTCACCCTGCTGCTGCTGCTGCTGCTGCCCAGGTTCCGGACGGGATCATCGGGTCAACGATGCATGCCCTGGTTGCCCGCCTCGCCAACCCGCGGGGCATCATCCTCGCGGGCAAGGTGGCACAGCAGGCCGCGGCAAAGGCAGGACCGGCAAAGGAGGACATGGCGGCCGCCTACCGCAGGTGTGCAAGAGGTTGCTCCACCACGCCTTGCTGCTCAGTTGCAGAAACGGGGCATGTTCACCACATGCAGCAGCGCAGGGTTACGAGCACTGGAATCTCTGCAGCATCTCATGGGTCACGCCACTGTATGGCAGTCCTAAAAGCCCCACTGCAACCAGCCGAGTCGTCTTGCGTTGGGTCTGATCACCTTGTGAATCGTTGCTGTCGCAAGGTGCTTCCGCAGCGAGGTGGATGAGATGTTGTTGCACTGCGGGGCGGACGCGGAGCTGGTGGAGCTGTGTGCGGGCGACGCTGCGCTTTGCACGCAGCTAACTGCCATCCTGGGGGACGAGCTTGTGATCAGGTGCGCAGAATTGCAGTGCTTGTTGGAGGACCCGTCTGGCTTGGCTTGCATGCTCTTGGAAGATGGTTTGGAGAAGGCCTGCGCCAAGGTGCCGGCCTATGGATGCACTCAGGTGGTTCAACCGGGGCGGCGGGACCACCAACAGTAACCTCGTCACCCGGGTCAGGATGCTGCTCGACATGGCTGCGTCAGACGACGTCAAGGTGGGGACACGCTGGTGGCGGACATGTGCTGCGCGCCTACAGGCGGTGTGCGCAATAATCACCTGCTGAAAGGTCGCATGCAGGCGGCGGTGGTGGCGCTGGTGGCGGACAAAGTTCTATGTAAGACCCTTGGCCTGCGGAGCCTCACCGTACCCCAGTACAGTCGATTCCTTGTGCGGACGCGCCTCCTGGTGGGGGTCGCGGAGGTCCTGGAGCGTCATGAGGCCGCTGTGAACGGGGTGTTTGAGCCCTTCTTGGTGCGATCTGTGCGCCTTGCATGCATGCGGATCGATTGGCTTCTGCTGCATCGTGCACTTCACACCTCCAACCTGTCAATCAGACGACGCTTGACCGTGTGCGCTGCTATCTCGCAGCCCAAGGAGGCGGCTGCAAGCCGCGAAGCCTGCAAGCCGCAGCGGATGCGCAAGGCTGTACAACTATGCGCAGGAGCTGACAGATAAGGCGAGTGCTTGTGTCAGTCACCACATTCTAGATGGTCGTTGAGTCCAGCACTGGCTGCGAACCCAGGCGCAGGGCGGCGCCGCCAGCATTTCCCATCATGTGTGACAAAAGGCGGCACGAAAGTACCAGCCTTGCAAACACAATAGTGTACTACACTCGACGTAGTTGGCAACAACCCAGACCAAACGTTGCCTAGAGCACTATCTTGCAGTGTGTATGAATGTTGCATAGTTTGTGTGTGCTGGCGCCTGACGCCTGGAGCACAGGGTGTAACACAGCCTGTAGTTCCATGCCTGCAGGCAGAAGTGATGCAGGACAGCTTCGACCCCCTTGCAAGCGTGGGTCTGGTCGCCTTTCTGCCGGCGGTGCTGGCCAAGGTCGGTGCAAAGCGGGCGGCGAGCGTGCTGAATCTTTGGGCTGTCGCCGTCGGCATGCGGCCCAAGTCTAATGCACTCAGGCTTTTGCGGGACAACTGGGAGCGCACTACGGAGGTGGTGGAGGTGGTTGCGGCATGGCTGACAGTGTGGTGAGTCAGTGTCACCCGACGAGCCCGACTGTTCCGTGCCCCTGTGCCTGCTGATGCTTTTCCCGGTGCCGCGTCCACGTGCTGCTGTGCATCAGAACAGGTGGCACCCTGCTTTGCAGATGTAAATCGCCTGATGCTGCAGCCCACTGACATCATTCTGAGCTGCTGACAACCACGGACAGCATCTAGAGCAGTTTGCATCATTGAGTCGCAATGCAGCTGCGGAAGCGTTTTCAAATGCACAGAGTTGCGCCGTTGCTGCCAGTGCTATGTGTGCAGTCAATCAGGGTGTACAGGCTCCCACTCAGTCCCCGAACTCTTCGGCCACCGAGTGGCCATGGCCTCACCAGACTGTGGCCAAATCTCTTACCTTACGTTCAGATGATGTACAGCAATCATCATCTACATTTCATATCATGCTGTAGGTGGTGACCCATCTGTGCTGCGTGCTATGCAGGTACATTAAGTACACTGTGGCTTGTTTGCTGCGCTCCGGCGTGTGCCAGGAGGACGGCAAGAGGTGAGGCCCCGCTGTGATCCAGTTCTACCTTCCTTGCAGCAACAGCAGCTGTGCATATACATTGTGGTCACCAATGGTGCATGCCACCGCAGGCTGCTGGCAGATGTCGGCCTGAAGAAGGCGTGGACGGCGGCATGCGCACGGCTGGAGAGCCCGGGCGTCGCCAAGCCGCTGGTTGCCGGCTGCAATGTAGACGTGGATGTGCAGCTGATGGAGGACAGGCTGCTGGGCATAGAGCCGCCGGTAGGCTCCTTCCCCGACCCTGCCAAATCACGTCCCCAAGTCACAAAACATGCACACTGCTTGGAATGCGGCAGCGCTCTGGATGATCGACGCCCGGAACGCCGCCTGATAGTTCCCCTGAGATGGTATGTCACACCGCATAACATCCATCTCCTCAGGTGCTCTCTGGTCCCATGTGGTGCAAGCCCCGCTGTGGTCCGCAGGCGACGCTGACGCGCAAGGGCAAGCACGCGACAGCCTCCCGAGGCGGCGCCAGCCGTGCGCTGTCGGGCCTGCGAGCGGTCAACAATGCACTGCCGGTAGGCTTCTGCCCCGATCTTACACATGTCCAGAGGCAGTGGACAGTCGTCATGCCATCGGGTTCCGTCGGGGGAGCAGAGCTTTGGTCGCCAAGCACAGCTTCCTCGTGCTCAGTGGAATGGATGCGTTTGCTATGCAGATTTTGCCTGTAATGTCAGCTTTCCCAGTGATCAAAACACCAATCACCAAACTGCGTTCACCACCAACCATCCCGTTTACATTGCTGGGTCGACAGCACACTAATCGGGCTGGCAAAACGCCAAGAAAGGCGTCTGACAGTTGCCCAGTAATTTATGAACCGGAGTTGCGTGACTGCTGTATTATTGCAAACTCACTCATCTCCTCAGGCTCTGTCAGGTCCCCGCGCATGGCACACACAGCTTTGATGCGGTGCGCAGAGGATCCCGGCGATGGATGGCGAGGGGCCAATGGAACCCGGGGGCGGCGGCAGCCGGCGCCCATCGGGTGACGCCGTGGCCCCGGCCGCATCCGGCTCAAAGGGCCAGCTCCCCTGCGCCCAGGCATGTTGACCAGCGCACCCCACCGCAACCAGTTTGGCGTGATGCTCCCCCATTGCATTGGCTGCCTCAGGGCTTTGTGATGGCCTCACCACCCGCCTGTAGGGCGCCGCGTCGGTGGCAGCTGACGGATGCTGCTCGGACGGCCTCATGCCTACGACCCCAGCAGGTTGTGCCCGCTGCTGACGGCGCTGCTTGTGTCGTGCGCTGGCCATGTCCTTGTGTTGCGGACGATGCTGCTGGTATCATGAGCGTACCCATGTCCTCGTCGGTGTGTTTCTGCGTTGGAAATGTGCACTTGTTGGTGTGGCCAGGTGCGGGCGGGCACGCGGCCCTGCAGCCGTCGTCGCCGGACCCGCCGTCGCCGGACCAAGCGCTGCCTGGGGAGGAGGAGGAGCCGCAGTCTTCACAAGATGTGCCGTCGCCGGACCAGGCGCTAGCTGAGGAGGAGGAGTTTCAGTCCTGCGGCAGATCTGGTGAGTATTTCCATTGCACCTGGCTTCATCACGGCTTAGGCAGCACATCCTCAGTGCGCCGGCCCTTGACTGGAACCTCGTGATGCGTGCAGCCAGCGACGACGGCGACGGCGACGGCAGCGACAGCGGCAACGACGATGGCGGTACTGACAGCAGCGACAGTGATCACGGCGGCTGCGACGGCGGCGGCAGCGACAGAGACGACGGCGACGGGCAGCGTGCAGCAACACCTGCCGCCAAATCTGCCGGAAAACGCCCCGCGCCCGACGGCGACAACCAGGGTGGGTGTCCCATGCCTGTCCGTCACAGTTTCCTAATAACCTCCAGAGTTCATGATCACAACCATGATTTCTGCACCAACCAGCGTTGCCCGGGCGCCAGGGCGAACGCTGCCTGAAACCCCCACTCAAGCAATCAGATGCACCCTTCATCATCTTGCGTTCCGCTCCCACAAACTCCCATTTGCCGACAACATCCCTGATCCAATGCAGATGGTGATGACGGGGAGCACGCTGATGGACCTTCCAAGCGGCTCCGGAGCTCGGCAGCAGGCACGAAGCCAGGTTGCTGCTTTGATCAACACCCCACCTTGTGGTGCCTGTCGCCTTAGTGATCCTTTACTTAGGAACCCTTGCCTGACAGTCCTCCATGCAGCGAGCGGCCTGCGCATGATTTTCAGTTGTATCCACAGGCGCGGTCCCGCGGCCGCGGGCGACGCCAGCCAAGGCGCCCCGTGGGTCTGGACGGCAGCAGGGGGCGTCAGGCACGCCGGGCACGCGGGCAGCGATCGCAGGGCGCGCTGCTCCAACGCCGATGCCACGCCCCCCTGCTCAGAAGCCAGTGCCGCCGCGGCGGCAGCCGGGCAGAAGCGGCGGGGTGGCCACCCTGCGGCAACAGCTGCAGGCGGAGCAGCACACGCGCGCAAAGCTGGAGCGGGACCTGAAGCTCAAGGACGACCAGCTCGACCTCAAGCGCCAGGACATAGCAGGGCTCACCAAGCAGCTGGACTTCCTGGAAAAGGAGACCAAGAGACTGAAGGCCCTGGTAGGGAAGCATGGGCTGGATGCTTGACAGCCTCTCTGCATTGGGCGGCGGCACCAGGGCAGCCAGCCGACAGATGAGCTCCGCAGCGGCGGTGGCGGCGGGCTGAACCCTTGGACAGCGGCGCACCATGCTTGGCGCAGCAGCAACTACTGTGTTGCCCTGGGGTCGGGGGTTCACACATGCAACATACATGTTTGTTGTGTCAACAAGGCCTGGAGCCCTGGAGTACATGATGACATGATATGAAGGCGATTACACCCCACTGGTCACACAACAATGACTGCTGCACACCACAGTTGTGGAGCATTTAGGTTCTCGCAGCACACCGGCCAGCACCTTGGATGCATCCAAACAGACAGTACCATCTTGCACTCCAGCTCGAAGTGTGTTTTTACCGATTCCCAGCACAAGCCTCTAATTCCCGCATAAGGCCCCTCATGAACCGGCATCTAGTTGCGCTTCTGCAACACACCTGCTGCGACGGAATGCCCCTGGCAACTCACCAACAGCGTCATCCTGGGACAGGCTGGGAGACCGTCATGTTGGCTGCGGTCCAGTCGGTGTGCGACAAGCCGCAGCAAGATGTTGATCCCCGCTAGACGGCGCATGCCGGTGCTATGCAGCCGGTGGGCGCTGGCCTGGTCGCAGGCGCTGCTGCTGGGGCTGCTCCCGGCGCTTTATGGCATTATCAGCGCGCTCTGGCGGCGGCGCAGCAGCCAGCGTCGCGGCTGCTGGGAAAGCGCAGCCTGCTGCCCAGCCATGCGGCAGGTTCTGGCAGCCCGCTGCACAGCAGCCGCAATGCCTGTTGGCTGCCTTATCAGCTGGCTCCCCGCAGGTCTCACACCGCCAGGTGCTACTATAAGCTTACTACAAGTTGAGGTGGCAGTGCACTGCCTGCCTGTTGGTCTGCATCAGCATGTTGCCTTGCGTCGTGCTGCGGCCACACCTTGTTCACGATGTGTGCAGCTGGTTGATTGCATGGGTGATGTGTGCACAGGGTAGCATCGAGTCGCCAGAGGCGCAGGCGGCACGCGGACTGCCCGCCGCATCGTGGGCCGCTCCGCTGCTGCTGCCACGGAAGCACTGGAGCAGGGCGACCCTGCAGACGACTTCCGGCAGCGCCAGCGTGATGCACGCAGACTTGAGCAGCATTTGGGTGAGCTGCTGCTGTTTTCATGGCAGACTGCAGGGTCTTGGTGCTCGCAGGATTCTGAGGCGCAAGGCGGTAAAGTGTGCACGGGATGCTGTCCACCGAGACTCACATATTGTCACAAAGCACATGTGCCCCAAGTGAAGTCAGCCTGCTCGGTGCTACGCAGCTCCCGCAGCGGCCGTCGCTGGACGGTCAGCCGCCACCATGGGAGCCGCCAGCGCGGCAACTATGGACAGCAATGCCTCCGCTGACACCCCTGCAGGCGCGTGTGTCTGCCTGCTGTTCTGCAAGTGGCGGTGCAGCAGCAGCAGCAGCAGGACCTGCGTTGCTGGAAATGCTGCTGGTGCTAAACGGCTGCTGTGCTACCTGAAATGGCAACAACCGTGGTCAGGCTGCTGTGCAGCAGTGCCGTGATGCCGTGCAGCATGCCTTTACTGGAGTTGGGATCCAGGCCAGCCTCAGTTTGTACATCGCTGGGATGTTGAAGTACAAGCATTTACCACGTTGCAGAGCCCACCACTGGCGGGGCCGGCGGGGCCGGCGAGGCCGGCGGCGCACTACCCGCCTGACCGGCCGGCAGATGAGCCCACCATGTCCGCCCCCGCGCACGACATCCGCGGGCCGCAGACGCAGCCGGATGCCACACGGGTGCGCTCACTGTTCCTGTTGATGATGGGGTCAGCGGCTGTTGCCATCCGCTGAGAGCTGACTTCTGCTCAAGACTTCGCTGCGTCCTGGATCATGCATTGTTGACTAATGTGAAACATCTGCTGTCACTGCTGTTGCCGCAGATACCTAAAGCCTCTCGGCATGTCACTGTCGCGTATGCAGTCAGGTGTGTTGCGGATACTGCGGCGACGCTGGTGCGGCTGGGGGGGGCGCGCGAGACGCCGAGGCGTGTAAGATCACGACCAGAGTTGGGCGCCCCCGCCTCGCTGGCCGACATGCTCAGCTGCGATGCGCCGCCCTGCAGGTGCTGCGTCTCCTCCCGGACAGGTGACCTGCTGTTGGATGCCGTACTTGGCATGTTCAGCAAGATGCGGCAGCATCAGCTGGCGCATGAGACAGCCTGATGACTTCCGCTGCAATCGGCGACTGCACAGATCACTTGATCGCTGGCTGCATGGACCCAGTGGCGATGGCGCCGGAATTCTCAGGGTGGACGATGCCAGCGCCAAGGCCGCCATGTTCGAGACGGTCGCCGATGCGGGGGTGCAGCTGGGGGCGCTGCGGCTGAGCGGGAGCGCTACGCGCTGGCGTATCAGGTGACTGCGCGCCTGCATTGCTTCCTGCAGCCAGCAGCGGGTTCGTCACTGAGACTCCTGGGCCAGACTCATCCCGCTGAACACTCCCTTCAGTATCTTTGCCGCATTGGCCTTCTGATCCTGCTAACCGCAGCCACACTTCTTGATCCTTTGCCATCCTGCCATGTAGGCCAGCGGGTTGAGCGGATCGTCAGCGCCCGGCAGCACACCCAGCTCGCTCTTCAGCTTCAATCCTCGCCCACCGAGGTCCGCCTGCTCACTGTATGGATGTGGGGCTTGAGCTTGATACTGCAGGATGTATGTGTGCTCATTTGCAATCTCACGCCTCTTTGCTGCTGTGCGCCTACCTGGGTGCTGACAGCTTTCTGCCCTGACTGGCAGCGCCTGGCGGTCGTACTGGACTCCAGCCGAGCTGCGGGGTTGCGAGTGGCGGCGGCGGCGGCGCCCATGCTGATGGCGCGGCTGCCCAACGAGGATGGTCAGCGCATTGCCGTGCTCGGATCCGACCTAGTAACAGGTACGGTCGCATCGCTGGGCGAGCGTGACGCGCCTTGGGTGACCACTCCGTCTGCTCTCACTTGTGTACATCATGAGACCCTAACAGCAGAACCGCTTGTTGCTGACTCTTCCCATGTCGATCCTGCTGCGTTGCAGCGATCATATTGTTTCAGCAGCGTAGCATCAGCTGCAGTATCACCTGCAAATGCATCATGGTTTGACAAGATGATGCCCCTGACGCCGATGCAGTGAGCAACTATAGCCTGTAGGTGTACGCCACTAAGTGACTGCTGTGCATCCCTGTAAAGGGCGGGCAGCGTCGCCAACATCCCCATGGTGCCGCAGGTGCTGCTGCGTGGGCTGGAGGCGGGCTCCCTGGTCGCTTGTCGCTGCTGCTGCTGCTGCTGCGATGAGGTGCAGCCTTACTGTACGCTGCTGCTGTGACACCCTGCTAACGCTGCTGCCATGGCAGGGGCACCTGCATGCTGGCCAGTCTTTCGTTCGGAGTCTACACATGCCATCTTATGGTAGCACCAGGTGCTGTGTAGTGCGTCTGAGCAAAACAGGTATGGTGGCGTGGCTGCGGCTCGAAGATGCTGTCACACTGGCCAACTGAACACCTTCTGTGTGAACGCCGTGCAGGCGCTGTGGCGGCTGGCGCGCAGCTGCAGACGTGCGGCTTACAGCTGGGCGTGGTGCTCAAAAATGTTGCCTGGTGCGCGGCTCAGCCTGCCTGCCGGCTGTGCATGCCCTGCTGCCCTGCCCTGCTGCAGTACAACCAGGTGGTGTGCCGGTCTGAGGCTGCTCAGCCCTACCCATCATTCTATGACTGACAGATGGCAACCGGGGAGCTGCTCGTCGATTGCTGGGACCCTGTCTGCAGGGTACCAAAACCGGGAGTTTGGCGCCGCGACCACGGCGGGCGCTGTGCCAGTGAAGGGCCTTGACGGCGGCGGTGATGCGCGGCCTGTCCACGGGGCCGCTGCTGGGCGTGAATGGGTGCCGCCAAGTCCATCAGAATCGCCGCCGTTCAAAAGCGAGGCCGTCGTTGCGCCATGTCAGGATCATTCCAGCAGTGGAGCTGGCAGTTGTGTATCTGATTGGTCACAGATATTGAGGCACGAACAGTGTCTTTGGACACTACCTGCTGCGGCGGATGTCGTTTGTACCTTGCTGCTGGCATACTGCAGAGCAGTTTGCATCGCACTGCTACCGCCGTTGCCGAACAGCGGCGCGGCGGCAGGCGAGATGTCAACGTACTGCTGGTGGACCCTGCGCAGCGTGTCTGCCGTCGGACCTGCTGCACATACTACCACTTTTGTGCTCCACTTCTGTATCCTACAAGTTTCCCTGCACATGCTGCTATTATTCACATGTTCTGCTCCTGTGTAATTACCGACAGCTGTCCCTGTTTGATGCGGGACTGCCTGCACCGCTCCTGTCATCTGCACAGGCGCCGTCCGATCACCACAGATGCAGCGTTGCGTCCTGATTCCTACCCTCTCACAAAGCAGGATCGGCCATGATGACACTCTACAAAAGTAATGCTGTTTGAACAGGATCAGCGCTGTCTTGACTGTATGTACCTTTGCAGCTGGTTCCCCCTCTTTGTCTCTGTCTGTGCCATCCATCTCGTGCATACGCCAGTGTATATATAGCTCCCTGCCACGGTCCACACCGGCAACAGGAAGCAGCTCAGCCCTCCAGAAACACCTTCTCGCCACCTGCCGCCTTCTGTGCTTCGGACACCGCCTCACGCACCTGCAGCACAAACAGCTGGTTGATGTCATTCGTGTCGGCACGTAAACCTCGGTTGTGGACACGACTCTGGCACTGACTGCGTTCAGCGCAACATGATGACTGAGATACGGCACTGAGAATCCTATCAATGCGCTAAACAGGCGCGGCACCAATGCCACTGGTAGCATAGCAGAGGGCCCACCTGGTCCAGCTTGAAGACCTTGCCTGCAGCCGCACATGCAGATGCCATCAGTCACCCGGCCCTACTTGCTCTGCTGCTCTCCTGCGCATGTGCCGACTGTCAGCAAGGGGCAGCAAAATTATGTAGGTTCACCTGCCGTGGGCACGGTGATGACGCCGTCCGCCAGCAGCTGCAGCACATGCTCCAGGCGCTTGCGGTTCGCCTCGTGGCCCCCCTGGGCCAGGTACTTTTGCAGGTTGAAGCTCTTGATCGTCTTGCTGCAGGCAGCGGCGGGGCATTGCGCGTCTGAGACATCTGCGCATTCTGTATGCAACAGGCAGCTGCTGATGTGCCAGCTGCATTGTATTATTATCCGAAACGAGCTTGCCCTGGCTGAGTGCTGCCTTGCCGGCTGCAAGAAGGAGCACCAATCCAGCAGCTGGGAGCGGCAATGGCAGAGTTGGTGGGAACAGAGCAGAGACGGCAGCCAGGAAACAATGCATCATCCAGCCTGGCAGTCGCCATCTGCTATCTCCACGGGCAGCGACTCGCCTGGCAGGTTCTGCTGCTGCCACTTCCCGCCGCCTCCTCCTCCTCCCCGGCAGTGGCTGAAGTACCAAGGGCGCCCGCCTCCCCACTGCATGCAGCAAGCGCAGCTGGGAATCGCCCCCGCTGCAATGGCCCACCACATAAGAAGAATGACTGGGCACCCGCTGTGCGGGGCTTGAAGGTCGGCCATGAGGGAGCCGAAGCCAACAAACTTGCGCACACCACGCTCGTCGATGCACGTTGATGCGGTGCAGGCAGGGGCAGGGTTTGTGCTGGGAGGCGAGGTGCACTGGTCGGCACCTTGGCACTCAGTGCAGCTTGCAGGAACAAGCAACTGACAGGCTGCGGTCTGTCACCTCAGCACGATGGGGCCGGCGGCCGCTCCCTCCTGCGCGGCCGACTGCGACCTGCATGTGCCAGGTCAGCAGGTAGGCTGCAGCCTACCTGCAATCCGGATGTTGCTTGTTGGCCACAATGGCAGGCAAGTGCTGCAGCAGTCATGCGTCTGCAGGGCCTCTGCTGCGGGACATGGAAGCGCACTGCTCGAGGAGGTCCTCCGTGTCCCGGTCCTGCGCCGCCTCCGCGGCCTCCGCCGCGCTGCCCGGCGGTACAGGCAACATCACCCCCTCGGCGGCGAGCCACTGCCTCACCGCCGCCGCCTTGCATGGCCCCACCGTCACCTCCGGTGCACATGCCTGCAATGCTGGCAGCTGCAGCAGCCGCGCAATGTTGGTGATTTTCTGTTGCAGCAGCGAGCCGGGCCACAGGGAGCCGCTGTCAGCGCTGGTGTCGAGCGGCAGGTGCATAGCGCGCAGCAAGTTGCGCTCGCTGCGGTGCCAGCTGCTGTTGGTGGCTGCCTCCTCCAGCAGCTTGGCCGCACGCCAGTGCGGCGGCGGCCCATTGACCTCAATGGGCTCCGCCGCCTGCGGCTACATGTGGTCAACGATTTTGAAGTTGTATTTTTGATTGAATACGACCACTGCCTTTGCAGCATTGACAGATGCTGCGAGCTGATACTCAGACTGTTTAGCACGCAGCATGCGTGTTATAAGGTGTTGTAGAGGTGCACCTGCGCCGACAGCGTGAACGTCGCCTTGAAGGCGACGCTCCAGCCCGGCGCCAGCCTGCAGTCGCCAGAAACGGTTGCCAGGTCAAAGTGTGCATTGCTGAGCTCCTGCACTGCCGCTCAAGAGGACGTGATGCAAAGTGTTGCCACAATGGCTGCGGCGCTGCAGACAAGCCGCCACTCACCCGGCTGTGCGCGGCTCCCTCTTGGAGTTGTGATGATGGAGCCGCGCCTCCACGTCAGGGGTGTCACTGAAAGCGTATACAGGAGGCAGGAGCTACATCAGCAGCTGCTGTCACCGGCACCATGGCACAAAAGCTGCACGCATGCTGGCGCAGGCATGGGTTCTACACACATAAAATCGTTACAAGTTCACCCGATGTAGCCCATGACACTGCCGCCGGACACAGTGCTGGTGCTGACAAGGACGTAGGTGCTCCACTTTGCATGATCCCGCTTGTCCCGCTTACGCTTGCGCAGCTGGACGAGCGTCTTTTTGCCGTCGAAGCCGAGCACTGCCATGGCCTTGGACATGGCGCTGGTTCTGCCGTTACTCAGCTTTCCAGCAGTCACCACTCTGGGAACAGGACCCGGTGCTGGGTGACAATTGTGTCTTCGGTAGCATCTCGCATGAGGGCGTCTTCAGGGCTGCTAGGGACGGCTGTAGAGTGTGTGAGGATGATCCGAGAATGCCATCGGATGGTTTGTTTACGATCTCCGTATTGACCCTTGAATTTTCCACCCAAGTCCCCATGGGGGTCAATTCACTTCACTTCACTTCACATGCACTCTGGCTTTCCCGAAGGTGCAACGAAGACACCCACTCACGATACTGCCGCATCGTGCGTCCCAGCACGAAGATGCAGTGCCTTTTTATAGTTGACGACTCACGGTCTGCTCCCGCAGAATCGGGGTTCTGGGCACGCACATAAACTGTGTGCCCGCTCACTGCCAGCAGCCATGCCAGCATTTGCTGGCAGTGGGCGGGTGGTACAGTTGCTGATGACTGCATTGCATCAAGAATTCTTCTCCACACCAGCTGGTCAGCGCAAGTACAGCCGGCTTTTTCTGAGCCCGCCAAACTCTAAGAATCATGCATACTACCTGCCGCTGACGGCGCTCACGCCGGCGGGCCAGCCCAAGGTGCCCTTCTATGGTGAGCGTGGTGGACATACGCTTCTGGAGCGTGGTGGACATACGCTTCTGGGCCCTGGTCGTTATTTGCATGGAGCGCTCTCGAGGGTCGACAGGATGCTGCAGCAATGTCTGTCCTCTGGACATGTGTTGATGCCGCCTGTCTGACATATACAGACGACAACAAGATGTGATGCGCTGCCGCCGCATGCTTCTTTGTCCCTGCTAACGGTGGCTGGCTGATGGCGCTGCAGACGACACGGTCAAGTGCGCTCTACCGGTGTCCGTGTGGACATCGTCCAGGAAGTCCCAGGCTGCCTGCCGCCGGCAGCGCGGTGCCGGTGGCGTGCACATCCTGCTGCTGAAGTGCATGGGCGCCGCTGTGGTCGTCAGCAACAGTTGCATCCCAGCGTACCTTGATGGCAAGAACCATCCAGGTACGCTGGGACCTTGCATGCCTCTCGCTCCCGGGCTTGCCGTTGCAAATCAGAGACCGCTCAGCATTCGCACTTTCTTCACACTTCACAGCGATTCCAGACGGACTGCTGACAAGATCCATGTGTGCAGCAGACAGCCAACCGAATGGCCAGCAGCTGTGCCACATGCCTGGCTGCATGTGTGTTTGAGGTGGCGTAATGCCCTGTTCGCAGTGTGTTTCAAAGAGGGTGAGGGCGGAGTCCTGACGTTTGGCGGCAAGGCGCTCGCTAGCACCACCTGCGTGGACGAGTTCGCTGAGGACACGGTGGGCTTGTTCAGCTCCTGCTGTTGAGAGCATGCAGACATTCTGGACTCCTCAGAGTGTGCTGCCTGGGTCTGCCGCACAGAATGCAGCGGCATTTGTGCCATGCAACTGCTGCTTCCGGCACATTCGTATTGCCAGTGTCGCCAACAGGATCGGTGCTGTTCCCCAGCAGCGTCAGCTGGTCGAGCGAAGCCTCAAGGTCAGCGCCATTGTGCTGGAAACCGCAGGCGCTACTCATTCCAACAAGGGGCTATGCGCTGGACGAGCTGCCAGCGACGATCGGCATGCTCCTGGAACGCGCAGCGACACGTGCCAGCGCCGCCCACGAGCTGCTGACGCGCTTTGATGCACCGGACCTAACAGCCGAAGGCAACCCGTCCTACTTCATCTATGGCGGCCGCATCGCTCAGGTGCCGTTTTCCATAGTCTGCTTGTTGTCCTGTCTGTGGACAGCGTTGGTAAACCAGACTGGGATCCGCTCATGTTGGCTGGCTTGCTGGTATGACACCGCTAAGCATGCATTCGTCCACAAGGGGTTCAGGATGATTTCCATGCTTTTGTGCAGGATGTTGCAGGACCCATGACGATCAGCCCTTTTGACAAGCCGTGCTCCCACTGTGGTGCAGATCCTGCGGGCGGTGACAGACTCACACGGCCGGACGACCGAGGGCGTGCGGTACAGCATCATCTTGGCGGCCTACGGCTGCTCCGCGCCGCCAGAGCTCCTGTTGCTGCAGCATGAATCTGGCGTGCGATGCTCTCTCGCTAACAACTTCCCGCATCATCCCAAAGCCTGCAGCTGTGATATTGTTGTGATCCACAGTGCGCAGCTGCCGCTGCATGAGGACGTCGGCTTGTTCACTTGCCTGTGAGGCAACAATATTGATGACAGACAGATGACAGACCTTGCCAATAATGGCAAAGTCTGCTGCTCTACAGCAGCAGTTGATACAGCACCCCAACGAGAGGTCGTACCAGGCTGTTGGCATCTCTGATGGAACGCGCTGCAAGAAGTACATCAGGAAGTACATCAGAATCTTCCAGCAGAAATGCTGCTTCACTGTGCAGGAGCTGACGGTGGACCCAGCTGATGCCGGCGCGGCGTATGTAAAAACGCCGGATGGATGCGCGGACTTGCAGCACGTGTTCCGGGCGCTGACGTGGGCAGCCGACTCCGGGGATCAGCTGCAGGCCGCGGACTCCGACGCTGAGCAGGACGAGCCCACGGACTATATGTACTTCTTGTCCAACTTCCAGAAGGTACAATGCGTTCGGATGTCTACTCATGTTACCTTTCTGCGTTGCGCGCTGGCCCCTCGACGCGCTGCTGCAGTCGAAGACAACCCTCCTTGCTGGCTGCATGTACTTGCCAACAACCTGCAGATCATGCTTGCCCGCCGTGCGCAGAGGGCTACAAGGATGGCGCTTTGTAGCGGCTCAAGCCTCCTCCTGCCACTCCTCTCTGCAATCAGGCGTGTTTGACCTTACGAGTGCAGGTGCACTACAACAGCTTCAACAACAAGGGCGAGGCCCGCTGCGCACTGGCGCGCAATCTGAAGGTGTGCTTTGAGTGAGCCTGCAAAAGGCACAGCATACCTTTTATGGAATAATGCTGTCGCGAATGCCGAAGTAGCTGCACAGTGTGTGCACAGGGTGTATGCAATGCCCATGCAAAAGCCGCGCCAGTGGTTGTTTGCCAATTTGCAGCGCGCATGTCGACCATATCTCACTGGCTTGTGAGATGCAGGGGGTGGGCTGCACGCCAAACCCGTCCGACCCTACTGGCAGCATGACGACCAAGGTCAACTTGGGCACCGCCGACCTCGGCGGCGGCCGCACACCTGTCGGCATCATCAGCTGCGGCGCCGTCTTCTCGCTCACCGGTGTCAAGGTAAACGTTCAGTCAGATACGCGCATTAAATCTACACCTCAGGCACATCGTTGCAGCCGTCATGCGGGGCACTACCATTGGTGTCATGTGCCTGGGCAGCAATGCCTGGACCGAGCACTACATCGTGTTTCGACTCCTCGGTCTGCAAGCACATGCTCTTCCAAGGTGGAACCTACGGTTGCGAGTTCAACCCAGTGATGGCATGCAGCTCGGTCCTCTGCGCAAGTCTTGCCCGGGCTTGTGTTGTTGATGACTTCGAACATGTCGATGGTGCAGGGCGTTGACGTGCGGACCGGCGTGCCACAGCGGCAGGCAGAGGCGCTGCTTGGGCCTGGCGGTGTTGAGCAGCTGAAGGACAGCAGCGGCATGCTGCTTGCGCTGAGCTCGGTGAGGTCACTGCATATCGGCCTGAGGTTTCTTAGCCGCTATGCCTTGGCTCGACGCTCTGACGCACTGCAACGCAAAAATCACTGCCACTGCGTCAGGTCTGCGCCCTGGCTATGCATCAGACTCCAGCTTGCGTGCAGGTGCATCGCTGGCCTCCTGAGGTTGTGTGCGCAGTGCAGGGCGCATTGCAGCGCATCTGGCGGGAGCCGCGTCGTGCGATCATCCACCCCGACCGGGCCAACGAGGCTAGCCCGCTCTGGATATGGGCGGGCCATGGCTGGACTCACAAGAAGACACCAAAGGGCCATGCCAGACAGGTCAGGCTCCACAGCCGCAGCCATCATACATAGCAAATGGCGTTATCCCTCTTGATCGTCGCTCAGTGATGTCGACTTGTGATGCCATCAATTGCATGTAGCAGTACGCGACAAGCAGATCTGTTGACATGCGATATGATGTGCGTTGCAGGGCAAGGAGCTGGTGCCCTTCGGCAGCTTCGGCCCAGCGGTCAAGGCGCTGACAGAGGTGCTGTGGCTGTGTGAGCGGCCGGGGATGACCGAGGCGGTGCTGAGCGAGCTGGCAGCGCAGCTGCTGGAAAAGGCCATCAAGGAAGGCCGCGAGATGCCATGCGGCGGCGCCTGGCTACCAGTCATAATGGAGCAGCTCCAGGCGCGGCTGCTTCTTTGCAGTTCTCAGTGCATACAAGTCGTCTTGACACCTTGGCTAGAGTCTTGCGGGGCTTGACAACCAGCATACACCGACACCCTTTTGCAATTCCGTGCAGGAGCTGACGGCGGGCAAGACAGGTCAGTCGGCCTCCGCTTGGAAGCCCACCACGCTGGCTGAGCTGGACGCACGCGCCAGCAAGGCGGCTGCCGGCCTTCCAGCAGTGCTGCAGGAGGGCCGTATGAGGTACAATCGCTACAGTGAGTCGCAAGCCCAGTCCAGGAACAAGGCCAGAAACGCAAAGGCGGCACTGAAACGGCAAGCAAAGGCAGCGGCCAGCGGTGCGCCATCAGCAAAGGCGGCAAAGGCCAAGGCGGCAGCAGGCAAGCGGCGGGCCGCGGCGGCGGGCGCCGCCGCGGCAAGCGCTACAGCCGAGGCATGCAGCGCCGAGCCCGCCGAACCGCAAACTGGCTGCTGGACATTTTTTGGCCACTCCCGGCGCGCCTGCCTCGCAGCGCTACTCGGGGTAGGTGTCAGCCTGCCATCGCCGGCCGCAGACATGCAGGCGTTCCTGGCGCGGCTGTGGAGCCTGACGAGCGGCGGCGACACTCGCGAGGCGGCGGCGGTAGCTGCTGCGGAAGCGAAGCTGGCACGCTGGGAGGGCCGCGAGATGGACCGCGCGCCTGACAGCCGCCGCGGCGGCGGCGGCGGCAGGGGCATGAGCAGGGGCAGGGGCAGGGATGCATCACCAGGCGGCAGCGGCAGAGGCAGCGGCCGGGGCAGGGGCAGGTCCCTGGGCAGGGGCAGGGGCAGGGGCGGAAGCAGCAGCAGGGGACGGGAAGGCTCACCAGGCCACGGCTCAGCGGGGCCCAGCTCCCTGGGTCGGCAGACCCGTGGCAGGGCTGCGGTGGACGCCGCCAAGAAGCGCGGGGCTCCTGCTGGCGCTGCAGAGGTGTGGTGCAATGCGTGTGCTGACCTGGCATGCATGCAAGCCTCAACCTCAGCCTCAGCCTCATGTCGATGGTGTCCTGAAGCCATGCATGCGTAAGACCGACGGTTTGAGGCAACACAGTGCATATGCATGGACCTGCACTCACCTTTTTCGAAACCTGGCAACATGTCTGTGCTTTATGACTACGGCACCTGACAGCTTGGTGCGGATGCTGTGCAGGAGCCCGCAGCAAAGCGTCGAAATGGATTGCAGCCGGTGCAGGATGGTGCAGACGGTTCGGCATCACCAGCGCCTAAGGGTCAGTCAAATACCCTGCCGAATTTCAGCATCTGAATGACCCCATGTTGTCATGCTGTAGAAGCCGACGCTCCACACTTGGCCCATGTCGTTCTGTGTTCAGCAGAGGGGCTGGTCTGGCCAGGTGTTGAACATGCAAGGATTCGTTGGACGAACAGATGGTCACTGTGCACGCAGGCAGCCTCGGTGACGTCAGCGCGCATGACGACAGCCCTGCAGGCGAGGGCCCCAGCGCTGGCGCAACTTCACCGGCCCGCAGCCCTGTCCCGCAGACTCCACCAGCGGCCAGCACAGCAGCAGCGGCTGATGCTGCGGAGGCCACGAGCATCGATGTTCTGGTACTAGCCGACGACGTCCTGGCGACTGACAGACTACCTCCATCATCGGACCCAGCGGCGGCACCTGGCAGCATCGCGGCTGCAAATGGCTCGGCAGCCCCGGACACAGCGGCGGCATCCGGCAGCATTGCGGCTGCAAATGGCTCGGCAGCTCGGGGCACAGCTACAGCACCTGGCAGCATCGCGGCTGCAAATGGCTCGGCAGCTCCGGCAGCAGTGGCAGGCGTTGCAGAGAGCGATCCCCCGGCGCTGACGGCTGCAGCTATTGCGTCGGCACGTGCAGCGGCGGCAGAAGAGGCAGCAGCCTTTGCTGCGGCTGGGGCCGGCCGCCCCTACAGCGCCGCCGCAGCCGGCCTGCAGCTGCGGCCGCCACTGGTGCAGCATCAGTCGGCAGGCCCGTCCCCGCCGGCTCTGGGCGACATCCTGAACCTTCATGAAATCCGCGGCGTGCTACCGCCAATTGCCACCAGGCCCCCAGCATCGCAGCCGGGCTCCCAAGCCTCGTACAGCTGGGCACCAGCAGGTGGCCTTGCAGCCCCATCTTGGCGGCCACAGCCCCACGTCATGCCAGGGGCGATAATGGACAGCCTGCCAGCTGGCACCCTCCCCTTGCTGCCCTTGCTGCCCTCAATGGGGCGAGTCGCACCCACGCCTGCTGCCGCACAGCCGCCGTTGGAGTCGCAAACGGCTGCGCTGCTGCAGCGGATGCTGCACCGCCCGCCGGCGGACGTGCCGACGTCACTGGCAGTAGCAGAGTTTCTGGCTGCAGGCTCACACCAAGGCCTTCCTGCAATAGCCCAGCCATCGCCACCCGCCGCCAGCACACTGCCAACCCCGGCAACAGCAGCTGCTGGCGGGAGCGCCGGCATGCCTACATCCAACGCCACTGCCCGTCCAGCAGCAGGCAGCGGCGAGCGCGGTCGTCCGCACAGCGGCGGCAGCAGCCCCGCTGCTGCCACACAGCCCCAGGTCACCAGGCCGCCCAGCCTGCCACTGCTGGATGGCCCACCCCACACACTGCCCGCAGCAGCTGCACTGGCGGAGCCGGCGGCGGCGGCGGCGGCGGCGGCGGCGGCTGCGCCGGCGGCGACTGCGGCGGCGGAGGGCACCCCTGCCACCAGCGGACCAGTCACAGGCAGCGCTGTTGAGGGCGCCGCAGCGCAGCACCAGCCCGGCTGCTCGGCAGACCCGCCTGCGTGTCCGACCCCTGCGCATGTGCGACGCCATTGGTTGAACTGATATGCCATCCCCCAGGAGGCTCATGTCTGTAAATGCACAGGGCGCATGCCCTGTCGAGAGGAGCTGCCGTCTGCGTTGCAACATGCTGTTGCAGCGCAGGCTGCTTATAGATCGCCAGCTGTTGCTCATGACAGCATCGTGTATCTGGAAACATGGTGTGTTGCACGCCTTGCTGCGGTAGGTTTTGGTACCTGTTGTCGGATGCCAGATCCACACAGTATGTCAACGCAGATACGAAGGATGGGTCACAAACTATGGTACTTCATGGTGATGTTGGACGCATGAGTGTACGCTGCATAAGTACATCAGTGTGGCCAGATCGTAGCGTGGGCTTTTGTCTTGACATGTTTATGGTGCTTTCCTCTGCAGGGCAGCCAGGGCGGGGCGCCGGCAGCCGCCTCCGGCAGCGCTGCAGATATGCAGGTGCGGCTTCAACTTCTTCTCCGTGTCGCCCTTTGATGTCGAGACCTGGACACCCTGCAGCAACGATGGTCTGGCAGACTGCATCGTGTACTGGCCACCTGCTTTGCTGACCTTCACTCAGCCCTGCTGACCGCTTCGAATCTGCTGGTGCACCATGCCTCTGGCAGTGCAGCATGCATGCATGGCCGCATCATGCGCAGGCTGCCATGAGCCTTGGGACTTAGGGTATACACGTGCCGTGCATCTGTCACAGGCGCACTTCCACGAGGCATCACAGCTGAGCATCTTCCTTTCCTGTGAAGCAGGCACAGCATGAGGAGCGGCTGGCTCAGTGCGTGGTTCGGGAGGCCATTCTGCAGCGTGAGCTGCAGCTGCTGTCGGACCAGGCACGTTTGTCGCAGTCTTACATCACTGCTTACACACGCAAGCCCAGAGTACAGAACTCGTTGACGCCTCCACAGCATGTATGGCAACAACTGGTGGCACTGGTCAGATCACCTTACTTCTGGGCATGCACTCCTCTGCGGGCGTACACAGAGGCAGCTGCCAACCCCATCTTGAGACATGCGTCACGAAACACAGCCTACTGCATCAGTTTCGTGTCGTGCTGATGAAGGCAGCTGGTGGAGGCCCGAGCGCAGGCGCAGGCCGCTGATTTGAAGGCGGACGCCCTGCAGCGGCAGCTGGACGCGGAGCGCGCGGCGGCGGCGGCGGGCGAGCAGCACCGGCTGGAAGCAGATCAGCAGCGGCAGGAAGCGGAAAAGAAGCAGCTGGAAGCAGCGAAGGAGCTGACCCGTCAGGCGGCCGCTGAGCAGTGCGCCGAGGCCGCGGCCGCTGAGCAGTGCGCCGAGGCCGCGGCCGCGCAGCGGCGCGCCGAGGCGGACGCCGAAGACGCTCGGGCGCAGCTGGCGGCCCTCAGAACGAAGGTGCGCATGGGCTGAGTGAGGTGGAGCAGTCACCAGACGCATGGTTGTCAGAACTTCAGGTGCTGCCAGCATCTGCCGGCAGATCTGTCGCAAGCACTTACACCCCCCACATGGAGCATCTGCTTCCTTCCGGCCGCGTTGCTTCAGTTCTCCACGGTTGTGCGCACCTGCACATGCCCTGCACGTGCGCATGCTGCACATCGGAGCTCAGTCCCAGTGCAGTTAGACATGATGGTCTGGACATGACCCATTCCGACATATAACATCTTTCTGTACCAAGAAGGTACAAAGCTTGAATACTCAAGTCATGACATGTTGAATGTGCAGGTGCTGAAGAAGGATGCTGCCGTCGCGCAGGCGCTGCACAGTCTCAATGCCGCTTAACACTGATGTGGTCAGCGGCGCACCTCCACCCGACTGTCAGCCAACCCCTGGCAGCAGCAGCTGACGGGGCTGCGTGGGCGGTTGGTTGTGCCATGTAATCCAGTTCCAGGAGATGTGGGCAGCGCGTGATAGAGCGCTTTGCTACTTTGGGGGCGGTGGACCCTTCGGCCCCCTGCTTGTTTGTGCATGTCGGACATTCACTTTTGGTAGGCGTGTGCATGAATTTAGGGTCTGGCTGGCAGCATAATTCGTAGAGGTGAAGTTAGCCAGGAGGGTCCTCAGCAGCGAGGCAGAAGATGGCTATAGATGGTGCAGTATGTGAACGGAGGACACACCCAAATATGCCAGGTTTTCATCCAGCTGTCGGTTTTTAGCATGTTCATATGGTACGCTCAGCGAAGCCAATACGGAAATCAGCTGCAACATCAGTGCAAGATGTTGGAGACCGCTGCTGCATACGCATCGTGGCATTAACAGGCAGTTACAAACTGGCCAGTCATGGTGCAGGTAGTTTGTGCTAGAGTGCTAAAACTTGAACAACTTTGCACGACTGCTGTTGCAGCCTGGCTGAGCCAGCCCTCACATGCTCCATGTTAGGCCCAGCCCCAAGCTAGGCACGAGCACGCTGTTGGACTTTCTGCAAACGGCCGTGGCGTTCACCCTGGGGGTTCGCCCTTTCTGCTGCAGTTGCACAGTGCCTACCGCAAGCATTTGCTGTGGCATCAGCGCCAGAACGCATTTCTGCCCTGCGGCTGGTCTGCGTTCGGCAATGCAGGGTCAGTCATCAACCATATAGCAGTATGTAGACAGTGCAGACAGGCAACTCGTATGCAGCAGCAGGTAAGTCATCGTGCCACATGCGTTGCTGCCATGACCTCTGCTGCCCAAAGTACATAGGCGAGTCACTCTCAACGAAAGCATCTGCTGCTTAATTCAGGCAGAAGCCGGTAATGCATGCTTTGGTTCAGGATAATGCACTACTACTTGTATTGTCGCAGGTTTTACATGTGCCGAGCTAGGTCTCGCAATATCTACAGCAGCTGCAACATATATAAAAGTGACGTCTCAGGGACGTTTCTGCTCACACCCATACCTGCTCTTGAGAGATAGCGTCGGGCCCACTATCGGTGATGCGGTGAGCGCTGCAGAGTGCAGCCAGCCGCGCCGCAGTTTGGTGCGAGCAACGAGCTGCGGCCCCATTCTTGCTGTTACCCCTGCCGAGAGCCTGTGCTGCCGGTCCCACCTGTGCAGAGAGACCTGGCATGCTGTGGTACCAGGTCTTGCATCGGTGCTGAGGTTGCGCATGACTTGCAGATGTCAATCTTGACATGAGCTTGACGGCCTTGAGGACAAAAGAATGGTTGTACCATCTTTACTTCTCATGCAGTAGTCATGGCATGGTGTCAGAGTCTCATCACACACCCGCTATATATTGTCTGCTGAAAGCCAGTCACATTCGTCCGGCAGCTATGCTCAACATACGTTTGGCTGCTGAGTGCAGATGTACCGTCAGCATTGGTACACAAAACGTCTCGCCTCGCCATCTGCAACACCAGAAGCAGCAATCAACTTCAGGACGCAGTTCTCATGCAAGCATCGCACACAGAATAACACAGCTGGTGTGCAACCGCGTTGCAGCAGGGTGGTCCGAATGTTGGACTCTGCCGGAGCCAAGAACAGCATGAACAGCTTGGCTCAGTCACAAGGCTTGGCACCTTGAAGACTGGAATGAGGTACGCCTTTCCAAAGGGCATAACCTGCTCGAAGTCGAGTCCCCAGGCCCCAACTTGCCTGATCATCCTGAAAGTCATTTCCTGAAACAGCAACTTTGTCGAAATTGAGGATTTGAATGCATGTTGGCATGGCCAGCACCCCCAAACCAAGTGCTTGTGGCTGCAAAGGGTTCGAACGCATGCTGCGCAAACCTTTGAAGGTGTTGCAAAGCGCGCTGATGTCCAAAAAGTCCCACTTCAACCTGCTGCAGGTCAGATTGCCCGCTGACTTTAAGCTGCAAGCCAGGCTTGGCCTGCAGCACAGCCGTGTTGCGGCTCGTGCAATCCTTCCAAACGGTTGCGAATGATGTAAGCTCCGGCATGGTGCCTGCGTGCCGCTCGAAATGCAATACTGCGTATCGGTCACCTTCCTGCACTACAAGAGCCACGAGTGGCGACCTGCAGGTGATGATATGGCAAGCAAGTTGCAAAGTTCATAATCTGAAGCCGGGCTACAAACGAGCGACACTGTGAGCTTTCAGGGTTTGTCATCGCTTGAGTACGTTCGTGCAGCCAAATCTATCTGTAGGCGCCCAAAACCAAAGTAGGGCTTCCCGCCTGCACAGTTCGTTGGGTCATCCAAGCAGCACGTGAGATCGTGGCCAGCGTGGCAACTGTCATTTTCAGATAAAACAGTACTATGTTGAGGAAGTTTTCTGCTTGATGTGCGGGATGGATACTGATCAGGGATGATGTATGACCAGATGTCAAAAACGTACCAGGTTCCGCCTGCGAATGCCTGAGGATGAGCATCAGCGGTGGCGCTGTTGGCACCAGTGTATTGAGATCCTCGTTACTAGGTGCTCAGGAGCATCTTTAATCACATCAGACCCATCGAATACAGCACTACTACCACGAGCTACCCATGATTGGCGGCATCATGAGCGTTTTGCCGCAGATCCTACATATATATAGGCAGGAAGTTGTGAGGTTGCATCTGCATCGCTTTGTCATCAGTGGATTTCTAGCGTGCGCGACAAGCTGGCAGGCCGCAGACAGCCTGTAATTTGTCTGCAAAGCCGTGGCACCGCCATTAGCTGACGGGCGGACTCAGCGCGCTGCATACAGTAGCTCTGCTGCTGCCTGCTTCAGCTGACAGCATTGCACACGCCGCGTGCTTGCCTGATGGTCGCTGTGCGGTGTACCACAGAGCTACCGCAGGTGGTTAAAGTGTACAACAAGTTGGAGGTTGTATGATTGCGTGTCGCGACGCTGAATGTCCATGTCACACCGCGAACCAACCTGTTCTGGTGTGTCATAAATCTGCAGGGTTTAGGATGATGTATCTCAGAGTGTTTGCGCGCCTGCCTCGTTGTGCATGGCGGCCTCTTGTGGCATTCACAAAGCAACTGATGACTCATGTTGCTGGATGTCAAACGTTTCGTCATCTGACGCTCGCACACCAGCTGAACTTGCTGTGTTGTTGCTCTGAGTGGCGATTCCGAGTGTATCAGCATCAATTTGGTGTTCAGATCAGCAGAGGTGCCATCAGCAGCTCTGATCAGCCGCAGCATTTAATCTGGTGTGGTCACCAGCAAGAGATGATATGCGATGATGATATCAGACTCAGCCGTCAGTCAGCTGCTGCAGCTGCCTGCGTGCAGGCCTCTGCTTGTAGCACTTGTACGGTCCGCCGGCAACACCGCCACTGCTGGATTAGCTCTGCCACTGCTGCTGAGCACTCCTCCGGCACCCGCACCGGCCGCATGCCGCCCCGCACCGGCGTCTCCCCGTTGGCCAGCTCCCCACAGCACCACGCTCAATGAGCAGCTTTCCATCTGTGGAGAGATCAACAGCATCTGCACGTCCGTTTGAACCCAACACAGCCTTGCATGCGTAGTATGCATGAATCTCTGATACGCAAACACTGACACATCGCATATCTAGGCCTGCAACGGGTGGCAAATAAAGTGGCAGGCGTCAGCCTACCTTGTTTCAAGGCATCTGCTCTGTCCGCCAGCAGCAGCTCCGGCGCTGCCCAGGTCAGCACACTGCGACCCGTATTCTGTGTTCATCATTGCTGCTGCCCCTGTGTCCGCCACCTTGGCTGTGCAGCCTTTAGCAGATAGCAGTATATTGCTTGCCGTCAATGTCCCTGCAGTTGCATATTGTGTCACATGGCAACCGAATGCTACCTGGGTATATTATTTTTGCTGCTTGATAGTTCAGATGCCCACACACAGCTGAACAGGTTGAATCAGCAGACTTGCTGCGCTCGACGAGAGTATACTGCAACTAGCGCAGACACATGCACCTGTGCACCACACCGGCGGTGTGCATGTAGACCAGCCCGTGCGCAACTCACGCCAGCTGCCATGCAGGCCCCGCGATCGTGCCACTTGGCCGCCGTGTGCTGTGCGCCCTGCGGTGTGTCCAGCACTGCACGCAGGTTTCCACCCTGTAGAGGTTCCGTGAGATTGCTGGTCACGAGAGATGATTGAAGGGCAATGCCTAACGGGTGGGTCCACATGGCATTGACCCCCCTGACTGGCACTGCAGGTACCAAATGGCGCACGGCACCTCCGCAACATTGGCCCACGTGCAACACCACCCTCGCCTGCATCAACACGATGACCAACAGCACCTATCAGCTGTCCTCTGCCACGGCAGCACCACACATTTGCACCACATTGGCATCTCACTTGATCCGCTCCGCCAGCTGCACTTAAGAATGTTGCTCAGATCGCTGCCTGCTTGCAAGTAAGCGCGCTCGTCAGCTGCATTGCTATGCTGCACTAGCCCAAGGCTTCAGCTGGCTGCCCTTCCATCTGTCTGCAGGCATCACCATGATGTGTTGGAGCGTTGAGCTCTGCTGCTGAAGGAAGAACTTGGGCAACTTCAAAGCCGTCCGAAGTCACGCTGTCTGCACTTTAATGGCCTGGTGCACAGAGCTTTTGCAGAAGATGTGCATATCCAGCACCTGTAAAACACACCCAGAGCCCCTGCATGGCGCGCTTTGCTCAGCAGCAGCCACTGCGGTGCCGGTCTTTGTTGTCTTGCGGCTGCTCCTGCTGCCACCTCATCAGTCGGTGCCTGCAAGCACCGGTGTAAACATTGTTCAGAAGCCCGCCCCGCTGCTCAGCCCGACCTACAGCCAATGTTATGGCAGTGACTGCAGGTCCCTGCATCAAGAATCGAGAGGATCAGTATTGTAAGCATGTGTGCCAACAACTCTGTTGGAATGGCATAGCTGCATGCATAGTGCAAATTCGTTCGGCTTGCATCGACGCCGGGCACCAACAGTCGAACCTCTGCACTGCACCAGGATGCAGTCCAGCAAGCAGCCGCTGGCAACCGCCCTAGATGTTTCGCGTCTCACCTTGCCGAAACACACTGCATGTCCCTGCGTGTCTCCAGTGTGATGCCTGTCGCCGCGTCTGCTTTTACTGGCCCCCCTGTGCTGCATGCTTCCGCGCCTGTTTTCGCCGTCATTCCGCCTGTTTCCGCGTCTGTTTTCGCCGTCACACCCGCCTGCTTCCGCGTCTGTTTTCGCCGTCACAGCGCCTGCTTCCGCGTCTGTTTTCGCCGTCATTCCGCCTGCTTCCGCGTCTGTTTTCGCCGTCACAGCACCTGCTTCCGCGTCTGTTTTCGCCGTCATTCCGCCTGCTTCCGCGTCTGTTTTCGCCGTCACAGCACCTGCGCCATGCCGTGATGCATATGATGGCACCCTGACGCATCATGCTGATGTCTGATGTCCTACTATGGTGCAGGTGGCAGCTAGCGACCATGCTCAAGCCGCCGATGAAGTTGTTGGAGTTAGGGCGTGCAACTTGACGACCGCGTCACTGGTTACACACTGGGAACGGAAGAGTGGCTAGCCAAACGCTGCTCAACTGCAGAACAGCGAGTGCTAAACCCTACTGGTACGATTACTTTGACTCCCGAGTCAGAGTAACTATCCTGCTTCCACCTAAGAGCAGGTGTCAACTCGTAGCACAACCACAACCAACCAACATGCGATTCCAACTCAGCATCAACTTAACCGAAGACTACTGCGGACTGTTGCAAGCTTAACTACTAGACTGGACCTGCTGACGACTGCACCAGTCTCAGTCCAACAGAAGTCGACCGGAGTGGTGAGGCAGAAGAACCCCTGGCCTCGCCAGGCGCGGCCCAGCCTGCAAGCAGCACTGCCACCCCCGCAACGAACCGCAGCAACAGCAACGACGCCATGGACGTGGTTGAAGCCCAGGAGGATACAAGAGCTGACATCGAGAACCGAGCGCTGGCGACGGCACAGCTCGATGTTCATGACAGACGTGCGCAATTGACCGATTGAAAGTCACTTGCATTGCTCGTGGCGCCATCACATTAACAATACCGACCAGTTGTGCATTTGCCTTGAAGCAGAAAGCGGTTGGCTGCTGCTTTCGGCTGGCACCTCACCAAACAAGACACTCACGCTGTGCGATGCATGACCCTGATGTGATGCGTGTGATATGTTTGCAGAAGCCTACAAACGGTTCAAGGTTTGTCAGATTGATACGCTCATCGACGCCACCAAGCAGAACTGCTTGGAGACCCGCCGCGTTGGCGTTGCCGTCGGGCGCCTCTTGTACATCCTTGGGGAGCGTGAGCGCCACGGGTATGGCGGCGGTCCAAACGCTGGCTCTTTGGAGTTCAAGAACTTCGTGAGTTCTCAGGCACTGATGCTCAACTTCGTTGTGTCTGTCTCCACTAGTAGAGCTTCTGGCCGCATATGTACATGCCAGCATATGGAGCGCTGTATCCACAGCTGTGGTAGGCACCGCATTGCATGTCAGACCGACAGGGGATCAGCATCCCCACTTGCTTTCATAAGGCGCACTAGACAACACCTCTGTATGCTCTCTCTGCTGAAGCAAGTCATGTCCCATGTGTGTGCAGCAAGGCAAGGAAACCGTCATCCTGCTGGAGGAGGCTTCTGGGGTGGAGGTGTGGGTGACCCCCATCCAGAAGCGGCAGATCATGGAGGAGCTCTGCCAAGCAGATTGGACCTCAATCAGCAGCCAGTACGGCCCACAGGCGGCCAGGTTGTTCATCAAGGCGGTGCGTGCGTCTGCATGTTGTGCTGACTCCGCAGCTTGTAGACCAAGTACTGCCGCTGGCATGCAAGGCCAATGATTGCACTCTGTGTATGTGTATTTTAAGGTGGCAACAAAGTTGCACACTCATTGTATTGGAACGCATTCATCTGGCTGCAGCTGGGCAGCTACATCCTGAAGAGGCGGGCTGGCTTCATCCAGCATGTCAAGGCGGCTGTGGACGTGTACCTGAACGACATGCGGGAACAACTATTCCACTCGACTGGTGACAAGAAGCTGAGCTCTTCCAAGGTCGCCAACATGATCGGCTTAGGTGAGAGCAGGGTTGTTGCGACAGTGTTGGTTGACCTCATCTTATGGGACGTGCATCTCCTGCATCTAAAGGCTACATAACATAACTACATGACCCAGCAGATCTCAGTGTGCAACCGAGTCTGCCGTGCCACCGCCTGAGGGTGTGAACTGCCGAGCATCTGCTGCATGCACACTGCAATCATCTGCCGATATGACATGTCATCGTGACAGCAAATCTGGTCGGATGCAGACCCCCTGAACGAGGGGAAGCCGGTGTACTGCTACCGCAAAACCGATCAGGCATACAAGTGCCCAACCTACCGCAAGCTGATCGTCAACGCGCTGCCCAGCATAGCACAGCGTGCCAGCTACATGGACGGGGCGCTCATCGAGTTTGCGGGCCCCGGGCACATCGCACTGGTGGACACACTTGTGAGCATCATCAGCATGAAGTAAAAGTCTGTAGTCATATGGGTTGTCAGGGACAACTATCCTGATGTAGAGGGATATGTCGTGCAAGCAAAGGGGGGCCTGCCGCAGGGCATCTATCAAATAGTCTATTTCATTGAGCAGGAAGTAAAAGCCAAGGTAGGTGCATGCCATATGTACATCTGCTGTACACAGCTAGCATCCTGTTCAACAATCAGATGCTGCACCGCGACTTGGCTGCCGCCGTCTGGTGGGTACCTATGTTTGGCAAGTATTGACACGGCCTGCAGTTCAAGGGCGTCACGAACGTGCTGTCAGCAGAGCGTGTCTATTTCGAAACGGCGCAACAGCAGCAGTTTGAGGCGGCCAACTCTACACCTGAAAGGGCACCCTATTGGGCAGACACTTTGTCACGAATACAGGTACGACCGTCGCCCATATGTTCAGCCACATCAGGCATGACGTTGCTCGAGTTGACAGTCAGGCGATGGCGTCGCCACAGCCATATGCCTGGTTGCGGCATGGAGCGGCAATGGCACTGCGCTTACCCATGCGGGATGCTTTGACTGCAGCTCACTGGCGTGGAGTTACACCCATTTTCTGCTGACAAGGCCACAATGTTCTCGGCAGCAGTGTACCTTGCGCTGGGACCCCAAACAATCTATTCGGTCAACGTCTCCGACGTCACGCTCGTCAACACCACACGCAATGCTAGGTGATGCACAAACTTGCATGCATGGTGGAGCCACGGCAGTTTGACAGTGACGTCGGGTTGTGGGTTTCAAAGGCATCACCTGAGGTACTAAACACGAGTGTTTGGTACCAGAAAGCTGCTGCAAACAGCCGCCCCCACTGTCATCATCAACGTATGGACCAGCAGTCGCGCAGCAAATTTTACGCCATCGGTTGTGTGGGGTGGTCTGTTCGCAAGCGCGGCCCTGACATCGTTAGGACCTCGAAAGGCCAAATGGACCGGCACTTTCTTGAATGCTACCATGTTCCTGGTAGGCCTTCCATCTCTGTGATATTTCGGTCGCCTGCCTCTGCTAAGGTGCTAACTTGCCTTGGCTTCACGAAACTGGAGTGTGCTGAAGTCGCGATGGCACATGTTGCAGACTAGCTTCGATGGCAACGCTGCCGGGACTCTGCAAGACACGCCACTGGCCAGCAGCGCTGAGTGCGCACCCAGCCAGTTGCTGTGCATCTGTTGCTGTCAGGATGCGTTTCACAAGGCTGCAATTCTGCATTCGATTCCACTGCTGGGAAGCATCCGTAGATTGTGGTGGTTGTCAGGGAGGCGCCCCAACCTGTTACCTCCAGAGCACGGTCTGCTGGCGTGATTGTCGGAATTGCGGTTGCAGCATTAGCTGCAGCAGCTGCACTGATTGCAGGCAAGTACGACTGGTGCATGATACCTAGATAGAGGTGCCCTGACCAAGCTCCACTAGCTCTCCTGCTCATCTGATGTCTGCAGACATGGCAGCGACCACAACTGCTAGGACACATGCTATTCAGCATCCTTGCCTCGCAGAGACGTGTTACATCAAGTAACGGGCTCAGCTTTAGTTGTGCAGTTATAGTGCTGCCCTGGGCCTTGTTGAAGAGGCGCTTTGCAGTAGAGCGACAAGTTGAGGGGTTTGCAGCGGCTGCGGATAGCAAATCTTCGCTGGACAGCAGTGACAGAGAGGGCGTCATCAAGCGTGCGGCTATATCTGTGAGGCGATGCCGATGACCTGTGCAGTGACGATGGGAACTGATTATTTTCGCCATTCTGCAGCATCAGAAGTACTTGTGGATGTTGCTTTATGAGCTGGATTCCAACCCATCCTTTGACACATGGACGAGCGCAGGGTACTACTAACTGGTGTGTGCATGTGCAGCCTGTTGATGCTGTAGTCTCAGAGAAGCCATCGCATGGCAACGGGTGGAAGCTGCAGCTGCTTGCAGCTGATGTCAAGTTCAGCACCAGCGCCGCTGGCAAATGCATCGTTCTGGGTGGTGGAGCATTTAGCAGGGTAACGATATATTGTGTGCTTGGGATGTGGCAGCGACATTTCACCACCAGCTCATTGAGATGCATCATGGCAGTACTACAACTGTGCCATCCATAGGATCACCGACGCCTCTGTACATGATGGCAGATGTACCTCTTGCACATGATGGCAGGTGTACAAGGGAACGCACCTGCAGCGGGATGTGGCCATCAAGGTGCTGCAGCTGGATGGTGGTTTGGCACGCGCTGTGGAGCGGGAGGTGCGGCGGCGCCTGCGTAACCTTTCAGCGGCTGCCATTGGCAGTGACATTACCGACAGCATGGATGCTGGCCATGTGGGATGGGCACACATCGCCATGCTGCACCGTGCCAGCTTCTGACATCGCCCCGTGTCCCTGCAGGTGCAGCTGGCGGAGCGGGTCAGCCAAGACGCCAATGTGGTGCAGGTGTACGGCGCGGCTGCGGCGCACGACGGCCAGTCGGTGCTGCTGGTCATGGAGCTGATGCAGGTGTGTGTTCTGTCGAGCTGTTGTGGGCGTGGATGCTCTGCCGTGCGCTCAACGGCACATGAGCTGCGTGACAGCGCTGCCGTGCAAGGCACCTGCATACAGCCTCAACCCAACGGAACTATTGGAGCACATGTGCTTGGCGCCCACACAGGGTGGGGACCTGCGCGCAGCACTGGACGGGCCTCAGGGGCCACAGTATCTATGGCGCAACCGCGGGGCTAGCATTGCCGCAGACGTTGCACGAGGGCTAGTATACATCCACACCACTGGTGTGGTGCACAGGTACGCGCAGCTTGAGCCGTGACAGCTTTGAGTCCAGGGTCAGTGCCACATGAACCACAGTGAGGGGCGGAACTGCAGATGCACCCGACAATGTGGGCATGTGGATCGTCTGAATGCCATCATGACAATGGAGTCCGACTCTTTGACTGTGTGGTATGTCATGCAACTGCAGGGACCTCAAGTCCAGCAACATCCTGCTGTCTGCCGACGGCCGCACAGCCAAGGTGGCGGACACTGGGTCGGCTGCAATGATGGATGCAGAGTACGTGTCACAGCACTTTGGCACGCTGGCCTGGGCCGCACCGGAGCTGCTGCTGGCAGACAGGGGCAGCCAGCTCCTGGATGAGAAGGTGCCTCATATGCTGCATCCGCGTCTATCATAGAGGCTGTACCGGTAGGCAGCTGCCAGGTCCACAGCATGTGCCCTACAGACTGCGTAGAAGGTGCAGGGTGTGAACCTGTGCCTGCGCGCCTGCTGCAGGCGGACAGCTACTCGTTTGGCGTCGTGCTGTGGGAGCTGGTCACGGGCATGACCCCTGTGCGGGGCAGCATGCGGCCGGTGCGGGTGCCGCAGGAGTGCCCCGCGGCGGTGGCAGCGCTCATACAGCAGTGCATGGCGGCGTCGCCGGCGGATCGCCCCAGCGCCGTGCAGATCAGCAGGCAGCTGCAGCAGATCAGCAACGGTAGATAGGTGAAAACTGGGAACCAGTGCGCGTGTGGCCCACTCAAAACTCCAGGGTGCCGCTGGCCTAACAGCGGTTCCTGAGAACCTCAGAATCTGGCTCAGGAAATGCAGCTCGGTAGGATGGCCCTGCAAGATAGATCGCATGCTTTGACCAATGGCTCGGCTGTCTCTGCACGCTGCTCGTGGCTTCAGCACAGCAGGCTGGCAGCGAGATGACACCATAAGCCGACTGCCAGCAAATACAGTTGGAATAGCATGCTGAGCGGGGGATCATCGGTGGCAGGATGTGCACAGCCTCGGCCAAGCTCTAGCCTGAAAGTAGCAGCGCTGTTACCGTACCCATCAGCATCAAGTCCGCGACCTCCTTAATTGCAATTGATTTGGGCTATTCCGCACAAATCCGCAGCAAATTTTAGTTTTTCTATGCTTTTCCGCACCCACATGACAATTCTACAGATGCATTCCGCAGCTGTGCTGTGTGGCACTAAATGCGATCCTGCTGTATCTGCTGAGGCATGATATCGTTCAGGAGGGTGTCTATGATGCAGTTTGAGCTATCTGCACCGCCGCACGAAAAGTTTCTAGCGGGATTTGAGCCTGAAACCTGATTTCAAGCGGAATTTGATTTTCTGCACCCAATCCGCACCCGATTCCGAATTGTTTACTCCCAATCCGCACCAGGCAAAATTCCTATTTTAGGTGCGGATTGGGCCATTCCGCACCCCCTTGAGAATTATTAATCCGGACTTGATGCTGATGGGTACGGTAAGCACGTGGTTTGTTGACAGCGTAGGTATAGCAGCGCTTTAGTCAGCAGGAGGTTTCAGCACATGGTCGTGCAATTGAGGGATTCGGTGATCGGGGTTGGACTTACATCAGATCAGAGTGTTCCCAGCCTGCATGCAGCAGACGTTTTGTGAGAGCACACTCTTCTGTGGCACTGTCATCGTGTGTTAAGTTGTGGTCATGGGCGGGTTTGCGAGATGTGTGCAATGACGCACCACCCGCTGGGGACTTCTGGCTTGAGACATCATTATAAGCGCGCTTTCTTGCACGTCAGGTCACGTTTGTTTTACTGCAGCGCTGCAACAGTACAAAACGCAGGCTTGTGTAGGCTGTGTAGAGTTCGACCCCTGGCACATTACTGCAAGCACGAACTTGCTGCGCCCACTTCTGCAGGCGCACGGGGGGGAGTGCCAGTTTGAGGTGCCAGGGAGCAGCTTCATGGGGTGATTCTGGTGGTTACTTGTATACGTTGAAGAAACGAGCAGTTGGCATCGTCGTCTAGTGAAGTAAACAACTGGTAGTACTGCTAAGGGGACGATGCTGGGCAATGTTGATGTGCAATGGGTGCAAAATGAAGAACTACCTGAACCATGACTGGCCAATTCGTGAATGTGCATAACATTGCACCTGGCCACTACTTTTAACTTCGACGGCGGGTGCACAGGCGGCATCCGGACTCTGCACGTTGTGCTGATATTGCAGCGGGGTTCTTTGTTGGCTTCTCTGAGCAGTACGAATATGCTACGAACTTACAGCTGTGTGTATGTTGAGTTGGCATGTTTGGATAGATATCTCCTGTCTCGCTGCTGATGATTCTCCTGGCTAATTCCAGCCTTCCAAATACCGCTGCCAGCCAGACCCTAAACCATGCACACCTGTACCAGAAGTGTGTGTATGTCACGCGCAAACCAAACGCAGAAGCACTGGGCCAAATGATACATCGGCCCCAGCTGGCGAAACTTTCTATAACTTGCTGCCCGCACCTCCTTGGGACTTACCTACATGGCGTAAACAGCAGCCTGGTGTCAGGGGTTGGCTGACGCTCTGGTGGTGATGCGCCGTGCACCACTTCGGCGCCAGCAGCGGCGTGAACTCTGCAGCGCCTGCGCGATGGCGGCTTCTCTCACCAGCACCAGCATGTTCAAAGCATTTGTAGTGTCTCAACAAGGAAGGCTGCGCAAGGTGAAAGGTTCGAACACCAAAAGTGTCCTGGAAAGTATTGGGAGAGTTGATATTTGTGTTCACAGGGGTCCTGCCTTGACCGCCATGCCTGTTTGTGCTGGAGACTGGACTACAATTTGCAGCATATGGCCACGCATGGCATGTGTTGATGCTTGCAAACGATACAGATCGCGCAGCCCGCAAGGTTATCTAGCAACACAGAACCAATGCAGTACACGCCCGCTGGGTGGGTGCATTCGAGTGATGGGTCTGCTGGCAGATGCTGGCGGTAATAGCAACTACGTCAAACACCTTGCAACCAACTTGATGATTATTGACAGAGGCGCATCTTGTTCTTGAGGGGCTCCAACTCCGCACGCGGCTTTGGCATTTGCCTCGGCCCGCCGCTGCACGGTTGCGGCGGCAAAGCACTGCTCAGCGGCCGCCCGCTGGGTCAGCTCCTTCGCTGCTTCCAGCTGCTCTCTCTCCGGTTTACGCTGCTGCTGATTCTTCACGCTGCCGCTGCTCGCCTGCCGCCGCCGCTGCCGCACACTCCGCGTCCAGCAGCCGCCGCTGCAAGGTGTTCGCCTTGGCAGCAGCGGCCTGCGCCTGCGCTCGGGCCTCCGCCAGCTGGTTGCGCCTCTGCACAACTTCTGCAGGAAACTGGGCAGCCTGCAACAAGGACCCTGCGTCACGACATTGGTAGCCACAGCCATCATACGAGCCTGGTACAGCACCCTGGATTTCGTGACGCCTGCCTGCCTGCCTCGACATTTGGGTTGGCAGCTGCCACTATATGTGAGACAGCAGAGGAGTACAGGCCTACCAGCAAACGGCCTAAACAGGTGCCACGAGGTGTTGCCACACACTGATGCAGAGCTGCGAACAACTATTATACTTGCACTCTGGGCTTGCTTGTAGAAGCAGCCATGAGGTAAGACTGCAGAGGCGTGCCTGGCCGACAGCAGCCGCAGATCCCTCTGCAGGATGCCTCCCGGGCCTAGTGTTGAGCCAGCCGTTCCTCATGTTGCGCCTGCTTCACAGGAACTCGCAATGATGAAGCTGTGATAGGTCATGACACTGCACGTGCAACAGATGCATGGTACATGCTGAAATGATGCTGATCTCTCCGGCAGGTTGGCCATGATACATACAGCCATGCAGGCATGCTGCACTGGCAGATGGCTGATGCAGTTGCATATGCACAGCACCAGGCGAGCCCGAGTCACTGCAGTGTGTCCCAGTGTCTCGATATAAATGGGCTAAATAGGGAGTGTACGTCATGTATGCCGCACCTGCAAATCTGCAGCGTTGCCAGGGATAGCTATAAGCGACCTGCATGCCCTGGCCACCCTGCACAGAAATCACCACAGAGATGTAAGACCACCATTCAGGTACATCAACACTAGCAAAATGATGGGACTTCTCAGCATATCGCAAGTGCAGAAGTGTTCACCACGGCAGATGAAGACAGACCTCAAATACTCCTCGCATTTGTATCGGCCACTGACACACTGTCAGGCATGGGGCCGTCCCACAGTGGGTCCCGGCATCAAACCCATCCCAGCAGGCTTCTAAGCATCGTGTTGCCAACTGCAACATTGCAGCAATGAGCAGCCAATGATGCCCATACGAAAGCATGCGCATCGTTGGCAGCTGCAGGACCGTGCGCAATTAATGAAGGACATACTGCGCCAGAACTGACGAACTAACAGTTACAGCCCTGGCACAAATGCAAACGCAATTTTCCGCTAATATGGGGACAAGAATGATCTTGCGTTCAGTCGCAGGTCATCTGCATCATTACAGTCAGAATCCAGTTGTACTCATCAGCACTGCATCGTCACTCAGAACAACACCTTAAAATGCTTCATTCAACACCAAAGCATGAGCGCTGACGAATTGCGTGTCACTTTGGTGTGTGCAATCACTCGATCAATCATGGCACAGCAAGAAACGATTGCCTGCCAATGGAGGTGCCTCTTAGTTGATGGATAAAAGAAACGCACTAAGATGAAGTTGCTACTTTTGGGCACATTCAGGTTGAACCAGGAGGCAGCTGGAGGTGGGATATACGTGCGGTGGGCCATCGTTCGCAGCATACGGCGCAGCATCACCGAGAGCTGATTGCATGCGCAAGGCATCATTTGGCACACATTCGCCAGCTTGGGGCGCAGATTGTCAGCGCTTGTCCGCAAAGCGTGGCGGTGGGCTGCCGGTGCGCAGCGTGCCCACCAGCTCCGCGGGCGTCATGTACCCAGTGCTGTCCGAGCCGCTGTACACGGTTGCCAGATCTGCCTTGCTGGCAGTGCTGACCGCGAGGCTCAGTATCGAAAGCGCCAGAGCTGCAGATGCCAGCAGAGCTGCGCAATGCAAGGAAGGCTGTTTCAGCATTTGCAAGTACGAAGATGCCGACGTAAGAACCATTGCCGTGTGTGGCCGCAACCTGGCATGTTTGTCTGCACTGTGTCTGGTCTTCTCTACTTCGAGATTATTTGTGGATGCAAATGGTGGGAGCTGCTAACAACAGTTAAATATCACAGCCCATGCTGCTATGGATGGGAGCGCACCTGTGATGTTGACCATGGCAAAGGTGGCATGCCGCCGCCTCCACGCTTGCTTTGCCCGTTTGATGTCTTTGCTTGACGCGTCCTCGTGGATTGCTGCCTGCTGGATCATCATTTGACAAATTAAGCATCTGTCTGCAAAGGAAGTCGTTTACTCCATTAGAGAACTATCAACTGCTGGCGCTGACCGGGCTGTGCGGGATCCCAGCAAGGCGAGCAATCTCGAGCAAACAATGGAGATCCGTCAACTTCCAGGATTGTTGTCACAATGATGGAATCGTGCATGAGACTTCACGCAAGCCAGATTCCCGGTTCTTTCTGGTGAATTATGCTTGCCTACATGTCTTCTCAGAATGTATGTACCTGCAACCGATCACCTGGTGCCGGAGCCGCATACAGCGATGCAAAAGCAGCAGGAAGGGCGGGATTCCCTGGTACAGGCACCACAGCAGCGATATTGGGCCCCTGAAGCTCACGCCCACGCACACCTGCATTCAAGTTGCAGAAACACTTTCGGCACAACCTCCCGCTTTGCAGAAGACTTCGAAGTCAGCAGCAGCATCTTAAGCGTTGGGGTCCACAAGAGAAATCACCCTGCGCAGGCGACATCTGGTTTCGGAATAAGGAGACAGCTGTGGTAGAACTTCAGACACCCCTGGCTCCAGGTTTCACCTGTGTGGTGGCCCAGGCGATGGTGAAGACGTATGCAAACAGAAATGCAGCGTGCGGCAGAACATCGCGCCAGCCATCGTTATTCTTGTCAGAGCCTGCACCATATTGCTCTCACTCGATGTCTGAGGCTGTGACCTTGGTGCTAGATCACACACAGGCGACAGCCCTTGTGAGCATGGATTTCACGATGTGCACACGGGGCCAGGTCAGCAGGCCACTGTCATTGAGTGGTGCAGCCCCGCAGCTCGTGCAGAGGCCACTTGTGCTGTGCGGGTGTGGTGATGTCACCTGATTTCCACCTTGACACGCCTTCATTGCAGTGGGGCAGCGGCCCCCGCAGGGCGGCCTTCAGGTACATGAACCAGAAGTTCTTGGTTGCTACATCTGCATGGCAGCATGTGAGGGGTCGATGTGGCGGTGATAAAGAGGCGTTGCAGCTGAGTGAGTGCAATGCCTTGCAAGCCTGTCTCCCGCAACATCTGCTGCCATTGTGGCAACTGTCATAGGCGTCAACCTGGCCGTATGGGCCTAAAACCCCAAACACGCAAACTGCGCTGGCTCATGTGATCTTACCTGCGTTCCAGTGTGCCAGAATATCACGGAAGAGGGATGGGCGGTCAAGCCGCGGGAAGTACTGCAGCAGGAGTCCAAGCTTATGAACGGGTCACGGTTAAATGTGTGTTGATGTGTTGGGGCAGGACCTAGTGAGCGTATGGTCTCGTGGAATGCAGACCCTTCAGGTTATGCTAGCAGTCGCACAAAAGGGAGGTACTCACCTGAATGATGATTGTGATGCAGAAGTATGCTGCCGCAATGCCGATGACCTTCTTGGCCAACAAAGCGGGGAAGGCGCCGGCCCAGACGAAGACGATTGGGACAGCCATGAACAGCGGCGTGCACAGCCCCGACACTACGTAGTTGTAGCACGGGAAGGTGTACCTGCGGTCAGGAGCAGTGCCAGCTTGCATAGCGCAGGTTGGAAGCAGGCCGCACACTTCCATGTGGTGAGGCACCGGCGCGCTGGTAGGGCGTGCGCTGGCGCACGAAAATTGGGCACTGAGCATCATAGCCAGGTGAGCGGGTGCCCACATCCAGATGAGGCGTGGACTCCTGAGGCCGAACAGCGAGCGCATCCCACGCATGCTGACCAGCATCTGAAAAGCCCCCTGCAGCAGCCGCAGGAACACTACCGTGTCATGGGGTTGCCAGATCATTGGCAGGTAAATGGCTCAGTAATCTGATGTCGTTCGGCAAGGTCGATGCCTCAATTGCAATGTATGAATACAGTCAGCATCAGCTCAGTGGTCACACCATCCGGCCAGGGTTCATCGGCTGACTGCAGCCGGGCCTGATATATCGTCAACATCACATTTTGATGCCAACACTAGGCAGCTTGCTGCAGCACACCTTGCACCAGCGGGAGCGCTGCCCCATCGCCACCCGCAGCACGTCAGGCGCCTCGCCCAGCACATAGGCCTTCTCCACATAGACCCCGCGGTGCCCTCGCCTCATCAGCTCCTGTCCCAGTGCGAAGTCCTCAGTGAGTGTATGCTCTGGGAAGCTCCCTGCAGTCAGGATTCCACGGGGTCAGTAGACCCCTAGCAAGGCAATTGGGCCTCTAATACGCTGACGGACGCTGTTGAGATCAACGCCTGCTGTGGCACCCACCAGGACAGCGGAACACAGAGCGACATCAAAACTAGCCTCAGCATTCAGGCAATTGTCTACGCTACATACATTGCACGGCCTTGACAATACAAATCTTGCCTGAGGCCAACAAGCGCTGGGTCGCAATGCAGCAAGCTGAAAGTGCAGGCGGCCTTGCAGAGCGCATGGTGTAAGATGTGGTCAGTGTCTAGCTTGAGGAAAAGCGTACCAGCCTCCATGAAGGCGGATGCACGGATGAGGAAGTTTGTGCCAGCGCAGGATATGAAATTGCGCAGGTTGTACGCCGGCTGTTGGTGGGTCCAGAAGTCGATGTTGCGGTGGTTCAAGATGTCGCTGCCCAGCAAGCAACCACGAAACACCTGCAAGAACAGCAGCCGCAGAGCTCCTCAGTTATGGCAGGCCACACTTGGGCTTGCAGCATATGTGTGCAGGACCTGCAGGCATGCTCGTGCAGCCAAAAGCCAGACTTGAAGTAGTAGCAGCTGGCACACAGTGGCAACCTATCAACCGTGCAGCCAGTGGCATGCACACTCAGCGCAGTCAGGTTGCCGCAACACTGGCATGAAACGCCAGGCGCAAGCGCTCAACAACTTGATGCAAATGCTCCGTCCACTGGTCGTATTGCTCCATATAACTGGCATGTGAAAAAGTGTATTCGCTGCCGCACAGGCTTTGTAGTGTTGCATACCTGAGGCGTCTGCACGATGGCTACTCGCTTGTCCGGAATGAACCACGGCAGCAGGTCCTTGAAGAAGGCGAGGCTGCTGCGCGGCCAGAGTGCCGGCTCCACCGCTGCATACACACAGGACCAATTAGCTTTACAGCTGCAAGCCCAGGAGTGTAGCATCGTTCGGCCAGCGGTACACTGCAATAGCTGCGCAGACAAGCCGGAACAAAACCCGCGCTGTGAACCCAGGAACTTCATTCACTTCAAAACAGCTGTGCAGGCAGCTTGATAGCTGGCATCTGCTGCGATGTTGCGATCTCGATCACTGCTGGTATCGCAGGAGACCAACCATCGCTGAGCGTCTCCGCGTCTGCAACTTTGTCCACAATTGCCTGGTCTGCATCCAGGACGGCGAATATTTCGCAGCCGTCCTCGTTGAAGGCACTGCCAGTCCTCGTGTGCCAGTCTGCAATACAAAGCCGCGGTATTCCACCCAGGAACAACATGTTTTGCTCTATAGGTACTCCAAATATTGGACATCCCAAAATTTTAGCTAGCAGCCACCCGCAGTGCAAATGAAGGCAAGCGCAGTGTCTGAATGGCAAGCTGTGTGGCAGCTGCCAGTGGCCGATGCGACAAGACTTACCTTTGGCGATGCTTCTGACGCAGTGGTTGATGTTCTGCGCCTTGTTGTTGACGAGGCCCTCATGTACAGGACCCTCTTCCTTGTGCCGGGGCTGGTAGTGCATCGTGATCTGCAGGCAGGCAGGGCTGGCATTAGCTCAGGTCACGATGCATGTTGTCCCAGATCGTGTCCTACACTCTAGAGAATACTGCAAATGCTCTCTGCAGCCTTTGCACTGCGTGAGCGTTGCAGCTTGTGAAGCCATGCGACCATGCAGCGGAATGCGGTGCACTATCGCCCTGGCAAATGGTGCGACTACATGTGCACGGCAGATAAGCTTGACATTACTCGATTGTGCGGCGCACCCGGCGAAACAGCAGCGAAGAAGGGTCGCCCCGGGCAGCGTCCCTCATGGCGGACGGCTCTGTGTCAGAGCCGATGCCCATCATTGCGGCGCGCTCAGCGCGATACGTTGTTTTACCTGAAGCAGGTGCAGCGGTCGCTGGCGCATCATCACAGAGGTAGACGTGGCCCTGCATCACATCTTGAATGTGCCTTATTGCCGCAATTGGCTGCTGAACAGGCTTGCCACCTCGCAGACCTGGAGCTCACGGGCATTGCAATCTTTATTCCCAGCTGTTATGTTGCATGGAGGAGCACATACCCTTGCAGGAAAGTGCACATGAGAAATACAGGTAGGATCAGCATACACTGTCTTGGGAAATACCTAGCCACTGCAGCATTGCCAAGTATGCAACGCCCACAACACAGCTATGCCTTGACATCTGTTCAACATGCCGCAAAAGCAGACACATGTATGCGCTGGTAAAGTATTAAAGGTTGCACTAGCTGGTGGCCAGCGCAATGCTGCTGCTGAAGCACAGTCCACAACACTGCCATTTCAGCGACCATGACTGCATTCGGTGTCTGGCAGTCTCATGACCGCGTACTGCAGCCTGCCAAGCAAATGTATGCGGGTGCCCACGGTGTTGCCAGCAGACCCACCTCAGCGATGGCACTGGCGCCAACATGCAGCGCCTTGATGGCGCGCAAGAGTGTGTGTCGTAGCACCTCCACGTCCTCCTTGTAGCAGGGCACCAGCACGCGCACGCGGTACCTTGGGTGCGCGCTTGGCATGAGCGGCTGCGTCGTCCAGTCCACCTACCAGCGGCAAGCCACCCAGCTTGTCAGCCCCGCACACAGCTCAATGCCGAGGCAAGCCACTGCTGCCACCCCCAGCCTTACTAGACATGCACACCAACTGATGCAGATCCTGCAGGTGCAATATATGCTTGCCATGGGGTGCTGGACCAGTGAAAAGCTTGACGCTTCAATATGTGTCAAGCACGAAAGCCATCATCAGGCATGGTTCTGCTGCAGCAAACGCAGGAAACCTGCCGCTCAAGTTACCGCACCTTGTATAAATGATTGATGGCAGCCTGCAGCAGCGACACCATGCCAGCAACTTCCATCGCGAGCACAGTCCATCCGTAGCCAGGTGCAGATATGGCGCGGATGCTGTCCCGGGCGCGGATCACGACATAGGCAATGCATATTGCGACATAGGCCAGCACCACCGGCACCGCCAGAGGCCGACAGTTGGCATACCATGGGCGACCTGGACAGCCAGCCAGTCTGACAGTAAATGGGCTCTGCGGTATTCATATGGGGCAGAATTGCACAGTCTGCACAGTCACGCTTATACATGTCTCAGCATCTCTGCATCACGGCTAGAAACATGGCCGCCACCTGTTGAACAGGCACGTCTGATTGCAGCGCTAATTGAATGTGTTTGCATGGCACGCAGTTGAACATGCCTACATACAACATGCACGCCTATGGGTACACACCTTGCCACGGCAGCTTGGGGACTCCAGGCGACTCAACATCTGCAGATGGGTGCTGCACGCCAAGCAACACAGGACATGAGCGCACACAGCGGCAGTCCTGATGCATGCATGGACGACCTCCGCTCAGCCCCCAATTGCACGAGCAGAAGCCGTCGCGGCCTGTTCCCCTGGCTGATGGCAGTTACATGACCAGGCAATGGCATGGCACATTTGCAGACTTCGCCAAGGGCGCACCTGCTGTACAGTCCCATCGCCCCAGGTGAAGGTCTTGAGACTGAACCTGCATCCGCTGCTGCCCCAAACGGCGCCCTGACTTGAGGCGCCAACTTCACAGGAGCTGACTGTGCTTTCGTCAAGCAGCCGCTGGATTGCCGGCTGTAGGACGCCAGCCCCGATGTTGGGGGCGCGTGGCGCACTCGACTGGGGTGACTCCTGCTTGAGCTGGGCATCGCATCGAGAGGCTGCTTTGATTCCGTTTGCGGCTGGAGGGTCCTGCAGCCGGTCGACCCTGGCGCGGCTGCCGCAGCCACCGCCGCCAGGACTGATCGGCGCAGCATCCACGGCCATGGTAAGTGCAGACTCGCAAGAACCTGGCTTTGCGTTTCCTTGCAGAACAAACAAGAGAGCGGTTCACTGCTGCTGTCAAATATCTGCTGGCTGGACTTCACACACAGCAGGGGACGACCACCATGCAGTCAAATAGTTGAAAAGTCGGACCTACTGCAGGCGAAACGCAAGATACGACAGGTCGAATAATCAAATAGCGCACCTGCATGCATGCTGCAAGCGGCGTCTGCAGGGCGTGCTGTCCTCAAGCAAGCCAGCGCTGCAGGGTGCGCACACGTGCCAGAGCTGCCAGCGAGCTGCGCATCTGCTGTCAAAGCATCGGTCTGCATGGAGAGGCTCAGTGCCAAGTTCGCGTGCTCATGAAATGACCGTTGTCTTGTGCACCTTACCGACCTTGCATACAAAGCATCATTGCACGATACGACAAATGTCATCATGACGCCGTTACTAATGACATCTGGCGTATGTGAGGCCATCATCATGACGCGCTCTGTCTGTCATACGGCTGCGTAACACTAGGTTCAACCTCTGGTGCAATGGACGTTGCGCTTGAGGCGTGCACTGTGCTTCTGCGCAATGCATTGGCTTGAAGTGTTGATACCTCTGTCTGAACAGTGGGGCTCTGAAGAATGTTTCTATGGTTCCACTACTGTGCACACGGTCATCCACGTTGAGGTCTGTCCGTAGTCTGTTAAAACATGCTGACAGATCGTTGAAAGGTCTGCTTCCTGAATCTCTGCACACCATGATCTTCAACTAGGCAAGCGCAGCAACGCCCCTGAGTTGAACAATCGGACATGCCCGAGGCCCGTCCTTTTATCAGGCTCGCGCATGTCGTGTGTGCTACAATGACCTTTGCACACGCAGGGCCGTCCCGCGAAGTCGATATGGATGGTCTCGGGCGCGGCTGTCACTAGTGTCACAGTACTGTCATTGAGGTGACATAGCGGATGCTGCAGATGTGACTTCAAAGTCTCTTCCGTTGGGATGTCCGGCTTGACATGTTAGACCATGAAGCTTGAGTTCCTCGCAGCGTCAGCTCATCATCACACCGAGGTCGCTGACCGAAGATGCATTGAGCAACGTCAAAGACAGCACGCAGTGTACCACACTATCAGAACCCAAACCCATGCAAGGTTGAGAAGCTGCTGCGCATGCCAACTGCCTACCTGCACCGTGCGCATGCGTTTGTTTTGGGCCAGTACGGATCTGCAGTGCAGAATGCTAACTTTGAGCAGCTTTTCAAAGGAAGCAGGTACTACACCAGAGTCAGTCGCAAAGCTACAACCCCATCTGCGATGAATGTGAATGCCATGCATGTTGATGGCCAACAGAGCTCGCACTTTCGCGTCATGCACTGCCTCGGAGGTTCTGTTCGTGCGGCTTGAGATAAAAGAGGAGGCCCACAGGACGCGTATACTTTGGAAAACGCCTGCGCATTACTTTGGCAAAATGTTATATCGTCAGTGCAGCCGTGCACAAGGATACCACGCCATATGAAACCTGCTGCAGCATGGTGCTGTTCTCCGAAGTTTGCTCATGCGTGCATGCACGGTTCAGCTTCGATGCTGAGTAGGATAGCCCGTGAAATAACTCAGGATCACGGTTCGTCACTTCCCTCATGGTCAGCCGCAGCGCACCAGGCAACTGAGAGTCTGGGTGGTGAGTGCCGAACAGGTATAGCAAGGTGAAAAACACGCACACCGTCTGGGGAATGTGCCGCTTCTGGTGTAGTTTGGCAAGAACTCACAATAGTCGACCGTTAAGGTGGAGGAGTGTTGGTCACTCCAGCATGTCGACATCGTGTTGCCCGACTGCCTCGTTTCGATGCAGGCAACCGCAAGTGATGAGCAACCATGCAACGCCGACCATCTGCAGGTACCGTTGATAAGTGCCCAGGCAGTTTCGCCTGGTGTATGCGGCACGGTCCCTTCAGCAGCCTGCTGTATTACTATGGTAGCAATAAATCAACCTATGGTGCTTACTACATACAGGTGCAGATGGATCTGACCTTGACGCGAAACTGCCGTATGCAACGCTCATGCTTGCAGCAGACTACTGACGATGACCAGGACCCCATTGGTGTGCCACGTCACAGATCGTGCACATGACAGCTGGGACACATCATGATGACGGATACAGTCTGGCTACATGTGGGTCAGTCGACATGGCCATGACGCCGCTCAGCCAACCGACGGCAGTCTTCCCACACAAAATTAGTGTTGGTGCTGCAGACTCAGACGTCTAAGTCGCATTCAGACGTGAGAGTCGCGCCGTTGTCGAGCCGTGAGCTCGCTTTACACGCTCAAACACCCGCACATTCACAGGTGAGCGTCGCGTACGCTCCACGAGACTCGTCACCGCCATCGGTTGCTAGTACAGGCTTACCGTGGCGAGCCTGATTCCTCGACCTTCCTTGTTCATGTGCATGATGAAGCAAGCCTCCTGCACCACGTGTCATACAGTCGATGCTGAAGACAGCACCATGGTACGCTAATCTGTCGACGGCTACCCTGTACGTGTTCATCGCAGGCTCTGACTGACAACAGCACTGACGGGATGGCGGACATCTACATTCAAGTTAGGCAGTCCACGACTCATGCCCCAGTGCACCCACCAGATCCCAAGAGCAAGGTCGCTTCTTGCTGTGGCTGACTACATGACTGCTTGCCTAGATCCTTGCAGCGCTTACCTGCACAATTGCAGCCACTGGCACAACGACGCGCATGCAATTGTGGAACGTGCTGCTATGTCATGAGCTGCGAGTTGTACTTTGCCGCGGGTGATGAAGGGAAAGAAAGAGAAGACGATACGATCGCCACACAACATGTGTGTGTTGTTCTCATACAGGCTGGCTTGGGAGGCACTGTGAGGGCACACCCCAAGGCAACGGTCTTGGCGTCTGTCGTATTGCTGGCCATCGTCGCCTTGTGCATCGCCGTGCCCCTTGTGCTTATCAAACCTGACGGCGCAGCGATTGTAAAGAAGCCCAACATCACTCTCAGCAAGCGTGTGGCCAGCATGATACCGCCGGGAAACACCAAGGCAGACCTGACAGCCGCTGACGCATTGAAGCTGGTGTGCAAGACACCTGCGCGCACAGCGCTGCCGACAATTGGCACAGTGTGGCGAAATGTTCCGCGCTACTGCTGTGCAGCAACAGGCAGCTACGGGTACTTTGGCATGCTGCTCAACGCTTCTGGGCTGCCAGATCCGCTGACACCTTTCTATGGTGGATATACCGATTCGACACAATCATCAGATACGTATAGGTGAGTGTGCGTGGCTGCCATGGATGGCAATCGCACCAGTATCTGCCTGTCATTATGTCACGCCTGCCACATGTTGCTTGGCACCATCAAGGTGAGCAGTAGCAATGTGCTGCAGGGGTCCAGTGTTCTGCAGTCAGAACCTGGCAGACAGCACTTACTACACGGAACAAGGCTGCGGCATCACCTCGGACCCTGACGCCAATGGACGGACGTGGCTGCTTAACAATGTTGCGATGGCAACTTACGGTCTGCTGATGACATGCGCCTCCCGTGGACACCCCTTCGACTACGTGGATGTCAAGGTGCAGTTCAATGAGCTGAAGATACTGCTACTTTGACGCGGAGTACATACGCTTGCTCAGTCTGCCTTCACCAATGCAGCTTTGTGCAGTGTTGTGGTCACCAACTGCGCAGAAAACGCATAAGTCAGCATTTGCAGTCAAGTGTTGGGTTCTGAAGGGTGGTGGCTGCTGATGCCAGGCGACAGACATGCTCTAATCTGCTGCAGGTCAACAGCATTTGCAAAGGAGCGCAATCAACATGCCAGAGCTGGTCCTACGTGCAGCCTGGCAGCGGACCGGGCAACACCTCATTGGCATGTACTGACCGGTCAAGTTGCTGCATTGGTAACAGCACCCAGACGGTGACGCCCAACTGTGTCAGTAGGGGCCCAACAGACGCCGGAAAGCCTGCCTGTTACTCGATTGATGATGACACGGTGTGGATGCAGTTGCATTGACTTTTGCTGCGAGCTTAGTAAATGCAGCATGTACACTGTTGTCATGTGATGGCGTGCTCTGCCACCAGCCGTTCACAAGCATCGTCGTGCTTGGTCAGACCTGCCTGCTGCAGAGCAAGCAACCGAGCTTGCCCCTGAAACCGCAGGTGCCTCCGGTGGGAACATTATTTTCTTCTGTACCACGCTACTGCTGCACTGCCATACTAGGCAAACCCGATGCTTTTGGTCTGGTGCTTGGCTTTGACGGTGTGCCAGTCTCTTTCAATACAACATACGACGGCAAGACAACCATCGACAATGTTGACGATAACCTCATTTACAGGCGGGATGCCGCACTGCATGTGATGACTCTTTGTTTGTGCAAGATGCCTGCATGTCATCTGGACCATGCTGTTAACGTTACCATCCAACCTCAAGCATCAATCAGTCAGGCATTACTCCAGCTATACCAACGTGGGGATCAAACCTTGTTGCAGGGGACCGTACGTCTGTGGCAATGCCTTCAGCAACCTCACGGTCCTCAGCGGTTGCAATGTGCTTTCTACCAACGGCAAGTGGAAGCTGACTGCTCTGGGCGATGGCGTCTTGCTGAAATGCCCTGCAGTTGGCGACCCCAAAGACCTTGTCGATGTCAAGGTATTCAGCACTGTACCGCAGGAACGCTGTTGGACTGCTTGGGCATGGCTGTTTAAGTCAGGATGGTGCTATTATGTGACGTGAAGGTGCATGGCTGTTGCACTTGCAATCGGAGTTCCACAACATGTCCTCATCATTTCATAGGTCAACAGCATCTGTGGAGAGGAGCAGAAATTCTGCCAGCCGTGGTCCAAAGTCCGGAAAGACAGCGCCGAAGATGGAATTGGTCGAGTTTGCGAAGACGCATCTAGCTGCTGTGTGGGAGGAGGCAAAACTTTGCCAACGCCAAGCTGCGTGTGATGTATGTCCGGCACGCACAACCTGCAATGCACGTGCGATGGCCAACATATGGCCGAACTTGTGTACGCTGTGTCTAATATTGTCTCATCCTCAGCAGTTGCACTACTCGGTTCGACAAGATGGGTGCGACCACGCACCAGATACATCTTGCATATACATATATATATATGTGTGTGTATATTGCATGGCGGTAAATGCGTTGCAGGTGACTAACTGTGGGTACGCACGGACCTGATCAAGATGCGATATGATATTGATTGGGGCAACACATAGAACTGCTGGGCAGTACTACTTTCAAGCAAACCCTGTATATCCTCAACAGTTGTTCATGTTTGTTTCATGGGTGTCGTGACAGAGGGCATTAGCAGCAAACTTCTGCATCCAGTGATTTTGAAAGTGTGTTTGTCGGCCTTGCTGTACGTTCGTGATGCTGATGCTAGTAGTACTTCGAAGTGGTTGCTCGCATGCTCAGCCAACGCACCCCAGCAATGAAGGCGCCTTTGCACCGTTAAACCAGGTTAAACATGAGTGGCTGAAAGCAACGTATTTGCCTTCACGACATGGAATGCTGCGCCTCGTGCGTGGTAGATACGGCTGCATCCAGGGCTCGAAGCAGAGCGCAAACGATACGTGATGGGGTGTATGTGCGGTCATGAGCACAACTGATGCATGCGCTCTGGTGGGCACACTGCATGGCCATGAGTCAAATTATAACCGCCTTGTTGAGTTGGGAGCTCCGTCCAGTCAGATGCACCAGCATTGTTTCTTGGCTCCCTGGTGGTGGCCAACTTACATTGGCCACATAGACGCTCCAGTAACAGCAGCACAGTTCGCCACAGGGTGAGATCTCGAAGACACACTGCCTAATCTGCATGCCAGGCAACCACGTGCACGTCAGCTGCACACCACGGAGCCTGCGAAGCTCAGATTGACCTGGTCAGGTGCTGTGCCTGCAGCACCAGGTGGAGGCCCTGATCAGCAAGGCGACATGTTCATACAGCCTGAAGAGCTTTGCTGGCGATGCGGGCCACTGCAGCCTAGCATCACTTTATATTGCAGCGTTGAAAGGCCCAGCTGCACATTATCAACAGTTGGGAACTGGCAACGGTTCTCATGGTGGCACAGAGCATTTCCACCTACTGCCAGCGCCTTACGCAAACCACTCACTGCTCCCCATCCACCGTTCAGGGGACATACGCATGCAGCCCCGCAGCCCTTGCACCAGATGGCTGTAGGCTGACGCGCCCTACCGGCATGGTGCTGCGTGCTGCCAGTGCCTGAATGTAGCTGCGACCAAGAGGCTTCGGCCCAACAGGATAAACAATGGATGGATGGAGGCCGGCCTGCATTCGCTACTCACCAGCACAGTGCAAATCTGAGCACATGCCTTGGGAATGTCGGGCATGTCGCGACGTGCTGGCGTTACCAGCGTGGTGTGGTGGCAGCAGCTGCTGCGGCCAGGGACCCTCCAACCTGACAGCGTGCTGATTTGGACTTACTGCACAGCAGAGCCGAGGAACCTCACTTCTCATTGCAATCCGCTAGGCCAATGCGTCATGCAACGCATGATTTCAGGCATGGGGTTGCTTATTACGCAGAAACTGCAATCGGGGTTTTCAGGCAAGTGTTCGACGGAGTCAGAAGGTGGGCATGTGACCGCACGACGATAGTTGAGGGTGGCAGAGTGTAGACCCAGTCGTGTACCCCATATAATAGGCAAAAAGGGGTAGTCGAGGCGGTATTTGGCCGGCCCATGGGAGGCAGTTCAAATGCTGACTGGTCTGGTTCTCGCAGCCTGCCCTCAGGCCTCAGCCTGCTCGCGGTGTTGGCCCTCAGCCTTTGATTGCATCGTCTCTGCACACGCACATAATATGCAGTACATCTGCGATCGTGACAGCGTTTGCATCTAGTGCGCACAATAAAAGATGTTATTGTGCGCTTTTCTGTGGTGATGGCCATTGGCAACATCCATCACCTCGCCACATGAAGTTCAGACCTCCTCGGGTCGTTGGACGACCACTGTATGTGGACATGACTATGGAGGGCCCAGGGTGTCCGACTGGCGGCGTCAGTCTCTCAGGAGTCCTGCGCCTGCATGTAAGCCGTTGTTTGATTGCCGCTGTGCACATCAGCGTCATGCGCTGCCCTCCTGCCAGATCTGGTGTAACGCTGGGAGCTGCGGGGACGGGGTTCCCGCATTTCAGGCTTTACACATAGACGCAGGAATCTGGCGGTGCTCACTGCACAAGTACAGGCACTGCCCGCAGGCAGGTCGACTTGTTTCAGCGGGAAGCAATTCATGCCTTCGCAAGCACGGTCCGTGGCGATCGAGGCGCTTTGTTTGCAGTATACTTTCAAACTTTCAAGCCGCACGTGCATCTTGCAAGTTCAGGGTCGTTCACGTGTAGCACGCAGGCAGACTCATACGCTGCCGAAGTGTTGTTGCAGCGCTGGCTGATCGCTGATGGCATGTGTCGAGGTGGTGGTGACTTGGGCAAATAACACATGTGTCCTTCCATTTCGATCAATTCCGCCAAGACAGGTCATGTTTCGCCTGCCTACATATAGGTATCTGCCGCGCATTTGGCAGCTGTGTTGCTGCATCGTGGGGCCATGCAATGTTGGCTTTGTGACCTTATACCTTGTGGTGCTGCCGTGTGACCAGAGGGAGTGATGCAATGACAATTCCAGCTTGATTGTCTCTGTCATGGAGTATCGTCTGCAGCCTGCCGCTGTTGATGCCTACACCATGTGATTATATATGCTGGTGTGAGGACACACATTGCTTCGCACCTGCGTGGCTACATACTGCATGTATATGGCACGTTTGCTGCCTGTGGACGAATGCTGCAGCCTGCGTATGGCCATGTTAATTCGGCCAAGGAAGGCTTTACAACCTGTCAAACTTCGAGACAGGACAGGCTCTAGTTCATCTCTTTCCTGCATGTTGCAGTTGCTCATCACTTCTTTTTTTGGTGTTGATTCTGTGAGCTGCCAATCAGTTCTATGCTGCGTCCAGCTGAAGGTTCCCGCCGGTGATGCTGCTCTTATGGCTGGAATGCCAGCAGGTTCTGCTGCAAAGAATCAAAGCACTGTGCAGCACGCCTGTTTATGGTGAACTTGGAAAACCTGGCCCGTTCCAGCCATCTTGCGCATGTGCTGCTTAAAGCCGGCACAGAAAGCAGCAAGTCATTCAGATGTTTTCCACCAGCCACAGGCTGTCCTATTGTCGCAATCGCACGCGCCACGCGCCAACAGTACGTGGCTGTCATATGGTTCACATGCTGCCCAACGGCTTTGGGATGTGCTGCTATGGCAGGGGTCCCAACACACATAGCATGTGAGGCATCATGCAAATAATTGCAACGGCTTGACCTTCTGCCAACAGGACTGCCATCAGCATCGTCATGCTGCACACTGGTGAGGTCACAGGGTAGAACCCTGCAAGTCCTCTGCTCCTTTCCTTCAGGCTGGCAGCGGTGTAATCAAAAGATTGTGATGGTTCACGTAGTGCCATGTAAACATTGCTGGGTGGTCAGGCGACCCCCTCTTCATCCTGTAACCAAGTGATTGCATTGCATCAGGGCATTCCGTCAGGTTTGCAGGGCTATGGCCAAGGAAGCATATCTTTCATTCAGCTGGAGGTAGGTGGTCCTACCCGCAGATCACCAGCAACATTTCACAGTGTGCGGCTGCTGCTGGCTGCATGTGTATGTTTGTGCAAGTGTCTTTTGTGCAAGTTACTAACCTTATGTGCAGCAAGGTGGTCGATTAACACAAATAGGTCTGGAACAAAAGGGCAGCTGGCCGCCAGTCCACGTGCCACCTGTGGATAGTGTGAGCAACAGCAGGTTGTGTATTTGATGGGACTGACTAGCTCATATGTTCCTGAATTGTCACAGAATGACAGCCTGAATAGTGCACGTTCAAGGCACTCAGAGGGCGTCTGGCCTGCAGACCCCTCTCAATACAACCTAGCCTCCAAAGATCGTGTGCAGCACCTTTTTTTTTTTTTGTACCTGTTCGACCTCGAGGACTTTTAGGCTGCTGACATAGATTCGTACCACAGCTGTTGTGGCCCCGCGCATTGTGTTCAGCTCCTCCAGTATGTGCGCATCCAGTAATGTAGCTGGCTGTGCACTTCGATCCTGCATCCTTGACATTCAAGATAGTCAGGGCAGCCATTCAACAGGAGTAAATAGGATTAGACTCGCCATTGTGCCTGTAGACCGTGTTTGGGTGGGTCACTAGCCAGGTGTTGCTTCAGTATAAACTCTGGTGTCCCAGGTCATCATATGGGCACAGCCCGATGGCTAAGACAAGCACACCTCTTTCTGGAGATGGGACGCAACTGTGCTGCAGGAGCTTCGAAGGCTCTCATTTGTAGACAGCAGGTCACCGCGAAGGCCTAGCAGCTCCTTCTCCTGTGCCGGTTTTAAATTCATCCGCTCCTGCGTAGAAAGATCTCACACGTTGACATGCCAGCCAGCGCGTCCGTTGTGGGCCGGCCGTGTGAGTGCAGCGGGTGACACCGCACGTTGGAACCTCGCTCTTCGGTCGCTGACCGGCGCAGGCTATGATGGCCAGTAGATGGCGATTATAACAAACGATGTTATACTTTGTGATGCCATGGGGAGCACATGGCCCATTGTGCGCATGTACATGCGCACCAGGATGTTTGGAGCCAGGATTCCATGGAAGCGCTTGGTGATCTCCGTGAGGAGCAGTGCGAGCCATGGCACTGCCGCAGCATCATACCAGCCGGAGTCCTGCTGCAGGGCTGCATCGATAGCTTGACCATACTGCATCGAAACTCGCTGACGATTCAGATTTTGTTGCTGGATGCAACAAGGTGACGTGAGCAACGTGACGGCGGCATGCCGAGTCACTTGCAAGGGTGCAATCTATGAATGGGATGCCTGTGGCCCCAGCACCATACAGCCACGCCATGAAGCAAGCCAGCGCAGCGGTTATGAGTGCACCTGGAGCATCCATGGGATGACTTCATGATGCCTGTTCTCATGCATGCTCAAGAATCGAACTACCTCCTGCGGCACCCAGCATTACATCTGTTTAAACATGGTTTCATTGAGGCTGTACGCACAGCTGCTCATCAGCTGCGAGCAAGCGGATTGCCCAGATGTTAAGAGATGGCAGGCATGCTTCACCAGTATATCAACCAGATGACCGGCCGGATCGTATCGTACTGTGATGGCACCGCAATGGTGACCATTCTCTGTGATGTCCAAGCCTTCGCACACAGCCAGCGCATGTCGTAGGGCCTGTGTCAATGCTGGCACCTGCCAAACGTGTTTCATGCCATCAAGCAGGTGTCATTGTTGCTCTGACCTCACCAACAGCGCATATGCCCAGGTGCAACACATTGGTACATGCACAATCTGCAGTGACAAGCTCAGAGAACACTCCTCTGCCGTAGTCTCACCTCCCGGATCTGAGGGTTCCCCAGCAACGTTGGATCGCATTGCTCCTGCTGGTGTACCTCGCGACGCAGACGGTTGTGCTCAGCTAAAGCTCTGGCCCGGTGCTCCCTTGCTTCACGCACTTGCACATGCCTGTCGTCCTGCTGCAACTGGTCCGCACTTTGGTTGGGCTCGCTGCTGCTCTCCATACAAAGCTCTGTGTGTGGAACACGTCGTACCCAAAAAACATGCACGATGGGTGAGGTACTTGATACAAGAGTGTGAGCGAGCTGCGAGTGTTGTGGTGTTGCACGTGACGGGTATATCGTCGTCATCGTGACGACCAATTGACAAGGTCCACATCCTCCGCACACTGTCATACTGACGGACACGATCTGACTGCATGCATGCGAAGGCTGTCTTGCGACTTGAAGCTCCGACTACTTGCAGCTCTGGGCCTTCAGCTCCAGGAAACACCCTGCATCCGACAGCACCAAGGCGCTGTAAAGTACCTTACCCATATCCTAGGTAGCGTCCGCATGCCAAGAACCGTGCCAGAAGAGACGGAGAGCTGGCGCTTAGCACAAGCATGCTCAAGCTGTTACCTGACTCATCTGTGAAGTTAGCGCGGTGTCAGTGGGCATGAAACATGCTGTATGTGGCGCTTCAGGGACTGCAACTGCACAGCATAGTGACGCTACACATGCAGGTACCGTAATGTCGTTGCAACCGCGCTCTGCTGGGAACGAGCCGGAGCTACCAGTACATCCCCTGTCAGCGTCCCGCCACACGCTGCCACAGCACCCTACCTCTCGCATCAGTGACGGCGCGATTGCGCCTTCGACCGCCAGCTCCAGTCAGCTGGGCGGCGAGCAGGCCTACCCGCCTGGGTGTGTGGAGCGGTGCGTCACCCCGGTCACGGACAGCTGTGGTCTATTGGAAGGGGTGGAAAACTCGTTGTGCACGCAACCGCGCATGTCGATGTTGTTGATTTGGCACCAAAAGCTTAGGATGCTCAGGGTAATGCTCAGGGTCAAGGTACATAAGGCGCAGCAGGTATCACAGCAGCAGATCAACCATGTGTGTGCGTAATGTGATGGCATCAACAGCCTGCATTCGCATCGACAATCCGCTATTTATCTGCAGATCGCTTCTCGTCCAGCACACCGCCAGCACTGCCAGCGACATAGATCTCAACGAAGCTGAGCTCGGAGCCTGCTGCGATCGCGCAGCCAGCAGACCTGCTAGCAATCAACTACAGCAGCCGCCTCAGCGACCACCATTGCAGGACCGTCGTGTATGTGGTGTGCGGTGGCCCATGGTCTTTGCTGTGCTGTGGCTATCAACGAGCGTGGCGGTGGGTTGTGCAGTGGGTCTCAGCTATGGGTTGGTCAAGGGGCTGCGCCACTCACAAACAGGTGCATAACCTTTTGGGCATGCGTTGCAACGCCGTGCAGAGCCCCTCATCGCAAGCATGCCATGTGGTCAGTACTCGGGTTGTGTTTGCTATGGCATTCACGTCAGTAGACAAGCTGGCACTACTGCTTGCACTCAGTGCGCAAGCAGTTGCAAGTCGTTACCTTCCTACCGTTGAGTACTTGTCATAGGTTTTGTGCCCTTGTTGCAGAGGTTGTCATGGGGCTTCCCCGGGGGTCTGTGGCCGATGGGGAGCCATGCAACCATGATGAGGACTGTAAGCTTTCAAACAGCCACTGCATCACGCTGTTGGGCGGCACCGAAGAGGCAGACCCCAAAACCCTATGCACTACCAAGTTCCCTGACCGCTACAACTGCGAGGGCAAGGATGTGGAGTGCTACTCGGGGAAGTGTTTCTCCAGCACGTTAAGTTACTGTTTGCTGACGGTTGGTGAGAAGTGCCAGACTGGTCCACAATGCGCATCTGGCACATGCAGCGGGTCAGTGCAGAAATATGGCTTTTGCATCCAAGCAGGCTGAAACCCGCATATACGATGCTGGTGGAGGAGGGGAGCGTTGTTGTGAAAAGCCAAAACACTTCCCGTTCATAACATGTCATCATGCACACGACAAGGCATCTGACAATGTGGTACACGTGGCATCACCCCGATGTGTAATGTTTGGCAATGAGACTGCCAATCACCCGTGGGGCATGCTTCACAGGATCATTATTCGGCATGTGGCTATCGAGGGGTTGGGGGCAGTCAGCCCGAGCAGTCGAGCGCAGTGTTGAACCATACGCAAGGTTACGTCAGCAAAGAACACCCCCCGCACGGCCGGCGATTACCACGCGTGTAACAAAGCCCTTATTGACCTGTTCGTTACATGTCGGTCTTCGTTCGTATTGAACGCCCAACAGTTGCGACAAAACCACAATAGCGGGTGAAGTTTACCCTGGCTCTATCTGTCTGCACTCGAAGAGGCAGTATACTTACCCGTGTCTTGGCGTACTGCATGTGAGAGCCTCATATCCTCTTTAGCTGCGCTGTCATCTCTGCCTGTACCTGCCAGTAGCTGAGCATTCCGTACCATGAGCGGCAGCTGGCATGACGCCTTACCTACTGCGGATATTGACCGTGTGGGGGCTGCCTGCTTCTGACGCTCTGCACCACGCCCGACATTGTCGCTTTTGAGGGGTACGCCCTGGTACCTGGCGCCTAGCACCACCACCAGCTGCATGGTGGATCTTTCTCCGACGTTGATGGGTTGTCTCGGCGGCCGTCTGCCCCTTGGTGCGCTCTTGTCTTGCCTGCATGTGAGATGGGGTCCCTGCCCACGCATATGCTTCTTGGCAGCGGCGCCTGCCGAGGATCTGGCATCCGCTGCCACGCAACGTATCAGAATCAGTGCCGCGACGGCAGTGTGCAAGCAAACGCGGCGAGACTTAGCCTGCAAGCTGCCTAGCATGGCAGTCGCACCAGATAGAAGCTGCGTGTCTTGAACTGAACTGTATCCCAGTCTTCTCGAAACGTGGGGCCTCGCGCAGCGTCTCATTGATGCTGCATCAGTTACCAGTGGGTAGCATACGCGGCCGGGTACGTTTGCTATTGGCTTCGTACCTGGTGCCAGTCGTCATGCCGTAACGTGGCTGTGCCACACAAATGTTCAAACGTCTAGACGTCCTCCCCAACCTATCAACGCTGCGCCGCGGCCACAACACTCAGCTGTACATCAGCTGGGTCCAGGCCGGGCAGTCGGTCTGAGCCATTGCACTCCTCCATGCCATTGCTGCCACGTCTGCTGATGCTGCAGACCGACGGTCACTTGCGGGGAGGCAGCCTCGGTTACCCATCCTAGGCTGATATGGCTGAGTTGTGTGTGGCCGCACGCTGCAGGAGAGGACTGCGATGACATGGATTTCGACGTGTTTCTCCGCAATCTTCCGGACCACCCAGATCGAAGCGCAGGGCAGACCAGCGACGGCGGCAGTCGCTTTGGTGGTAGTGTGGTAGACTTTAGTCTGACCCCGCAGCACCAGTCAGCGCTCAGTGAGCGACAGTCCGTCGACACCAACTCTGGTGCTCAGTCATGCCTGCTGCAGCAGCCGCAGCCGCAGCCACTGCCGCAGCCACATCCGCAGCGGCCGCATCCGCCTCCGGTTGGTGTGCCTCAGGTCCAAGCAGCGGGTGTGTACTCCGTTGAGGCTGGAACCAGCTTGGCACAAGCAGCGGGTGTGTACTCCGTTGAGGCTGGAACCAGCTTGGCCACCAACAGCAGCTGTGCTTGGCTGTCGAGTGGGTCTGCTGTGACAGCCTCACAGGCAGCGCATGTACCGTTCCAAGGCTGCACTGCTGCAGCGCACCACGGGTGGGGTACGCCGCAGCAGGTGTGCCAGCAGGCCAACATGGGCGCCTTCAGTTCCGCAGTGAGCTGCCTCCCGCTGCCTTCTGCAGCCGTCGCCTTTGGGCCGCAGCTGGCTGCCCGTGCTACCCAGGCGGAGCATGTACACTGCAACGCTCTTCTGGCGCAGGGCGGGCAGGACCGCATGCTTCCTGGCCTTGTGCAGGCGCCTGCGATAGTGCAGACAGCAGCCGCTCAGCCGCAGCCCACAAGCCTGAGATGCGAAAAGGCACAGCGCAGCAGGATCATCGACAACAGCCCTGCTGCTGTTCGAAAACGCGAGAAAGATCGTAAAGCTTCTGAAAGATATCGCCGCCGCAAAAAGGTGAGTCGCAAACGCTCCTGCCAGTTGCCAGGAATGCCAACGCTGCAATTATACTGCTGACCTCTGACCAATGACAGCAATATAAACCCTCACTGGGTCATGCAGGCCACAATGCAGGAGGCGCGCCAACTTGACAGCACGCAACTGAATGCACTGGAGCTGCTGCAGCAACAAAACAATGCCATGGCCATCGAGATCAGGGCGCTGCAAGCCGAGAAAACGACTGACTATGCAGCCTACTGCCAGGTGTGGCAGCTGCCAGCTTTGTTTTGCACCCACAGCTGGCGCTGGGCAGAGTAGGGTTTCATTGTGAGCACTTTCATGGGCACTGGCACCTTACAATGCATCGATTCGTAAGAGCAACATGTATGCTGCAGCCCTGATTCCTTGATGCTGTCCTCTGCCTGGTGATGCGGAAACGTTTCCACATACAGGCGCCGGCTGCCTGCGACGCAACTGCAGCACAGCGCAAAGTAGTTTTGGCAGTGGTGCGCGACCTGCAGCAGCAAGGGTTCGGGGAGGTGGGTGACCGACTGCACAGGGGATGTGACGGCAGCAGCCTGAGGGATCTGGGCCAGGTGAGGTACACGGCAGCAGCCTGGCGGTGTGTCATCAGGTGCCATGCATGGTTGGCACCTGGGCAAGTATATAGCGGGGGTGTTGCGGTGCATCTGTTGGGCTGGCGGCTGCAATGACGTACTGCCACATGAACTTCCACCAAGTCACCAACGGCGCAACTCAGCAAACAACGTGCACATCCACAGGCAATACAGGATTGCCTGCAGCGGCGCATTGCTGGCGGCCGCGCAGGCGGAGCACGTGGTCGGCAGGGCGCAGTACCGGGGGCTGCGAGTCGCGGCGGCAGAGCCTTAGAGCCTGGGGCGCTTCTGGCGGCACTGCTGCAGGTGCACATGCACCTCCATCTAGGCTTCTGCGTTCTCAAGCCTGACGGCCAGTTCGGCACTGGCACAGAGCTGCTCTTCCCAGCTGGTATTGAGTGGAACACATTATGGCTGTGAAACACATGATGGCTGTGGACTGGCTGCTTGGCGTGGCCTTTTGATGAGCTGCTTTGTGAACCAATCGATGCCACGCTTGGCAAGGCAGAGCTGCTCCTTGCTCCTGATGGTCTTCACTGCAGTCAAGAGAATGAGAACCGTATGTCCCAGTGTCCATGGCTGAGCGCTGCATCTGCAGGTGGCGAAGCGGCTGCGTGATCAAGAACCTACCCTGTGGCGAACGGTGTTGCTGGCCCTGGAGCAGCCGTCTAGTGCACCACGACCCTCGCCAGAGCCGGGCCAGACGCTGTTGGTGCGTCTGATGTTCACATAACAAAAGTAGCATGCTATGGTTTGTTCAAGGTGGAGCTACAAATTGCCTTGCCGCAAAGGCCATCGTTCTTGTTCAGAGGCAAACTGGATGGTGTGCACTTGGCACCGTCCGCTGCCTGCTGGTCGCACACAGCATGCGCGGCTCAGCAGTGCATGTGGCAGTTGGCAAGGCCCTCAGAACGTCTGGGTGACTTGGCAACTCATGCATGCAGAACCATCCCGGTCTGTGGCTGGAAAACGACCCGGCGATGCCGCTTTTTGAGGCCCTGGTGTTGCGGCGGGCAACTCTCAACAGGGTGCTCCGCAGCCGCCGCCAGCAGCTGCCTCAGGAGCTGCAGCGCGTGCTAGCCGCCGTGGCAGCTGAGGGAGCAGGCCACATTGCGCAAGCCGTGCAGGTGACATGCGGACAGTCTGAGCAACACATATATGCTGCATTGATGTGGTTACACATATGCTCATGGGCACATCTAGACGGATGCTGTGCAGCCACGAAGGCGAACAGAACCGAGATGCTTGCACAATTGCCAGCAGGCTTACTGAGTGCATGTCGAGTGCAGGGCCTTGGCACGCATATTCACACCAGATATGACGATGCTGTTGTATGTGTTCTGCCTGCAGGCGGCTGCGGCAGCGGATCAGCTGCATTTTGGCGATTTCATGCTGCTCCACTTGCAGCACTTAATTGTCACACGCTTCATTTTCAATGACGCTGCAAAGGACCAGGACACCATTCATGACCGGCAGATGAGGGGCCTCGACACAAGACAGGTGCGAAAGCATGCTGCGAGCCCTACGCTTGCCATCAGATTAGTAGTCTCGTCCGTTCCATTCAGTTCGTCGGCGATGGCAATTTGCTGGTGGATGTCAGCCTCGCCTGCCCCTGCCTCCGATAAAGCACAAAAAGATCATCTTCGTTCCAATGCACAGGCTTTGTGGCTGCTGGACATGATGTGGGAGAAGAGCATGGGCCTGCAAGAGCTGTGCGAGCATGCTGGTAAGCAAATCAAGTTTACGGACCAAAAAAAACTATTGACTAACATGCCATGCTACAAGTCACGAGCGCAAGTCGAGTCGCTGGCTGGTGCCGATGTAATGCAAAACGATCCGTCCCACTAACCACGCAGTGCTGTTGCAAGATGTGCATTGGCACCTGGCATGCTTTGCAGTTCCTGCAACAAATCTGCATCAACAACAGCACCAAGCAAGCTACTCTTCACCGTTCAAAGTGTTGACAGATTTTATTCGGCGTGTGCAGACGTATTTTTAAGTACCGATACAACGTTCGAGTAGCCGATTCCTGGCACAAGATCATGCAAGTAGCAGCCAGCTCTCCTGAACAGAGTGATGTCAAGTTGTACCAAGTATGGTATGCTAATCTACAAAATTTGTCATTGCACACGCCGGCATGTATACTATGTTTTCTATGGAATGTTGAAACACCCTCAAAAGCATTTGCCAGAGGACTGCGGTGCATAGTGTGGTGATGCTGATGATTTTTTATACATGCTCCTGGAATTGTTGGTTTCGTGGAGAGTGCTCAAAATTATGTCTGGCAAACTGTCTACCAGCATGAAGACTTGTCAGCGTTGACTTTGGCGACAGTAGACTGAGCAGCATATCGATACAAGCAGAGGGTGTGACAGCAAGATCAACATACGTGTGTACATTTGCGATAATGTACAGCAGTCAAACACTCACATGCTGGCACAGGATGACCGCGCACGTCTGGTTTGTCTCAAGCGCAGTGAATCCATTTGGGCCAGTATGCAGTCAACAGTAGTCTCAATAACGACGCCTTCAGGACGAATGCTTGGCTGAGCTGGCATATCATCGTCACATTGACCAGCCTGCCGGCAATATGCGCGTCATGATGACGCTTAGTAATCCCACGTGATGCGACATGATGACACCTCTCACGCAGATCACCACAATCACTGGCACTTGCAGGCACATGACCCATCAGATGACTTTAAGAGACATAGACAGCTCCGCAACATCCAGGCAGCATGCTGCAGAAACACCATACGTCAATCTGACTGGGCATGCTGCGGGGCATCACAGGGCCAGTTCCGAGCTGAGGCTGCTCCTCACAGCACAGTTCAGGCGTTGCTGTGACGCAGTGTGTTGTGAATAAGCTGGTGACAGCAAGCTGCACAGCGAGAGGTCTCACCCTTCCAGGTGCCCACCAACTGGGTCATAGTGTGCTGATGCATGTGGCTTCCGAAGCATCATCATGGCGTCCTGAATCTACGACGTGGCATCGTGTGTAGTTCAGGGTGACCATCGTTCCGCATGCAGGAGCGTCACGTTCGTTATTGCGCCAACGCAGCATTGCAAGTAAGGTCGTGGGCTTGCAAAGCGGCACAGCAGACAGTGTGTCTGCGATTGGCAGCCAGGCCCAGCGCAGACGACAGCAACGCGCTTAGCGGACATGACCACCGGCCTGGTGTCGATCGGTATCGATTTGGGCACCACCAACTGGTGAGGTATACCACCATGCATGCTCCGACGCACATAGGTGGCTGCATGCAGCGCACATGTGTACGTGCAGAGCAGGCACTGCACGTGGTGCAGTAGTACCTCACCTACTGCCAGGCGACCGGCAGATTTGCATGAGATCCTAAGCCGCAGCTGCCGTGCAGCACTTGGTATAAAATCTTGCATGCTGTGCTGCGCAGTGTTGTGGCTGTGTGCGATGGCGAGGGTCGGCCATACATCATCAAGGACGAGGACGAGAGCAGGACGCCATCGTACGTGCGTTATAGTGAGGGCGGTCAGTGCGAAGTGGGGCAGCTGGCCTACAAGGAGCGCTACACCGACCCACTTAACACGGTATGCCGCTCTGCAGGGCTAGTTCCGGTGCTGAAGGCTCTGCCTGCCTGCAGGTGCTACCCGAGTTGCTCGCCAACGGCTCCACCCGTATTGGCTGTCGTTGGCGAGGGAGTGACCGGTCAGAGCTCGCCAGCTGCCTGACACATACTATGCCTGCCTAGAGCATTGGCACAATAGCCTAACGAACGTGGCCTGCTGCCAGCGCCAAACTGACAATGGGGCTGCAAGCAGCACACTTTGCCGCCACCAAAGCATTAACGGTGTACGTGCAGGTGCACAGCATCAAGCAGATCATTGGCCGCAACTTTTACGACAGCACCGTCCAAGAGGTCCTACACCGCAGGTCCTGGGCATTCCATGTGGCGCCCGGACCCTCGGACGAGTGCCGCATCCAAGGTGCGCCGGCTGCAGCATAAGGTACTGACCATCTCACAGGCTGCACGCTCCGCGAACATAGAGTCCAGCCGTCAGGCATGGCACGCGCACTGGTGGGGATGCAGCCGCATGGCGCAATGCCCCAGCCAGGGGCCCACTGACCGCAACAAGGGTCTGATTTGTAGGGCACAGACACCGAGCAGTGGCTGTTTTTCTGCGTGCAGTGCCAGCAGCATTGAGCAGCGCCGGCGGCGGGCTGGGCCTGCTGCCAGAGGACATTTCGGCGGCAGTGCTGCGCCACCTGGTCGCTAACGCGGTGCGAAGCCTCCGGGCCGTGGACGCCGCCGTCATCACGGTGCCAGCAACCTTCGGCATCAAGCAGCGCAGGGCGACGGAGGCGGCCGCCCACCAGGCCGGCATCCAGGTCCCTGCCCCTTGTGACCTGCGCCTGAGCCAGCAGAACGCACCACTACATGGGGCAACCCATCTCCTGATTACTCTGCCACATGGTGCAATGCAGCCCGAGCTCATGTTCGATGTGCTGCAGAATGTCAAGCTGATGAACGAGCCGTCAGCCGCGGCCTTCACGTACGCCCAGAGCGTGCTGCAGCCCATGGCGCACGACCGCCATGTGCTGGTAATGCCATTGCTTGCTGCAGCCGGTGCAGTCAGCTGGTAGATCAGCATGTCATGGGCAGGTTACTGTAGTGTATCCTGCAGTCATGACCGGCTACTTCAACAGCGGGGCATGTCAGGCGCGCTTGCTCGCGCTGCAGGTGTTTGACCTGGGAGGCGGCACGCTGGATGTGGCGGTGCTGTACGTGCCGTCGGAGAGCCCTGTACGAGGCGCGATCCTCATTTGAGTTGTTTTGGCCGAGGAGTGCAGGAGGCTGCTTTGAGCGCTGCGCGCCGCTGCTATGAAGTGCTGCTGCAGGGCTACATGCAGTCATCTTTAGATGGCAGTGCGTCAAGCGTCTTGGCTGTCCCGATGCAGACATGGAGGCGGACGGGGACTCGGGCGACCACATGTGCATTAAAGCGGTGGCGGCAGACCTCACCCTGGGCGGGAACCTTTTCACGCAGCGCCTCACCAACCACTGCCTCACAAGACTGCAGGCACTGGGTGCGCACAACCCAGCAGGAACCGAAACCCAGCAGGTACCAGGTTAGAAAGAATGTGCATGTCGGGTTATGTGCTTAGCTGATGTTTCTGGCCCGCTTGGGGCCTGGTACGCGATTGTTGGTGTTATGTACCAGCATCCCTGTATAAACTGAGATGCTGAATTCTGCACCGCAAGTGAGCGATGCGGTACCACGTCCCGTGCGAAGGCAATCCGCACACATGTTTTGTGCCCGACACAGGTATCTGAGGCGTGATCAGCACAGCTGTTCTGCTTGCAGATGTGGACATCTCGCGGTTTGAGTCGCAGCCAGAACTCGGGACGAAGCTGTGGGACCAGTGTGAGGAGGTGAAGGTGAGGTCTTGAATGCCATGACACGTCACAAGCAGCTTATTCCAGAGCACCTGAGAATCATGGGATGTGGTACAGCAGCGAGCATTGCCTGCTGCGATGCTGCTGCCATCCACCAGCTGTGGCAGTCTGGCTCGGCATCTCTGCCCAGCGGCACTGCCATCATGCACGCAGCAGGGCAACTGCGGGTGACTGCTGCTAGTGGGGGCAAAAAAGCACAATTCAGCCCGGTGGTGTACCATGTGTTTGTAGATGGGCGGCTGTACGCCAGCAGCATTTCAAGGTACTGACCCTGTGTAAGATGCTGCAGATGACACTGTCGAAGCGGACGCGGACGGACCTGAACTTGTCGTCTGTGCTGCCAGAGCGGATACCCAATGTGCAAATCACACGTGATACATTCGAAGCCGTCTGCGCCAACGACTTCGCCCGCATTAAGCGACCCCTGGACGAGGTGCGCCGCCTGGCAGTCGATGTGGCGCAGTCAATCGACACCAGTGTAAGTTTGCTGCAGCACTGCGGTTTAAACTCTGTGCAGGGTCGAAGCGCTATCGATCTGGCAGAACACCTCCGTTAGGTGCCTCAAGCAACAGGGCAACATAAAATGTGCATCGTGGTAGCTCAAAGATGCATGGCGTGACAATGTGGAGGTCCGTCAGCTCAGCCCTAACTGTGATGCAATTAATGTTTCTGCTAGTGTGGGCCAGTCCCGTATGTATAGCTTGGCTTGGTGAAGCAGGCCCCTGGCCTGTGCAGGTGCTGGCCAAGGTGGATGGCGGGCTGCGCCCTGAGCAGATCGACATGGTGCTGCTGGTCGGCCGTGCGACACGGATGCCGCGCCTGCAGTCGCTGCTGACCACGTATCTCAACTGCGACCCGTGCAAACTTAGCCACGAGGTGCGCGGGCCTTCGGAAGATAGCCCTGCCTGTACCACAGTTGGACTCACTCCTCCTGGCCCATCACAGCCGACTTTGCTCGCTGACAGGCCGCGCAGAGCCACAGGTGGATGCAGCGCATTTTCCAGGGCAGCACTCTAGTGTACCTGTGGGACTCGAACGGAACTGCATGAACTTCATGAGTGCTGACAGGCCCTTGCATTGTGCCACAGGTGGACGAGGCAGAGGCTGTGGCAAAGGGTGCCGCCATCAGGGCAAGCAGATGCTTTGCAGCGGATCCGCCCAATCGGGTTAGCGTCATGAGTACCGTACAGTCGGTTCAGACTTGGGCTGCATTGGTGGTTCTGTGCGGTACAATGGCATGTAACAACTGCTGTGTCTGCGCATGCAGCCATCCACGGGCTCCGACCCAGCGACAGTGTCCAACATGCCGACTGGCGCTTTGGGCTTCGATGTGCTGGGCAAGAGCCTAAGCATCGTTTGCAGAGGTGGGCCAGGCTGTGTCCTTGGTTGCAAAAAACCGGCCGTAAATACGGGGTTTTCCATTTGTGTTGTAGAATCTACAGCAAGATTACCACCTCCTGCTGCTCAGTTACCACCGTATGTCTCCTTGTCCAGCGGTTGATGCACCGACTGCCCAGTTGGGTGCTGCCAGTGTCCAGCGGCGTAAGATAATATTCTGTGTCATGATGCCGTTTGAGGTGTGGTTTGCGACGATGTGTGACTGATGTTGAGATGTCCTGCCTGCAGACGGCCGCTGCTACACCATGCTCAAGGCAGGAACTCGGTACCCGGTGCAGAAGGTGCACTACTTTGAGAAGCAGCGGAAGAGCCAGGACGTCATCTCAATCAGGTATCCCCTCATCTGTCTCCAGCCACCAGCAATCTGAGGGCTTTCTGCCTGCACTCTGCACAAAACTTTGACATTCATGCTGCCGACATTGGCTTAGGTTGGCTGTCAGCCAAGCACCCGTGTGGGCACCTCGGTTGCAGCGTGGTCGAGGGTGAATCCCCGCGGATGGAGGAAGACACACCCATGGTAGGCCAGTTCATGGTCTCCGGCCTGAGACTGCTGCCGCAAGGGGTCAACGTCACGCTGGCCATCAACGACAGCGGCATTTTGGAGGTGCTGCCCCGCATGGTTCTTTGAACAATTCGAAAGTAGTGTTGTTGCTAACAAGCAGAAATTTGCGAAAATGCTACAACAAAAGCTCGAAGACCGGAATGGTTCCGAAAATGGCACAGAGGTGACGAAAAATGAAATGGTAGAGGGGTATGGGGGCAGCCAGCCCGAGCAGTCGAGAGCAGCACTGCACCAGATGCAAGGTTACATTAAAAAGACGCCTCCCGCACGGCTGGCATCACCACTCGTGTCTATAAGCCCTTATTGGCCTTTTCGTCGTCTTTACATTAGGTCTTGATCAGAATTGTGTGCAGTATTGGCTATAGGCTGTGCATGATACCTGCGCTGCTCGCTATACAACAGCTGCTGGCGGGTGTGGAAGCCCTTGTGGGCAGCTGACAATGGTTCATCCGATGCACAGGTGGAAGCACGGGCTGTCAACGACCCCAGCCGCGCTGGCAAAATCACGGTGGTTAGAGTGGAGGAAGACGGCCCAGGAGGATATGCTGTGAGCTGCTTCAATACAGCATGTGCTCAGTGCGCTGCCAGTGCAACACTGGCTAGCCGAGCCATTCTTCTGAAACTCGTGAAGACTGTTCCATCAACCAGCGAGGACGTCACTTGCTTGGCACACGTGGCAGCTGACCTTGTGTATGTTAATGTCGTGCCGCAGAACCCCAGGACCCGTCGGGAGGCAGAGGTGCTAGTAGCGCTGGAGGAGCGCAAGAGGAAGTGCCTGGATATTCTGAAGGCGCGCATGCCTGTGCACTGTGCATGATGGTGCATGCAACCCTGGGTAGGTTGGGACCATAGTGCGAGAAGCAAGACTGCCAAGCCTACCGAGGCAGCAAACACCACTTTTGTGTAGGACCGGCCACGAGGAGACATCGAGTACGATATGTTCACGAAAGTGTTGGCCATCATTGAGGTAAGATCTTTGCCATACCCACACACCGTCGCGATTTGGGTTCTGCACTGATGGTGCGAGCTTTGCTTCACAACTGGCTTTGAACGACTTGTCTGCAATTGAGGTGCGGATGTACAACAGCCTTCTCGCTGATCTTTGCAACCATCAACTGACAGCACGGCAGCATGGTTGCAGGACTACATTGCTGGCGGCGGCGGCGGTCCTTGCACAGACGAAACAATGCGGTCCATCGACGAGTACATCACTGGCAAGCGTGTAGTGGTGGGATACAGCGAGCCTGGTCCAATGAACATTAAGCGCATGTTTTGCTAATTGTTGGTGCCGAGGTGCTCCTACAAACCTCGCTTTACATGTTTTGGTGATGGAAACGGTGCACCACAGGTTGCTATGCTAGGCACCTTGGTAATTCGTCAGGGTCAGATGTGAACATGCCTAGCGCATGTGACATGGCGGAACATGTGTGCATGCGTGCGAAATATTGGCATCGCTTGCAACATCGTAATGGCCCTGAAAGCCCAAGCAACGCTGCTGCAGCGCAAGGCTCATATCGAGCAGCAGGATGGCAAATGGCAAATGAAGGTTCGGAGAGGCACAGGTTGATGCAGGCCTGCTTTTCTTTCTTCATACAAATCTGACCGCCGAGGCGAAACCCTGCACAAAGCACCACCGCATTGCGGTGGCTTGCCGCCGCTGTCACCAGCGAAATGATTTTCGGATCTGCTGAAAGCACCGTGATGCTGCCGCTCAGCCTTGATTTATGATGCTCAAGCGCCACCGCGATGCGAAACAGCAACAGCTAGTGGCAGGCTCACTTGCCTGCTGAGTATGCTTGCTCTGCTGATACGTAAACCATTTCTAGACCTGAAAGCGGCGGCGGTGAAACCAGCTGCAGTGCCTCCATGTAACGGAGGTAGATTGTGCTTCAGGAAACTGTGTGTGTTGCTGCACATGCCGAGAGATCGACCCTTGCAGCTGCAAGGGCTCCTCACACAAGCGAGGGCGGGGAAGTGAAGGTAGCTGCCGCACACCATTGTCGCGTAATATATGACCGCGTAAATAGCAGGATGCGTATTCGTGCTTGTAGCTCAACAATCCTCTGCACTGGTAGCAGAGGATAGGATGACGTAGTGTGCAGCATGAAAATATGACATTATGAGCACCTCGGCATTCCCCAGTGTCATCATGACAGCTCTCCCCCGGGATGAAGCTGCAGTGATGCTGGTAACTCTCTTACATTGTAGCTGCAACCAGCAAGAAGATTGCAGCACATATGCTCTGGTCTGCACATGCAAACCTATCCAGGTCCACGACCGCCAAACATCGAACATCGCATTCGAACGGCGCGATGTTGAGGTGCGCTTTACAGAGCCTACACCTTGCTCAGCTCGCCTCACATGTATATCAAGCCACCCCACCACCAGAAAACAGAGGCTGTATGTAGGATATTGCCGTGATGCTGTCATCGCAAAGTCAATGGTTGTGGCTGTTCTCTGCGCCACACCTATCAATCAACCTGTCTACCCAGTGCAGATCATTCGTTCAAATTGTTGCTGTCACCGAGTAACCCCAACAGGTTGTCTCTTCGTCCACGGCCCGCTCTGACGTCACTTTTGCATACGGCTTCATAGTGTCATGTGGAAGCGCTGAGCGTACTGAGTATCTTGCGTCATCCCTTGATGAAGCAGCTGTTTGGCAATGAGCTACGCCAGCGACCTAACACCAACATCCCGGAGTGCGTTCACTGCACCAACATCCTCCCATTTGACCGCAAGCAGCATCTGTGCGTCATCTCACACTGTCACTGCGCTTGCCAGCAGCACCAGTCTGTGAACGCCATTCAATAGTCCTGCGCTGCATGCGCACACACCACCACAAGTGTCCGGCGTCAGTTGCAAGGCCTTTGTGGCGTTCTTGGTCACAGCCGCCATCATCGTCGGTGGCACCCTCGGCGTCGGCCTCGGCATCGCCCTGTCCCTCGGCAAGAGCGGCGTGCGGGAGCCCGCGGTAGGCGTTGCCGCCGCCGGGTCTGGCGCCACCTGGGAGCGGAGAAGGAAGCACAGGTGCGGTGACCCCACCTGCGCCTGTCCCAACAGCGCTGGCGCATGGCCGTGAACCCACCTGACGGCTCAGCGACGCCAGCGCCGGCTCCAGAACCTGCCCCTGCCCCCGCCCCAGCTCTTGCCCCCGTCTCGCTCCGAAAGGCCCGACTGCCTTGTGTGCAGAGGGCAAAGCCGCTGCCAGCCCCCTCGGTCCCACAGCAGCTGCAGCACCGCCACAACAGCCAGCGACACATAATTCACCTGTGCCCACATCTGCGCCCACAGGTGGCGAACTGGCGCTGCTGAGGAGAGCTGGCAGCTGTGTTGTGTTGGGCCCGGGCGGGGGTGCCGCATTAGAGGGCGGCGGTTGCAGCATCCCTGCTGACTGTACCAGGTCCAACTGCAGCTGCATCTCCCATTGGGCAGACGGCGCTCCAGATACCAGCGGAGGTTTCTGTGCCGTCAGCAAGCTGCCTGACGTGTGCGAGTGCACCAAGCGTGACGACTGCCATTCCGACAGCTGCCACAGGGTAAATTCCGCTGGTCCTGAAAAGGTGTACGGATCAGGCGAAGGGGCGCCATGCAGTTGGAATGAGCATCGTGCCTTCCCATGACGACGTTGATTCTGTATATGAAGTCGACAAAGGTTGTGTTTGTCCATTGCGAAGTAATGTCGACTGAAATGACATAGCAATCTGAGAGTGGTGATATCCTGAGCAACTACGATCGTGGGACCAACAACCCCGTGTTACGTCTGGTTCTGAGGGATAGATCAATATCGTTTGTTTTGAACCGCACATGGTGGATGTTTGTGTCTGCCTGTACATTTTTCTTGAACCCTAGGGCCCTAGGTCTGACGTCTTCTCATTATCCTCCACGTGTGGTCGTCGTCTGTATGTGCTGTATACGTGTAGTACCAGTTTATCATCCATCGTTTGCAGCACTGGCAATGATGGCATGTCATGTGAAGAAGCATTCGACACGCATGTCATGTGAAGCACAACACACACAAAATCGTATTGCCGTAAAACACGGTTTCCACAATCTGAAGACAAGAAGTGCTAAAGGTGGTACCTGCCAGCATCCGGTCTGGCACCCTGCTGTCAGAATGCATATCTGCTCTCACTCGACCACGATGCTGGAACATCACAAAAACGTGAACGTGTGTGCACCTATGCCTGCTGTTGCCAGCATGTTGCGCTGAACGCAGTCCCATGCTATGTGACTCGCGACCAGGCTGCCTATCCAGGTTTCAGCGCTTTGCTCTAGCTGTGCTGCAGGTATGCAAGCTGTGCAGCATCGTGCTGCCTTTGAAGCATGGTCGAATCCAGAAAGGACTGCGTGGCTGGCTGCTGATGCCAAAATCTCCTGCAGGCTTCTACCAAGCTTTCGACTCAAAATCAGGCCACATGCTCATCAGGAATGCTGACCAGTCGTTCACCAGAGCTTTACACATGCAAAAACCGTTGCTTTGCCCTTAACTCCTTGTGTTGGCCAACGGTCTGCTTTGTTGCTTTTGCACATTTCTGTCCACCAACACCCAATCACGCAGCGGTCCAATCAATGGGTATTCCACTGCAGCCATGCTGCACAAGCAAGCAGCATCCAGAGTGTCCCGTTGAGAAACGTGAAAATGCATGCTAGATGACTGGCTTGCAGGCATCTGCTAGCCCCAGTTCAGCTCGTAACAGCACATTCGCAATCTTTGGCCGGACGCGGCGGCTGGGCTGCAGCATGTCTGAGATGAGCTCGCGTAGCCAGGAGCTGCGGGGTGGGACAGTGCACGGCTGCTCGGGAATGTTTTGGTAGTCCACCTGCACGGCAGGATGCTGATCTGACATTGAGGACAAGCCATACCAACTGGATCTGGACACCTGTGGGGCAGACTGGTGCAGTCGGGTATCGCTGGCAGTGGGGGGGTCCCCCATAAACTTTGACGCAATGTAACTGCAAATAGATAGAATGGCCATGACAGTAGTGCAGCTGCAATGCATGTTGTGCACAGTGGAGGGCATGCAGCAGCAGGCATGCTTGTCGGCAAGCAGAAAGTCCACAGCGCTCGACCAGTTGCAAAGCACACGACTTCCATCTGCAACTGGGGCAGGTTGTGTGTGTCACTTGGCGAGAAATTCGCCGTGATACAAGCAAGCAGCCAGGCAGCCGGGCGGCAGGTGACGGGAGACCTTGCGACAGGCGAGCATTGCTTTGCCGGCAAGGCTGCAGGTGGCCCCCAGTCAAAACAGGCACTGACCTGGGTGCAGTGGGTACTGTAGCTGCGGAAGGGGTGCGGTGCCGGCGATGCCCCCCAGGTGTACGCAAGCTCCCACAGCAGCACGCCCAGCGCCCACACATCCGATTCCCGAGTGTACCGCACCTGCCCGTATGCAACAGAGCAAATAGAAATTGTGCTTGTGCAGGACGAGATCTGCTTTGGGCGAACGTAGTGTGGTTGATAAACAATCTTAGTGTATGTATCAGTGTGACCAAAATGGAGTATAACACATACCATGCAAGTGCCCGCAATCACATGAACACTTCAATGCTGACATGCACGTTTTGATACTGCAGGCATTTGCTACAAGCCAGCGTGTGCAGTGCTACCGAACGATGTGTGCTACCACCCTTTCGCTGACATCTGAATCGACACCACTACTGCCCTGTAAGGCTGATACTGTGTTGGCAACACTCAGTGTGCTCGAGACATACACGGTTGTCCAAAAACTCGCACATCAAGCTGATGAAAGGGCGTGCACACACAGCACCATGTTGTGAGACGCCTGCTTCAAGCACACATGACACACGTTGAACACCTACCGTGCCGTTGTCTTGTGGCTGTGCGCCGAGGACCTCTGGAGCAACGTAAAAGGGTGTGCCCTGCCGCCGAGTCAGTACCTCTGCCGTGCACTGTGCATCGCTCCCGCTGAGTTGGTGCTGTGATGGCGGCCACTCCTGGTGCATCGCAGAAAGCTCGCGTGCCAGACCAAAGTCAGCTGCGATAGCAGGTAATTGTGATACGTGAGTGTTACCTCCGCCAGTGCCTGAGGGCGCAAGGTGAGTAACAGACTGCTCATACTATGTATGCTGAAAGCTTGGTGCCAACAAGCCCAAGCTTGTGTGCTGGCTTGCAGGGACGTGTTGTTGGCAAATAACAGGTAGGCGCAGAGCAGCACATGGCTCAGCGAATGCCTGGTACATATATTGGATCACATGATTGCTGTGTCGGCATGCTGCCAGTATACTGACCATGTTGGTCAGGATGCAGTTTTTGGCTTGCACAGAGCGTTGCCTGCGGTAATGGCGGGTTGCACCAACAGCTACATGGCATGCTTGATGCTGTCCAGCCGATGAACAACGCACTGAGCTTGGCAACAAGGTCGCCGCCGTCCTCGCCATAGCACAGCAACACATTGCTGGGCTTCAGGTCACGGTGGATGATGTCCCGATTGTGCAGGTACTGCAGCCCTGCGGCGATGTGGCACAGCAGGTACCACACGACCACCTCCTCCAGGGGGTTCTTGCGTCTGCGGGGTTGCAAGTGTGCAGTTACTACATTGCTAAAGAGCTGAACCCTTTTTCACGCACACACAGGTGTTGCAGAGACACACATGGCCTAACAGGACACCACGATCGTGTGCAATTGCAAAGGGAGTGCAGGACCCTGCCCGATGTTGAGATGGCAGGCGCACTCTGCGAGCTGCAGCCAGCCTGACACCACACATGCTTGTGCATGTTTGTGATGTGCATAGTGGCCTGTAGGCAGTCAATTCGGTGAGGATGATCCTCACCGCCGAACGTCGAGCAGCTTTGCAAGGTCCTGGGGCGCCTTTTCCAGCACCATGTACAGGCTCGCATCGTCCGCTGAGTACCACGCCTCGAAGCACTCCACAATGTTGGGGTGGCAGCACCTCTGCGGGTGACGCTCCAATTGCTGGATAGTTGTATACACAGGTGAAGGGGCAATGTCGCTTGGATACTGACACATACACATGCCATCATCGCATTGTTCTGATTGACTTTCATGCTGAAAATCATTTCATGCTGTCGAAACCTGCAAGGTGATGGCCTCCTGGAAGTCCCTCGGCCGCCGCCGCATAGCGTTGCTGCATCAAGCCGCCAAGAACACCTCCATCAGCACTAATGATGCCTGCTGAGGCTGTTCCAGCTTGCAGAGGCTGTTTCACGCACGTTCACGAGCTATCAACCAAGTGCAAGAGCGTCCGAACAGACTGCCATCTGCAACCTGAACCTATCCCAATTGGGTTCTGCCCACTGGGCAAGGGCGAAGTGTGTCACCTGTCCATCCTCACCACCTTCTGTGCATACATTCGCTGTGTCATTTCTCCTCGCACCAGGTACCTGCACACCAGTCACTCCAAGTATGGAAATTGGCTCCTGTTGCAGCCACAACCACAGGTATTGACGCCTGCCTTGCTTGCACTGTGTTGCAGCAGTGGGTGCGCACTGGACTTTCAACCTGACACAAGCATCGCAGCCCGTTCTTGGTGAAAGCACCTCTCGAACCAACATGCCCGGCCGCATTCAACGATGTGTCCTTTTAGCCCTCTGGCTGGTACCGGGTTGTGATGTATCAGCAGGCTGACGCATGAGCAGCCCGAGTGTGACAACAGACTTGTGATGAGTTGAAACGCTCACACATTCCCGAAGCCGCCAGTCCCAAGCTGCCCTACCGGCGCGCTGTATCTCTGTAGGTGTGGCAGGTCTGCGTGCCCTGGAATGCCAGCATGCACAAGGGGGTCTATGCTAGATTAGGCTGCAAACACACGATGTCACTACAGTCAGGCCAGAAGAGCCCTCATCTGCTGCTGTTGCCCAGCTGCATGCATGGTAGGCCCAAGGGAGCCACGGCATATACAATAATGCATGCTGCACAGCTGGCAAGCTGCACATGCCCGCGCACCTGCCGTCTCCCGCTTGAACATGCCCTTGAAATGGTACACAACCTCGGCAGGTGGCGCCGAATGGCATGCCTGGCACAGCGTGTAGTTGACGATGTACATCTGGTCGTATGCCTGTAGAGCCAGCAGCCAGTGCTGCAAAGCTGCCTTTCCACAGGGCAAGATGCCAGGCGCTGACACATGCATTTAGGCACCCATATCATCGTGGCATGCAAGCCTCTTGCTACTGGACCTCAAAGGTGGCGCACTTTCCACATGGAGCTTGTCTGCCTGGGCCCTGACCCTCAAGTTGGCCCCATGCAACTGGTGCGGCATGCATTGTGTGCACTTGGCATTATATTGCTGTGCACACAGCACACTCTGACAGTGTGTAGCAGAGGGCCTGCGTCGCACCCCCGAGGCCAGATGCCCGCCACACGCTGAGCAGTGCAGCTGCGGAGGTGGTTCACTAACCTGCCGCCTGGCGCCCGACAGCATCCCCACCGCTGTGCACAGAACGAAGTTGCTCTTGTGGGGAAAGTCTGTATCTTGGTGGAGTAGCGGCTTCCTGCCAAGCTTGCAGGGACGAAAGCAACAAGCCTTCAACCTTGGTACTTCCAACTGCAGCAAGGCACAGCTAGCGGCTGGACCATCGATTCAACAAGGAATTTTTGCTGCAATGCAGGACGGCATTGCTATGCCCAAACCCCCGGTAAGTACTGCGAGATCGAAGGCGCGCTCAACTGCATCCTAGCTAGAACGGTCATATCCAACACTGGTCAAGATCCACATGTCAGCGGTTTTGCAGCTGACTCAAGTTCGTTTGATGAGATACCTAGGACAGCAGCTTTTAGGAAAGTGAGAGTGCGTACGTATGGAAAGGAACAGGTGCTGAGAGGCGGCTCCCCGGAGATTCTTGTTGGCTGGAAGCCGAGCAACCAGACCTGACAGCAGGCTCCTCTGCGAGTTGCGTGCTGTGCAGCCCCTGGAGCATTGCAGCAAGCCAGTCACCCAATCTGCTGATACTGCTGGCACTTGCATCACACCACGAAGTGCTCCAGGACTGGTTGCGCCATGCAAGAGAGCCATGCATGCTGAGTCTAGCAACGATGCACCCCTGCAGCCGATCTATGCATCGTATTGCGTCGAGTGCGCACCTGCAGGCAAAGAACGGCAGTGCAAAGCGCACGGGATGCGCATCCTTCCCACAGCCGTCGCACATTCTGATCTCGCTGGTGGCCCCTGCATTGCGTCTTGAATCACGCCATTCCGGTGTGCAGGTAAGTTGGCATGTCTGCAGCACTACAGCGGGTTCCCATATGGCAATAAAAGCAGAGTTGCCAGGAGTCCCAGCTGTCCCAGCTGGTGCGAAGCAGATGGTGCAATCCATGAATGCAGTCGACACTGTGTGGCGGCCTGCAATGCATGCAGGCACCTTTCATCGGACGTGCGCACCTGTGTCAAGTTGCACCATTCCGTTGGTGAAGCGCACCCGGGTTTCTGCAGCTGTCAAGCGGCAGTGGTGGCATGCCTCGCAGAGCGCGCACGTGTAAGAAAGAGCATGCCCGTTCGTCTCCTCCAGGCATAGGTGGCAGCTGAAGCGATACTCTGCAGGCACCGCAGCACACTGCTGTCGAGGTGCAATGGTGCACATACGCCCATCCATACACACTGGGCAGCACCACATACATCACAAGACATCTGCATGAGACAGCATGATCAGCAGAAGCGCAGGCGCACGTGCTGATGACGCTCTGGTCTTTCTGCGCACGCTCTCCGCGCCTGGAAACGGCAGCGGCGCCTGCCAGCTGTTGGGTCCCACCTTGCGCCCGAGGCATGTGCTGTTTGCGCACTGCTCAAAATTCAGCACATATCGAGGGTGACGTGTCTCCAGGTCGCCGGCGCATATAGCACAGGTGCACTTCATGGTGTCTGATGTGCAGCTGCTGCAGTCTGCAGGGAGATTGGCTTTGCGTGTGTGTATGGGCTCCCAACACAATTGAGGACGAGCAGTGGCAAGTGCACCACCTGCACCTATTCTGCTGTATGAGCTCCTGCCATCGACATCGTGTAATCAGGGGACTGTGTCTGTCACCGTTGCGATCCAAACACATCCAAGGTCATATGCGGGTCACCGCTGCATTGTATCATTATGATGTAGTCACGTGGATCACGCAGTGTCATCATGACGGATTTCAGGGAAGGAATTGCTGTTGCGATCTGGCTGCACATAGGAAACTGCGGTACAGGCAAATCTGTCATGTTGTTAACAATGCAGCGCGCATCCATGTATGTGTCGTCGGCGCGGCGGCCTGCAGTGTGGCGGACCGCCCTGCGGGACGCCTCATGTGCGACATTGTGCTATACGTGCTGCAGGCCTGCTTCTGCACACTTCCACATGGCGGAAGCTTCGAAGCATGCTGTGCATATACCTGGTAGTATCTGCGTTTGCAAAACATCTGGTATGCGTCGCATTTCGTTCGCGGGCAGGCCTGCCCTTCCCAACTTTCCCGCTTTCAAGCAAGTTCTCGTTGCTTGGGCGTTGAGCATTGTTAGTTTTTCCCTGCTGTCATGCCTTACTTGAACGCGAGCACCCTGCCATCTGTCTGCAGCTTATGTGTGGGGATATAAACTGTACAACCTCCTCGTTTGCTTAATTCCCCGACGCTTATCCGATTGTGTCCTCTGTCGAGGAAAAGGAGCTGCGATTCAATCTCGTTGATGGCGATGCTGCGCTAGGGACGAAGCTACCACATGTACCCTTCACAAATTAAGGTACAGTCCTCGTGCTCGGCAAACTGAAAGTCGGACACCATGATGGTCACCTCAGCATACCAAATTCCAAGCAAAAGCGACATAGATGAAACGGGTCTCTGGTCAAGTTGACCACAAGTTGGGCCAGTGTAATCACATGTCACATGTCATACCCTCAAACTCACCTGCATGCAGCTGATCTGTTGTCGTCCTTGTGGCATCATGCATCTTCTTTCCCCAAGGTTCACCGGCATCCAGCCTACAACGAATACTGAATTGTTGATGAGTGCATTAGGTTGACTTGATGTTGCACCCAATGGCTCAGTATGGAGAAGCTTACAGCAAGATAATAGGTGGATCGCAACCTGCTATACCAGACAGCACTGGCTGTATCTCCCTTGTTCACCGTCTTAACTTGCAGCTGTTATGACGCTCGTAATCACTTTGCTGTAAAGGGCACAGATGGCACAGGCATCAAGGAGGCATACCCCAGCAACCTATGCAGAGCCAAGTTCCCTGACCGCTACGACTGCAATGGCAAAGACGAGGAGTGCTACTCGGGGAGGTGTTTCCACAGCACGTTGAGATACTGTCTGCCGTCGGTTGGCGATGAATGTCGGACTGGTCCACACTGCACATCTGGTGCATGCAACGGGTCAGTAGAAAAAGTGTGGCTTTTGCATTCAGGCAGGCTGAGACATGCAAGAGTGAGTAGTGGTGGGTGACTATCTTTCAAAGGGAGCGTTGGGACGGAGTCCAAGCCCTTTTTATTCGAGTAGCATGCCATCGTGTACATGGACGTGGAAAGGTGTTGTACCGTGTGCACGCTCCACGAGCACACCATCTGCTCCTGTGTGTATGACATGCCATGACAATTGAGCATGATACGGTGTGCTCACAATGCAGCCACCACGGTAGCGGTCATGTGGCAGGCTCCGCTGTTAGTGCCTGTCTTTGTCCTGCAGATCAACTGTATGCTCTGATGCAGCACTGCTGGAGTCCCCACCGTCAACCGCCGCATTTGCGTTGAATGCTTGACTCAGAGACCTTCGGCGCTGGCATTGCGAAGTGACGTAGTGGCATCAGCCGTTCTTGCATGTGTAAGCAGCATTTGCAGCTGATTGCCATGTATGCCGTGCAGTATCACAGGCAGGATGTTTTGTGACCTGCGACAAAGTACCACAGTGCAAGGCAGGCTTGCCATATAAGCAGTGCCACTTTGGTTTGCATCAGGTAGCAGCGCAGGGTGCAGCAACAAGGCACCACCTTGGCCAGCTCGTGGGTTTCCACATCGGATGCAGCCAACTGGTGGCTTGATGACCGGATTGTTGAATGTATGATACAAAGCGCCTCACGTGGATTCTTCCAGCGGGAGCAAAGCAATGGCTAGGTCCCGGTTTCTAGCTGGTGGACCTGGAGATCCAGGCGGCCCAATGCAACAAGCAAGCTGCCGGGTCACACGTTGCCCTCGATATCCCACGGCACGTTGCCCTGCCTGAAGTTTGAAGACACGAACTCAGGCAGCATTAGTCTGATGTACTGGAAGTTTTTCAGCAACTTTTTGAGCGAGTCTTGACCCCTGTCGAACAAGTAGCGACAAGGGAGCCCTTCGGGCCCTGAAATGCCCCCTCGGCGTGCCTTGCACGATGTAGCCATCTAAGTGCAGTGTGCAATTTCAGTACAGGGCCGTGTTGCTGACAGCTTCGAGCACATGCAAGGAGGCATTTCATGCCGCCGGCGACATGCATGAGGGTCTATCACTGCATATTAGGAGCCTGTGCAAGAGGTCACATTGTTTGGTGCAGTATACGGGAGGTGGCCATCTCGATGTTCAGATCACTGCCAAAAGTCGGTCCCAATTGAAGGCACTTCAGACCGCGAGCTACGGCTCATCGTAAACAGCGTAAAATGCTAGGCCTGTGTTTACGCGCCGGGCTGCAAAGACGCCGCGGACAGGGAGCTATAGACCAAATTTCGTGATCGCAAATGTCGACGTGGCGCGCTGTGAGGGCTGGAATGTGACGGGTTTAAGCGTGATCGGGCAAACTAAGAGCCCCTCTGGGGCAAAAACCTGCAACAAAACCTCGCAGCGGGTGAACTTTACCCTTGCTCATCAATACTAATAATTTCCATGTGGTGTCACACGAGAAACCGTGCACTGGACGCTAAAAACGACGGTTTTTCGCGGTTTGCTTCGCGTTTGGGCGCCCGTTTCGACCGGCGCGGTGCTCATGTCGCGGAGAAAATTATTGTTCGCGTGTCTGCCGACGGGTGCACGCAGATGTTGATGTTGGAGCCGTCAGAGGCCGGCTTCGACGGGCAGATGACTAATCCCATTGTGCCTATCACTGCCTACCTGCCCTTCCACATATAGCCTTTCATGACCGGGCCGTCGGAACGACGGGGCTCAGCAACTTGTCTGGTTCAGTGTTCACCCTCGAAGATCTGTATACTTTCCCCGTCTCCCTCCGTACCGTTGTATGTGAGAGCCTTTGACATGCGTCAAGCCTCATATGGCCCTCTCACGCTCAGCACACATCCCTGCCGCCTGAGCCTGCCCCCAGCTGAGATTTGCAGCCTTGCGTGGCAGCTGCCGTACCTCACCTGTCGCAAAGTTGCGTGTGAGAGGCTGCCAGCTCCTGAGACACTGCAGCTTGCCCGACTCTATCACCTCAAGAGTACGTCCTGGCATTTGGCACCCAACAGCATCATCGCCCGCATGGCGGATCTGCCTGTCAGTTCTGAGGACTTCTCTGGCGTCCGGCTTTCTCTCGGTGTGCTGTTGTCTCGCCTGCATGCAGCTGGGGTTTCCGCACAAGCATACTCGTTTTCCCAGCGGCAGCTGCCAAGGATCTGGCTTCCGCTTTCGCGCAACTGATAGGTTGAGCACAGCAAGGACAACCTCTCCAAGCACGTGGCAAAGCTTGGCTGCAACCCAGCATGCATGGGGTTCGAACCAAATGGAAGCTGGGACCTTGAAACGTGTCAGAGACTTCAAGCTGATCCCAGTCCTTGCGAGACGCGGGACCTCGGCGCAGCTTTTACCAAACGATGCACAGTTAGCACCTGGTAGCATACGCGCTGGCTTTGTACCTGGTGCCTGCCTCACGTGGCTGTGCCACATGCCTCCCAGACTCTAGTTGTCCTGCCCCATCTTGATTGCTGCAACGCCATGGTCACGACAGCCAGCTATATGCCCATCTCCAAGGCCCGTTCATGCTTGCTGGGCGTCAACATTCGCTGATGTTGTTGACGTCACGTCTGCTGTGCTGCAGACCAAATTTCGTTCACTGGCGAGGTGCTACACACGATCATCCATTCTGTGCTGGATTGGCTGACATAGTGCTCACACGCTGCAGGTGGAGATTGCGAGGACGATGTAGACTTCGACTTATTCCGCGATGTGCCGGATCACCCAGACCGCAGCGCAAGGCAGGCCAGCGATGGCGGCAGCCACAGGCCCCAAACTGCCCCATATGGCGGCAGTTTTGTGGCAGACTGCTGGCAGACTTTGCACAGCGAGGTGGCGCTCAGTGAGCGACAGTCCGTCGACACCAGCTTTGGCGCACCGTGTGCTCTGTCGTGCTTGCTGCAGCAGCCACAGCCGCAGCCGCAGCAACCGCATCAGCCTCCTGTTGGTGTGCCTCAGTTCCAAGCAGCGGGTTTGTACTCCGTTGAGGCTGGAGGCAGCTTGGCCACCAACAGCAGCTGTGCTTGGCTGCCGAGTGGGTCTGCTGTGACAGCCTCACAGGCAGCGTATGTACCGTTCCAGGGCTGCACTGCTGCAGCGCACCAGGGGTGGGGTATGCCGCAGCAGGTGTGCCAGCAGGCCAACATGGGCAGCGGCAGCAGCTTCAGCCCCGCGCTGAGCTGCCGCCCGCCGCCTTCTGCGGCCGTCGAATTTGTGCCACAGCCGGCCGACCATGCTCTCCAAGAGGCACACTGGAACGCTCCTCTGGCGCAGGGCGGGCAGGATGGCACGCTTCATGGCCTTGCGCAGGCGCCGCCCGTGATAGTGCAGACGGCAACCACACAGCAGCAGCCTGCAAGACTCGGAGGCGAGGGGGCAGGGCCCAAGAGGATCATCGACAATGGCCCTGCTGCTAAAAGGCGCGCAAAAAATTGTGTTTCCCAGGGAAAACGCCGCCAACGCATCAAGGTGACTGGCAAAAACGCTCTTGCCAGTGCCAGAAATGCACGCTGCAATGCCAGTGCTGACCCCTGACCGATAACAGCACATAAACCTCGCGCTGGGTCATGCAGGCCGAAATGGAGGAGGCGCGCCAAATTGACAGCATGCTTCTGAACGAACTGGAGCTGCTGCAGCGACAAAACAGCGCCATGGACGTCAAAGTCAGTGCGCTGCACGACGAGAAAACGACTGACTATGCAGCCTACTGCCAGGTGTGGCAACTGCCAGCCTTCCCCACTCATAGTGGGTGCTCGGCATTCAGGGTTTTGTTGCGAACAATTTCGTGGGTACCGGCACCTGATGGTGCATCAGAATACACATCGAATAGAAGGATATGCATGCTGCAGCCATGGTTCCTTGCTTTCGTTCTCAAAATGGTGATGCAGTATTCCAATTTAAAACAGGCGCCGGCTGCCTGTGACGCAATTGCAGCACAGCGCAAAGCGGTTTCGGTGGTGGTGCGTGACTTGCAGCAGCAGGGATTCGGCGAGGTGGGTGACCAGCTGCACAGGGGCCGGGACGGCAGCAGCCTGAGAGATCTCGGCCAGGTGGGGTGGCATCACAGCACCCTCACAGTGTGTCTTCAGGTGCCAATCACGACTGGCGCCTGTGCAAAAATTCTGTCGGGGCTCTGGCGGTGCGGCCATTGGGCTGGCTGCCGCAGAACTGCGCCATCACACGCACTTCCACCAAGTCAACGGCACATACTCGGTGACCAACGTACACATCCGCAGGTGATACTGGACCACCTGCAGCGGCGCGCTGCTGGTCGCCGCGTAGGCAGAGCACATGGTCGGCAGGGCGCGGTGGCGGCGGCTGCGAGCCGCGGCGGCAGAACCCAGGAGCCTGGCGCGCTGCTGGCGGCACTCTTGCAGGTGTACATGCCCCTCAATGAGGTGCTGAGCGTGTGCAGGACCAGATGTGTGCTGGCACCGAGTTGTTCTTTCTGGCTGGAAGTTATGTAAAAAAAACGTTCTGTTTGTGGACTTGCTTGCTGTCGTGGCATGGCTTGTCGGTGTAGCTGCACTGGTGCAGAAAAGGCCGCGCTTGGCAAAGTGTAGCTACTCCCTGCTGCTGCTGGTCGTCACCATGCTGACAACAGAATGAAAACCACATGTGCCAGTGATGAACGTGGCTGAGCACTGTAACCCTGCAGGTGGCAAAGCGGCTGCGTGAGCAGGAACCTTCTCTGTGGCGAACAGTGTTGCTGGCCCTGGAGCAGCCGTCCAGTGCACCACGGCCTTTGCCAGAGCCGGACCAGACACTATTGGTGCGTGTCAAGTTGTCATCACAAAAACACCATGGTGAATTCATGGAGCTCACAACTGCCTTGCCAGAAAGGCGACTGGTTGGTATGTACTTGGCCCATCCGCTTCTGCTGGTTGCACACGGCATGCGCAGGTCAAAACGCACATAGCAATTGACACGATTGAAAGGCACTCAGAATGTATGAGTGACTTGGCCACCCATGTATGCAGGACCACACCGGCTTGTGGTTGCAAAACGACACGGCGGTGCCGCTTATCGAGGCCTTGGTCTCGCAGCGGGCGACCCTCAACAGGGTGCTCCTCTGCCGTCGCCAGCAGCTGCAGTGGGTGTTAACAGCAGCGCCAGCTGATCAGCCCTTGGGAGCGGGCCACATTACACAAGCCATGCAGGTGAATTGCCCACTGTCTACGCAAGAGATTCATGCTGTGTAACGAGCAAGTGTAGTTGCACCCATGCTCACATCTAGCCAGGAGGGCAGATCAATGCCGAGGTGGCCGATGTCAGGCCACCAGACGTGCCGAGTACATTTCTGTTGCAGGCACTCCGACACTCACGTTCATACCAGAATACAGATGCTGTTGCATGTGTCTGCCTGCAGGCGGCTGCGGCAGCGGATCAGCTACGTTTTGGCGATTTAATGTTGCTTGATCTGCATCACAAATTCATCACGCGCTTCATTCTCAATGACATGGCAAGGCACCAGGACATCAACAGTGGGCCACAGATGAGGGGCCTCGACACAAGACAGGTGCATGAGCATGCTTCGAGGCCGGTGCTTGGTCAGTTGATTCGCACGACTGGAGGTGGAGGTGGCAATCTGCTGAGTGGATGTCAGCCCCACTTGCTCCTGTCTCGCATGGAAAGCAACCAGATCATCTTCCGAATGCAAGGCTGTGTGGCTGCTGGACAAGATGTGGCACGAGGGCATCGGGCTGCAAGAGCTGTACGAGCATGCTGGTAACAAGGCTGCTTCACTGATAACTCTCCCTCTGACACATTATGAGCCAAGTCATGAATCCGTAAACCGAGTGGATGGCTGTGGCAGATGTAGTGATTGGCATCTGACAGGCTTTGCAAATTTTGCAACGACACTGCACTCAACACCAATCTGCTCTTCGGCTTCAACTGCTGACAGGACTTGTTTCGATGTGTGCAGATGTATTTGTCAACACCAATGCAATGTACGAGTAGCCGAGCCCTGGCACGTGACCAAGGAACTACTGGCCAGCTAGTTGTGTTAAACAGGGCGATGTCAAGGTAAACCAACTACGGTCAAAGTCACAACACTTGCACTACATTGCACACGCCGGCATACTGATTTTGTTTGCAAATGCCTGAAGACCTTCAAAGCAGTGTCTATAGGGCTACTGCGTGTAGTATGCTGATGCTGATCGACATATGTACGTGCGATTTCTGGAAACTGTTGGTTCTGTTGAGAATGCTCGAATTGTGTCTGATGAATTGGATAAACTGAAGTGGAAGCCACTCGCAAATGCGAGACCATGGCTTGGCCAAAAGAAAATCACTTGTCAGCGTTGGACCTGGCAACAAGAAACTGAGCAGCATCTCAACACAAGCAACGGGTGTGACAGCAAGACCATCCTGGGTGTGCACACATTGCACAGATGTACAGCACTGTCACACTCACGTGCCACAGGATGACAAAGATAGAGAGTCTGGTCGGTGTGTCTCAAGCGCAGCGGACCTTTGGTGGCCAGTACGGAGCAAATAGTTTCCTCAACAGCAACGCCTCAGAATCAGGGTTGTGTTGGCTGAGCTGACATATTGTCAGATTGACCACCCTGCAGGCTACATGCGCGTCATGTTGACGCTTAGTAATCCCACGTGATGCGACAATGATGAGCTGGTGATACCTCTTCCCCAAAACATTGCAATCATTGACATTTGCAGGCACACGACCCATCAATGAACTTCAGAGACACAGACAGCTTCGCAACATCCACCGAACATGCTCCAGGCATACCATACACCATACTGACTGGGCGTGCAGCGGGGCATCACAGGGCGGCTGCCGAGCTCAGGCTGCGCCTCGGACCACAGTGTTAGGCGCTGCTGTGCCGCACAGTGTCGTGGATCGCTTTGGCAAGCTGCATAGGTGAGATGCCTTATCAGTCCGGGTGCCCATTTCACTGCCACTGCTGGTGATTGTGCGGGTGTTTATTCTGGTGTGGCTTCCGAAGCATCATCATGGCGTATTGAATCCTACGACATGGCGTCATGTGCGCGCATCTAGCGGGACCGCCGTACGTGTGCAGGCGCGTAACCGTTATAACTGCGCACACGCAGCATTGCAGGCAAGGTCGTGGGCTTTCAGGCGCGCCGCAAGACGACAGAGCAACGATCATGCCTGCGATTGAACGACTGTTAAGCCTTTCACGACTGCATTGCTTTGAGGATATGGCCACTGGTCTGGTAGCAATCGGGATTGACTTGGGCACCACCAACTGGTGAGGTATACCACCATGCACGCTTCACAAGATTGGCTGCATGCGGCGCACCTGTCAGCCTGCTGCGGAGCAGGCACCTCATATGGTGCAGCATCATCTCACCTGCTACCAGCATACCAGCAGATATGCATGGAATCCTCACCCGCATCTGCTGTGCAGCGCTTGATGCGATGTCCTCCATGCTGTGCCGCGCAGCGTTGTGGCTGTGTGCGATGGCAAGGGTCGGCCACACATCATCAAGGACGAGGACGAGAGCAGGACGCCGTCGTACGTGCGTTATACTGAGGGCGGACAGTGCGAGGTGGGGCAGCTGGCCTACATGGAGCGTTACACCGACCCGCACAACACGGTATGCCGCTGTGCACAGCCAGCTTCGGCGCTGCGGTATGAGCCTGCAGGCGAGGCGCTGTCCGAGATGGTCGCAGGCTGGTTTGCTCACCTGGCTGTCGCTGGCCAGAGACTGGGTGATTAGAGCTTGCCAGCTGCCTAACACGCCCTGTGCACATGTGGACCGTAGGCATTACTCTGAAAATCAACGCCCGCTGCCAGCAGCGCTAAGCTGAGAGTGGAACCGGCTGCACATGTTGCTGCCACCAAGGCCTGATTGATGGGCCCGCAGGTGCACAGCGTCAAGCACATCATCGGCCGCTACTTCATGATGCCACCGTCCAGCAAGTCCTGGACGGCGGGTCCTGGGCATTCCACGTGGCGCCCGGGCCTTTGGGCGAGTGCTGCATCCAAGGTGCGGCACCTCTGCAGCAGAAGGCACCGGCCACCCTTGCAGGCTGCTGGCTTTCTGCGGCACAGACTGAATGAGGTACAGCACGTGCGATGACTCGGTCTTGACCGCTGGCGCCCTGCCCAGGGAGCACAGTCTGACATCAGGGTCTCATGTGTAGGGCCCAGACCCACAGCATTGCTGACGTGTGTGAACCGCTCCCCAACATGCAGTGCCAGTGGCGTCGGGCACCGCTGGGCTGGACCTGCTGCCGGAGGATATACTAGCGGCAGTGCTGCGCCACCTGGTTGCCAACGCGGCGCTGAGCCTCCTGGCGGTGGATGCCGCCGTCATCACGGTGCCCGCCACCTTTGGCTTCAGGCAGCGCAGGGCGACGGAGGCGGCCGCCCACCAGGCCGGCATCCAGGTCCCTGCCCCTTGTGACCTGCGACTACGCCGGCATAGCGCATCACTACGTGAAATGCACGTCCTGCACCCCCTTTTCTGCATGGGGCAGTGCACGTCCTCCTAACATCAGCTGGATGTGCTGCAGAACGTCAAGCTGATGAACCAGCCGTCGGCCGCGGCATTTGCGTACGCTCAGAGTGTGCTGCAGCCGGTGGCGCATGACCGTTACGTGCTGGTAAGGCTACTGCTTTGTGCGACTTGGGCTGTTGGCCTGTGGATCAGCATGTCAAGGGTAGATCACTGTACTTCCTGCAGGAGCGCTCAGTCGTGGTTGGCTAGTTGCAACAGCGGGCATGTCAGGCGCGCTTGCTGGCGCTGCAGGTGTTTGGCCTTGGGAGGCGGCACGCTGGATGTGGCGGTGCTGTACGTGCCCTCTGAGAAACATGTGCAAGGCGCGGTCCTTTAGTGAAAAGCGATGCAGCCAGAGAATGCAGCAGACTTTCCTGACTGCGCTTTCATGCTCGCCGCTGCTGTGCGCGTGTGTCCGCAAGGGCGGTAAGCATGCAGTTGCTGTAGAGGGTGATGCGTCAGACTTCTTGGCCGTCCTGATACAGACATGGAGGCGGACAGGGACTCGGGCGACCACATGTGCATCAAAGCGGTGGCGGCAGACCTCACCTTGGGCGGAGACCTGTTCATGCAGCGCCTCACCAACCACTGCCTCACGCAATTGCGGGCAATGGGTGCGCACAAGCCACAAGTAGGAATAGATGCCCAACAGGTACAGGTTGCCGGAAGAAGGTGCATATCTGGATATGGGCTAGAACCGCCTGGTGATTTTGGCTGACGTGGACCTTAAATGCCAACGGTATCGCTTTGTTTTTTCACCTGCATTGCTGTATCAGTATGAAATGCTGAGGTCCACACCGCAATTAAGCGATACAGCAGCAAGCCCCTCACAAGGGCTGTCTGCAAGAGTCTATGTGCCTGGTGCAGGTTTCTGAAAACTGACATGCACAGCTGTTCTGCCTGCAGATGTGGACATCTCGCGCTTTGAGTCGCAGCCGGAACTCAGGACGAAGCTGTGGGACCGGTGTGAGGAGGTGAAGGTGAGGTCTTGAATGCCATGACACGTCACGAGCAGCTTATTCCAAAGCACTTCAGAATCATGGGATGTAGTACAGCAGCGAGCATTGCCTGCTGCGATGTTGCTGCCATCCACCAGCAACATGCTGGTGGCAGTGTGGCTCGGCATCTTTGCCCAGTGGCACTGCCATCATGCACGCAGCAGGGCAACTGCGGGTGGCTGCTGCTAGTGGGGGCAAAAGAAAATAATTCAGCCCAGTGGGTGTACCATGTGTTTGTAGATGGGCGGCTGTACGCCAGCAGCATTTCAAGGTGCTGACCCTGTGTAAGATGCTGCAGATGACACTGTCGAAGCGGACGCGGACGGACCTGAACTTGTCGTCTGTGCTGCCAGAGCGGCTACCCGACCTGGAACTCACGCGTGATACCTTCGAGGCCGTATGCGCCAACGAGTTTGCCCGCATTCAGCGTCCCCTAGACGGGGTGCGTTGCCTGGCAGTCGGCATGGCGCAGTCTATGGATGCATGTGTAAGATTGATGCAGCGCTGCAGTCGGAAGACTGTACAAATTCGACGCGCCACCACCACCAAGCTCTTGCACGATACTTATAGCAATAGGGCTTATAGCAAGTGCAAGTGGCAGCTCAAATATGCATGCCGTGACGGTGCACTGTCTAGATGGCCTGTCAATTCTCTGTTGCTGCCTTTTATGTACAATGGCATGTGTTTGCCGGCGTGCGCCATTGCCATCTGTGCAAACGGATCATTAGGTCCCTGGCATGTGACTGTGCAGCTGCTGGCCAAGGTGGATGGCGGGCTGCGCCCCGAGCAGATCGACATGGTGCTGCTGGTCGGCCGTGCGACACGGATGCCGCGCCTGCAGTCGCTGCTGACCACGTACCTGGACTGCGACCCGCGCAAGCTCTCCCAAGAGGGAGGAAGGTTTGCGGATCAAATAAAGCGCTGCTTGTCATACGATTGGCTCCTTCTGGCCTTCCATGTCAGACCTGCACACTGGCAGGCCGTGCTGAGCCACACCTGGATACAGCGCATGTTGCGGGCAGCACTCCTGCGTTGCTGCGGGACCTGGACGGAGCTGTACGAGCTTCACGAGTGCATGACAGGCCCTTGTGTTGTGCCACAGGTGGACGAGGCAGAGGCTGTGGCAAAAGGTGCTGCCATCATGGCGAGCAGATGTTTTGCCACTGATCCGCCTGATCAAGTGAGTGCCATGCACACAGTCGGATCGGTATTGAACAGCACTCGAACACAAGTGCTGTTTAAGTGCTGTTTAATACCGATCTGACTGTCGGACTTGAACAGCACTTGTGACTGTGCAGTATGATGTCATGTGATGATTGCTGCATGTGCACGTGCAGCCATCCACGGGCTCCAACCCGGCGACAGTATCAGACATGTCAAGTGGCGATTTGGGTTCTGACGTGCTGGCAGAGAGCCTGAGCATTGTCTGCAGAGGTGGGCCAGCTTTCTGTCTTTCATTTACAAGAACCGGCCGCCAAAAAGGGCTTGTCATGCTTGATGAAATTTGTAGAGTCTACAGCAGGAATAGTACCTACCCCTGCCGAGGTGTCGTTGGATGCCTTCTGTCTAGCACCTGATGCAGTGGTTGCCCAGTGGGGTGCTGACAATGTCCAGCACCGCAGGGTTCTGTCAAGCATGTTTGTTTGCAGACCTCCGCACAGGCACACGTCGTTGCTTTGGCGTGTGACTGGTGATTTGTAACAGAATCCTCGATTTGCACCTGGTGCTGCTGCCTGCGACGATATGTTTTGGCTGTTTCAGCCCAGTCTTCCCCAGGGTGATGTGCAGATGTTGTACAGTGTTGCATCTGGCTTAAACTGAGATCTAAAATGTTTTTCAGCCAATTTTATTAAGTTCGTCTGATGTACTGAGCACCTGATGGTTGCTTCTGCATGTCTTAGTGGCCAGGGTTCACATGGCATGCAATCAGTGGCACAAAAACAGTCCCAAGCCTATGACAACATGGCAGGGCTGCTGGGCTCTGCTGGGCCGCCACGAAAATGAAGGGCTCTGAAGACGCCCGCAGCACTTGTGTCCTGATGCCAATCAAATGTTGCAACGAGATGTGACTGATATACGATGCTGTGACGGCCTGCCTGCAGACGGCTGCTGCTACACCATGCTCAAGGCGGGAACACGGTACCCGGTGCAAAAGGTGCACCACTTTGCAAAGCAGCGGAAGAGCCAGGACGTCATTTCAATCAGGTGTTTGCTCATGCGTCGACCACGCATCCACATTTTGAGGGCTTCTTGCTTGCACTCCGCACAAACATTTGGCATTGACGCTGCGAGAATCGGGTTCGGTTCGTTGTCAGCCAAGCACCTGTGTAGGCCTCTCGATTGCAGCGTGGTCGAGGGTGAAACCCGGCGGATGGAGGAAGACACACCCATGGTAGGCCAGTTTATGGTCTCTGGCCTGAGACTGCTGCCGCAAGGGGTCAACGTCACGCTCGCCATCAACGACAGCGGCATTCTTGAGGTGCTGCCCCGCATGGTTTTCTGAATGCCCTACCAGAAACCCTCAAAGCTTTCCAAAAATCAATTGTGAGCAGTTTTGGCTCTAGGCTGTTTCAGATACCTGCGCTGCTTGCTGTACACCAGCTACTGTGCAACACGCTGCATGCCTGCCAAGGCCCGATGGCATCAGTTATGCACTTTGCGGACGCCCCTGTAGGCACCTGACAATTATTCAGTCAATGCGCAGGTGGAAGCACAGGCTGTCAACGACCCCAGTCGCGCTGGAAAACTCACGGTGGTCAGAGGACACGTCTGCTACTGTACTGTGAGCTGGGTCTCAATGTTCCCCTACACAGCATGTGCCAACTGCAGTGGCAGTGCCGTGCTGGCAAGCCCAGCCATTGCTGTGGAACTTGAAGCAATTGGTCCATCAACCAGCGAGGGCGTTACCTGCTTGGCACACGAGGCACCTGCCCTTGTATGTGATGTTAGTTGTCGTCCTGCAGCCGGACCGACCCCCGGTGTTGCTGAGGCGCTACGAATAATGACAATGCGCCAGAAGGAGTACCTGGATGACCCGCAGGCACGCACGCCTGTACACTGTGATTATGTGTGCTCGCATCTCACTGGTTGTGACCATAGTGCGAGAATCAAGTCCACTAAGCCTATGCTAACAATGCAGCAAACCCTACTTTGTGCAGAGGCTGGCACGAGGAGACATCGAGTACGACTACATCATGAAAGTGCTGGCCATCATTGAGGTGATGGCCAAACCCACATGCGTGCTTGAGTTTTCTTGCATCGATAGTGCGAGCCGTGCTTGACGGTTGACCTTCGTCGACCTGTTTCAAGTCGTTGCAGTGCCAGTCCACATACTTGTCGCTGATCTTTGATCACACGCCAGCATGATTGCAGGACTACATCGCTGGCAGGCCGGGCCCTTGCACCGATGCAACAATGCAATCCATTGACGAGTGCATTGTTGGCAGGCGCATGGCAGTACCATATAGCGAGCCTGGTTCAATGAACCTTGGCCGCATGCTTCGTAGCATTTTGTCAGCATGTTAGTGCTGACATGCTTCTATATACCTTGCTTTCAAATGATTGATCATAGGAAGGACGCACAACAGTTTTTGCTTGGCACGGTAGTTTTACCACTGTATTTTGGTCTGAAATATGTATGCAATATTTGTGAGCAAGTGGCTTGTGTCAAGCAGCTGTTCGACAACTTGCAGGTGAAGTTCGGGGAGGCATATGCTGATGCAGGCCTCCTTTCCTTCCCTGTATACATGTACGCACAGAACTGACAGCTGAGGCGGATATTGTACGAGGCCCCGCCGCATTGCGGCGGCTTGCCGCCAGTATCACCCGTAAAACAGGCGTTAAGCACTGCTGAGAGCACTGTCATGCAGACGCCCTGCCTTGGTTTAGCCCAAGCGCCACCGCAGCGCGGGCAAGCAGCAGCAGCAGGCTCACTTGTTTGCTGAATATGCTCTGCTGATCCATAAACCCACCTTTTCCATATCTGGGAGCGCAGCGGCGGCAGTGCCAGCGCTAGCTGCACTGCACTGCAGCTGCACTATAATGGCCTCATGCATCGGAGGTATGTCGGCTTCAGGATCCTGCGTGTGCTGCTGCACAACAGGCCAGAAACTGACCCTGGCAGTTGTACAGGCTTCTCAACGAGCGGTTGGGAAAGATGGCTGCCGCCACCGGTGTCGAGCAATACGCGACCGCGCAAGTCGCGGGTATGTCAGTGTGCTCAAGCTCAACAACCCTCTAACAACCCTTTTAGTCGTTGAGGATGAGAGGAGAAGGTGACATTGACGACGAAATAGCACATCACATCATGAGCATCCCGGAAATCCCCAGTGTCATCATGACGGGTGTCCCCCGGGATGAAGCTGCAGTGATGAGGGTAGCTCCTGCATAGTAGCCGCAGCAAGCATGCGCATTGCAGCACATATGCTCTAGCTTGCACTTGCGAATCAACGTCCACGTGCGCCAATCGTCGAGAAGGGCATTCGAACGGCGAGCTGTTGAGGTGCGCTTATCGAGCCTACACCTTGCTCACTCGCCTCACAGATACATTAAGACACTCACCAGGATGCAGAGGCTGTATGATGTTGGCGACATGCTGGCATCGCAAAGTCGATGGTCGTGGCTGTTCCGTGCCACCTGTCTATCTACCTGTCTACTATACCACTATGCGAGTGCAGGTCATCGCAGTCAACTACTGTTGTCACTAAGTGGCCTCAACAAGCTGTCTCTTCTGTCCGCGGCCACGTCCTGTCGACAGCCTTGCAACCGGCTACATGGTGTCATGCAGGCTGAGGCGCTGAGCGCACCGAGTTTGCGTGCAGCTTCCAGTGGAGCAGCTGTGCCGCAATGAGCTACAGCAGCAGCCCAGATTATCCTGTGTGAGTGAAACTGCTCCAGTTTTCTCTCGTCTGACCGCAAGCAGTGTGTGCCAGCTGCAGTGTCGTCTTGCTCACCTGCAGCACCAGCCTGTGAGCGCCACTTGATGTTCCTATGCTGTGTGCTGTTTGCAGTAGCAAATCATTGGCGGACACGCCGCCACGGGTGTGCGGCATCAGTCGCAAGGTCTTTGTGGCGCTGGTGGTCACAGCCGCCATCCTGATTGTTGGCGGCCTCGGCGTCGGCCTCGGCGTTGGCCTGTCCCGCAGCAGCGAGAGCGGCAGCGGGAGCCCGCCGCCGCCGCTGCCTCCAGGTCCATCGCCACCAGGTGAGGCGACCCCGCCTGCGCCCGTGCCGGCAGCGCCTGTCCCGACAGCGCCGGCGCCCGACCGTGAGCCGCCTGACGGCCAGCAGCCCCCGCTCCCGCCCCAGCTCCTACTCCCACCCAAGCTCCGACAGGCAGCACAGGCGCAGGTGCGGAGGGCGCAGCTGCTACAGGCCCTTCGATGCCCACAGCGGTAGCAGCACCGCCACAACAGCCAGCGGCACCCGTCTCACCTGTGCGCACGCCTGCGCCTGCAGGTGGCGTCATGGACCTGCCATTAGATGGTAGAGGCAATGCTGTTTTGGGCCCGGGCGGGGGCCCCGCACTTGAGGGAGGCGGCTGTAGCATCCCTGCTGACTGTGCACGGTCCAACAGCAGCTGCATCTTCCCTTGGGCAGAAGGCGCTCCAGATACCAGCGCGGGCTTCTGTGCCGCCAACAAGCTGCCTGACATGTACAAGTGCACTAAGGATGAGGACTGCCACTCCGAAAGTTGCAGAAGTGTAGAAGGCGCTGGTGGTGGAGACTTTTGCGGATCAGGCGAAGGGGCGCCATGCAGTAGAAATGACCAATGTGCCGTTCTGTGCCGCCGTCCCTTTTGTGGACCGAATCGGGGTTAACTCGTGTTTGCGCTTTGCGAAGCATGTTGACACACGTGCGCACCAATTTCTTGGATGTGGTGATGAGCAGCTCTTCGGTTATACATTTCAAGACCCCCGTGTTACGTTTGACATCGAGCGGTTGCTTTGTCTGAAATGCTCGGATTATTCTGCTTGCTGTTGTCTGCCTGTACGGTCCTGCTGACCCCGAGTTCTTGGTCTGCATGTGATGCTGTTGTGTGTGGCAATCAAAAGATAACCCTGTACACATGCGACACACGAATCAACAAGCACTGCTGACAATATCATACGCCCGATTATCACTGTCACCAGTTATGTACTAATAATGGAACTGCTAGCGGCTTTCGCCAGCGTGATCCGGTGTAGGACTGTGCAAACCTTAGTTCCGACATCACCTCGCTGATCTGCACTTAAAACGACAAGGTGCAGTAGTGCTTGCGAACAGTAGTGCCAGCATGCTGCGCTGCGCACAACCACTCGCTTATGAATGGCAAACAGGGTGCCTGCTCAGGTTCTAAACGTTATGCACATGCTGCGTTACAGCTACCTTTGGTGCAGGTTTACCCTTAGAGCGCAGACAGCACAACCGAATATCCAAACCAGAGGGAGTGCGCATGCATGGCTAGATGCGCTAATGGACACAACTTTTGCACTTGTACTGTATTGAACTTGAACCATGCCTCACTGCGCACTTTACCAACGGTGCTTACCAGTCATGCATACGCACTTCATGCAAGCAAAGGAACGACTCATGAAAGGGCGGGGAGCACAACAATACAGCAGCAGGCACACCGCAATGTGCGTGCTGCAAGCATGAAGCATTGTGCTTTGCTGACGAGTGCAAGTACACAGTGCTGTCACCGATGTCCTGTAGGCCAGTGGCCCACTCGCTGGTCAGATTGCTGCCGCCGCGCACTCTCTTCTGTGCTGTGCTGCTAAACAGGCAGGCAGCATTCCGACTCCCCTGTTGAGGTTGGATATGCTAGGTGACTGGCTTGCAGGCATCTGCTAGCCCCAATTTGGCTCGCAAAACCACACTCGCAATCTTCGGCCGGACTTGGCGGTCAGGCTGTAGCATGTCTGAGATGAGCTGGCGCAGCCAGGAACTGCGGGCCGGAACAGTGCACGGCTGCTCTGGAATGTTTTGGTAGTCCACCTGCACAGCAGGATGCTGCATTGAGCGCTATGCCTACCGGATTCGAACACATGTAATGCCTGCTCAAGCAGACTGGTGCAGTCGCCCGTTGGCACTTTTGAGGCACCGCCATGCATGTTGATGTAACTTAGCTGAGGATAATGCCGATGACCATGATAATGCAGCTGCAGTGTTCGCTGTGCACAGTATAGAGCAGCAGAAGGCCTGTCAGCAGCAGCAAGTCCACAGCGGACACCCAACTGCAGAGCACAGTCTTTGCACTTGCAACTTCTGCAGGTTGTGAGTGGCAGTTGACAAGAAAGTCGCCACAACACGAGCAGCCTGGCAGCAGGGTTGCCGGTGAGGAGATGCCTCACACGAAAACGAGCATTTGCTGGCAGGGCTGCAGATGTCGCACGGTCAGAACAGGGCACTGACCTGGGTGCAGTGGACACTGTAGCTGCGAAAGGCAGGGGTGCGGTGCTGGGGATGCCCCCCAGGTGTACGCAAGCTCCCACAGCAGCACGCCCAGTGCCCAGACATCCGACTCCCGAGTATACCGCACCTGCTCGTGGCCAACAAAAGTCAGTGTGACGAACTTTGAGCAGATCGCACCACTGAGACCCAGCATGCACATTGACGTCTTGGCGTTGATGTGCGCGTTTCAAGGTGGCATCTGTATGCTCTGACAGACCAGCGTTTCCAACGCTACAAATGTATTGATATGCCACCTCGTTGTTGGCATTGACATTGCCTCAATGCCTAGTAAGGGCGATAATTTGTTGGCAACGCTCAGTGCACTCAGCAACATATACATACACAATCATCCGGACGTGGTCAGCCGCACCAATCAAAGGCACATGTGCACACAGCACCGTTGTGCGCAAGCCCTTGAGCGCGCAGGAAACACGTCAAATGCCTACCGTGCCGTTGTCTCTTGGCTGTGCGCTGAGGACCTCCGGAGCAACGTAAAAGGGTGTGCCCTGCCGCCGGGTCAGCACCTCTGCCGTGGGCTGTGCATCCCAGCCGCCGCTCTGGCTGAGGCGGTGCTGCGACGGCGGCCACTCCTGGTGAAGCGCGGACAGCTCGCGTGCCAGACCGAAGTCAGCTGCACGAAAAGCAGATGAGTGTGATTTGTGAGAGCGCTTACCTCTGCCAGTGTTTGGAGGCACACAGTGAGTCTCAGCTGCTCGCTCAACGCATGCTGAAGGCTTGGTGCATACAAGCCCGAGCAAGCCAAAGTGTGCTGTCTTGCAGGCACGTGTTGCTGTCAGTACCAACAGCAGTGACGCCACTGCCAATGCTCACAGGCTGCAGCATTGGCAACATATGTGCAGAGCCGCAGATGGCTCGGAAGCTGCTGGCATACTGAATCGTATGAGTGCTGTGCTGGCATGCTGCCAGCAAACTTACAGTGGTATTCAGAATGCAGGTTGCGCCCTGCACAGAGCGCTACCCGCGGAAATGCCGGGTTGCACTGATAGCCACATGGCGTGCTTGGTGTCGACCAGATAAAGAGAAACGCACTGAGCTTGGCGACAAGGTCGCCGCCATCCTCGCCATAGCACAGCAACACATTGCTGGGCTTCAAGTGACGGTGGATGATGTCCCGGTTGTGCAGGTACTGCAGCCCCGCGGCAATGTGGCACAGCAGGTACCACACCACCACCTCCTCCAGGGGGTCCTTGCGCCTGCGGGGTGGCAAGTGTGCTTTTACAACATGGCTCAGGAGTCATACCCTTTTCACACAATGCACAGGTGCAGCAGGGACATGAAAAGTCCGATCAATGCTCCAGCACAGCCCAGTTCAGCTTCGAGTGGGGTGCGGCGTCTTGCGAATATGATATGGCAGGCGCACTCTGCAGCTGCAGCTATCTAACATGACAGCATGCATGCTTTTACATGTTCGTGATGCGCATGGTGGCCTGTAGGCAGTTGGTCATCACTGCCGAGCATCGAGTAATTTTGCAAGGTCCTGGTCACAGGACAGAACAGGACAGAAAAGCCTTGTGGCTTTTCCAGCACAATGTACAGGCTCACATCCTCTGCTGAGTACCACGCCTCAAAGCACTCCACGATGTTGGGGTGGCAGCACCTCTGCGGGTGACGCTGCACCTCTCAGCAGCACAGGAGTCAAATAGCACGCTTCATTGCTGAATTGTTGCAACTGCACACCCAGGTAGCGGGCGATGCACACTGAAGCATGACAAGCATTTACACCAGCACAGCATTCTTGCAATAGGCTTTCTTCATGCTATCAAAACCTGCAAGGTGATGGCCTCCTGGAAGTCCCGCGGCCGCCGCCGCATAGCGTTGCTGTACCAAGCCACCAAGAACACCTCCATCAGCACTGACGAGGCCAACTGACGCAGGTGCAAGCCCACAGAGGCTGTCTTTAGACACGTTTGCGAGCAGCCAAACGAGTGCAAGAGCGTCTGGCAGGACAAGGCCATGTGCAACCTGACCCTGCCAGCAACTAGGATTTGGCCATTGGGCGAAGGCGAGGTTGTCACCTGTCCATCTTCACCACCTTCTGTGCGTACATCCGCTTAGTCATCTCTCCTTACACCAGGTACCTGCACATCAGCCAGGCCGCCTGAGCGAGGACTCTGCGCCCGCTACAGCCATTGTTCACGTGCACCAGGTACTGACCCCTGCCTTGTGGCAGCAACTGGCTTGTGGCAAGCTCCCAGGTCGTCGTAAATTGCTGCATTGCAGCAGATGCGCATCGTATGTTCAACATGATACAAGCACTGCCGCCCAGTCTCACCAAACAGCACACTTAAGGGACTGTAGGGCATATTCACTCAGAAATGTATACTTCCAGATCTCTGGCAACTGCTTAGCACTGATATATCAGCAAATAAGCTGACGCATGCATAGTGTGACTGTGACAACAGACATGCGATGACCATAGATGCTCACACATTCCCAAAGCCGCCACCGCCAAGCTGCCCCACAGGCGCGCTGTACCTCTGTAGGTGTGGCAGGTCTGCGTGCCCTGCAACGCCGTCATGCACAAGGGGTTTTGTCCGGGTCAGGCTGCACATTGAAAGATCGCTGGAATCAGGCCAGAAGGGCCCTCATCTGCTGCTGTTGCCCAGTTGCATGGCAGGCTTGAAGGGGGCATGGCACGCAGTGCTGCGTGTTACACAGCTGGACAGCTGCACAGGTCTTGACCAACGCACGCACTCGCGCACCTGCCGTCTCCCGCTTGAACATGCCCTTGAAATGGTACACCACGTCAGCAAGCGGCGCCGCATGGCATGCCTGGCACAGCGTGTAGTTGATGATGTACACCTGTTGCTGCGCCTGCAGGGCCACCAGCCAGTGCTGCAAAGGTGCATGTTTCCACAAGGCAGTGATACCAGGCGCTCACACAATTTCCTGGGCAATCACACCGTTTTGGCGTGCGAGCGGCTGCTGCCCGTGGACCCCAGATTATGGTCGACGTTTCATTAGGCTTGTCTGTCTGGAGGCCCTGATCCTCAAGTTGGCCCCACCCAACCCTGACCCCTAAACCCTAAAACCCACCCAACCGGTGCGCCATGCATTATGTGCACTTAATGGCAATGTATTGCTGTGCACAAAGCACACTCTGATAGCATGGAGCAAAGGGCCCGAGTCGCACCCCCGATGTCAGACACTCGCCACGCGCAGAGCATTGCAGCTGCGGAAGTAGCCCGCTGGCCTGCCGCCTGCGCGGATGCACGCTGGAGAGGGCCGCCAGCACTTCCGTAGAGTACGTCAATGGTGACAGTGACAATCGGGCAGTATGATATTGTCAGCAATGCTTCTTCATCCGAGTGTCGCAGGCGTACAACATGAACTCTTGTTTGCCACACACAACAGCATCACATGGAGAACAAGAACCTGGGGTCAGAAGGAAGGTACATGTAGACAACAGCAAGTAAACTCATTGTGCGGTTCAACACGTGCGATTGCCCAGGAACAAATGCAACACGGGTCCTTAGGTCTCACAATCGGAATGCTGCGCAACATATTCACCACTTTCCGTCAGATTGCTATGCACATGAGGCGAGATGAGTTCGCAGCACGCAAGCACATGTGTTGCCTAAAGTCCATGACAAAAGGGACGTCTGCACGACCAAGCACATTGGTCATTCCTGCTGCATGGCGCCCCTTTGTCTGATGCGCAAAACTTTTTCGCAAAATCTGCCCTTTTGCAACTTCCAGAGTGGCAGTCGTCACTCTTGGTGCATTCGTATATGTCAGGCAGCTTGTTGACAGAGCAGAAACCCCCGCTGATATCTGAAGTGCCGTTTACCCAGGGAAAGATGCAGCTGCTGTTGAAGCTTGCACAGTCAGCAGGGATGCTGCAGCCGCCTCCCTCAAGTGCAGGACCCCCGCCCGGACCCAGCAGAACATAGCCATCAGGACCTTCCGGCAGGTCCACGACGCCACCTGCGGGCGCAGGCGAGCGCACAGGTGAGACGGGTGCCACTGGCGTGGCGGTGCTGCAGCCGCTGTGGGCACCGAGGGCGCTGCAGCAGCTGCGCCTTCCGCACCCGCGGCAATGCTGCCCATTGGAGCGGGGGCAGGGGCGGGTTCTGGAGCCGGCGCCGGCGCCGCTGGGCTGTCAGGCGCGTCACGGGCGGGCGCCGGCGCTGCGGGGACAGGGGCAGGTGTGGCCGCCGCACCTGGCGGCGCGGGTTCTGATCCGCTTCCTGGTGGCGCTGGACTCGGCGGCGGCGGCGGCTGCGGCAGGCTCCCGCTGCTGCTCCCGTTGCTGCGGGACAGGCCGATGCCGAGGCCGACGCCGAGGCCGCCGACGACCAGGATGGCGGCTGTGACCACCAGCGCCACGAAGGCCTTGCGACTGATGCCGCACACCCGAGGCGGGGTGTCTGCCAATGACTTTCCCTTGCAACCAGCATGCAGCGTTGGATGGTCGGTTGGCGTTCACAAGCCAGGCAGTGCTGCTGGTGAGCAAGACGACACTGCAGCTGGCATACACTGCTTACGGTCGGATGAGAGGAAACTGGACCGGTTCACTCACCCAGGGTAAATTGGGGTGTTACTGTAGCTCATTGCGGCACAGCTGCTCCACTGAGGGAAGCTGCAGGACAGCTCAGAACGCTCAGCGCCACAACCTGCATGACACCAGGAAGCCGGTTGCAAGGCTGTCGACAGGACGTGGTCGCGGACAGAAGAGAAGTCATGTTGGGGCCACGCAGTGACAACAACAATCTGACTGCGATGACCTGCACTTGCATAGTAGACAGGTGGATAGATAGGCAGCACGGGAAACAGCCACGACCATCGTTTTCGCGATGCCAGCATGTCGCCAACATTATACAGCCTCTGCATTCTGGGTAGTGAGTGGCTTGATGTATCTGTGAGGCGATCTGAGCAAGGTGCAGGCTCGATAAGCGCACCTCGACGCCTTGCCGCCGTCCGACTGCGCTCCTCGACGGTTGGAGCTCGTGGACGTGAATGATTCGCAGTTGCAAGCAAGAGCATATGTGCTGCAACGTGAATGTTTGCTGCGGCTGCTATGCAGAGCTACCCTCATCACTGCAGCTTCATTCCGGGGGACATCCGTCATGATGATGCTGGGGGATTCCGGGATGCTCAATTATATATCATGGATATGATGTTTTAGATAGACTGACACGTGGTATGAGATCGCAGTGATTAAGGCAACTGGTTGCTGACTATTTGAGACTTCTACGTTTTGGAAGCGAAGCTATGAGCAATACCGTCAATGTTGCTACAGAGGGCCTCAGCTACGTGCCGTCCGAACCATGTCCCAGGGCCTCCGAACCTGGAGCGGGGAGTATGAATACCCCGGGGAAAAGGGGGGTTGTCAAGTACAGTCGGCTTGCGCCCGCGCCTGTTTATGGGTCTGGGAGCGTCACGGCTGTTCGAGTTGTTCGAGTTGTCGACTTCATTTAAGCTTGGCCCCCCTTTAGAAGCAAACTCTTTGCATTTAATTGCAATTAAGCTTGGCCCCCCATTTAATTTGCATTTAAGCTTGGCCCCCCCCAATAGCTCATAGGGCATAGTCATTCGCAACCCAAACTCTGCTCGCCGCGTATTGCAACTGGGTCGTCGCCATGTGACGCCGACAGCAGCAATGCAGAAGATGGGCGAGCTGGTTTCAGGCCACATACAAGCTTGCAGCACTCACGGCCGGTCGGCCCCATCAGCCGTTCCGGAAGTATTAGCTTTAGGGTGTACTGTGTTTTTATGATGGGGAGACATGACGATGCCTTTCAGAGTTCACGCCCTTCTTGCCTTCACTTCCCCTTGTATGCTGCCAGGTAGAGGGGACAAAGGACAAATTCGACTCTCGCCCATGCGAACGCCAATCATATTCAGGGTGCACGTCCAATGACGGGGTTGGATGGTCATGATGACCTTGCTGACGTGGACCGCAAATGATCTCGCTTTCCCTGTCTGTTTGCACTCAGCTCACGCCGGTAAGATACTAAGAGGTGCCGTGCCGTTGGCTCATGGTGTTACCTGCATTTGGCATCAGCATTAGCCCTCCGTGTATGACAGGCCACAGTGCGTGCGAGGGCTTCTTGGCACGCATGCTACATGCGTAGCTCCATCAACTTAACCTTCAGTGGTGAGAGCCCCAGCGCTGGAAGACTCTCAACGGTAGTACACGGTGCCGTCGGGCGCAAAGAGGCCACATCAGCATGTCGACCGATGCACCCTGACAAGGTGGTGAGTGCAAAGTTGGTGAGTGCATGCAGGCAGCTCCCGTGCTGAATTGCTTTGACAGAAGCATGTGGTCCTCCTGCAAAGAATCATGCTTGCTGGTAACAGTGTGCCATGTTGCACGGTCTAGGTGACCTGCTGCTGTCACAGCTGCTGGGATGGCGCGCTTGAGCGAGTGCATGCCACATTGGCTGCACCAGCCAAATAATGAGCCGCTCCATCCCGATGACCGAGCCGGCAGGTGTTCACACTCAAGGCCTCCCTTGCCTGAGGCCTGGAATTCAAGCAATATTGCTGGACTGCCTAGCATTGGCATTGGCCGGCGCAACATGCTTTTCCGACACCTGTATGTGCATTGCTGCGGGTGCCGTGCGTAGTACCAGCTGCCATTCTCCCGCCTGCAGGAGTCTTGAAAACTCCGGGATAGCGAGCGGCAGCAGCTTCCGAACAGCGAGCCTTTGTGGGCTCAGCCGCAAAGCGTGTGTGGTGCTAGTTGTGGTGGCGATTGCGCTGCTCTCTGGTCTGGCAGTTGGACTAGCTCTGGGTCTCCGACCTGAGCCACAAGGGCCTGCGCCGCCTACAGGGCGGGCGTTCAACGCCGCATGTGGCGTGGACACTGATTGCGTAAGCGGCTTTTGCTTTACTTCACGGTGTTCTCAGGGTGGAACTGTACCGGATATAGGTGAATGCGATCGGAGCAAGCAGTGTGAGTCTGGGTTCTGTGATGGAGAGTATGGCAGGTGCAAGAATCGTCGAGGCAGCCTATGTGCTGGCCATATAGGTATCGAGAATTACTGTGCGTCAGGCAACTGCGCCAAGAATGGCACCTGCGTATAAACATGGGCTGGTTAAAGCGGGAGTAGCATTCTGCCGAGGGAGCCGTCACGAAATGCGTTTGATGGCGTTGCTTGATTTACTGCTGCTTCCGCTGCTGCTGTCATGAGGCAGGCTGCAATTGGCTGCATGTGCTCCATCAAGCATTGCATGCCCTGAAACCGTATCCCATTGCTCGATCCCTGCCGGGAATGAGCATTATTCTCAGGTTTCCTAGCTCCTAACTCAGGTTTAGTGTTTTTGAAGCTTGTCTTTATTCGTCATGTTATTCGTCATGCCATCGCAAATGCTCGCCAAATTAAACCATAGTGGTGATTGCTGCACCCATGACAGACCCCTGTTGATAGGGCGCTTTGCATCCAGATTCCAACCTTGCACCTACCGCGCTGTGTTGCCGGGAGGGCAAGGGCAAAAGCAGGGTTTTGCATGATGTTGCAATTTCTTCCTGTCTTCCTGTTCCATGTCATGCAGGTGTAAGTGAAAGATGATGTCCGATTGCTGTGAAAGTAAAACCAGACTCCTCAGTGACCGGACACGTTGCATAGGCTCCTGCTTCAAGCCGAGGCGGCCGCCACACATAGCAGACGCAGGCAGCAACCATTGAGCATGCCCCATGTTGATTCATCATCCCTGACGCCCCGCTGCCAGCGCCAAGAAGACCCTGCAGCGCCTGTGTGAGAGTCGCACCCTTCCCTAGCATCTGATCATTGAAGCCAAGCTGGCATGCTCATGGTTACTTGACAAACCAAGTGCTAATTTGCAGGATGCCGTAATAATATGCTGCATATACCTTGAAGCAGCATGTGCCCGTGGGAGGCAGTTGATACTCGTATGGCAGAGATGCCGGCGGAACATCAGACATGTTTGCTCAACCGCGTCGCATCAACTGGACGCTGCACAGGCAAATGTGCACCTGTGCCCTGGGGGTCTTATCTCGGCGTGCGCGTCCTTGGCTTCCATGGCAGCTTGTCACTGTGCCGCTTCACAACGGCAGCGCACTGCCTGGCGACGGCAGCCGCCCACATCGCCTCTCGTTCTGCTTCCTGCTGCATTTGTTCCACTTCCTGCTGCCCCTGCTCACCCTTAAGCTGCCGCTGCTCACTCACAACAGCCGTCTGCTCTGCGTCCAGAAGTCGCTGCAGAATGGCCGCCTCATCAGCGGCGACCTGCGCCTCCGCCAGCTGGTCTCGCAGCTGTGCAGCAACAGAGTGTGACCAATTTTACCAGTAAAAGGCTGCAAGATCAATACCTCGTTATGCATCTATACATGACTCATGACCCCAGACATCCCTGTCTCAGGGTGTGAACAGCTTGTGAGACAGCAACGACTGTGAGCACAAGCAAGCATCAATGCAACAGCTACCGAGCATTCTCATGCACATGTCTGCCGTCACCGTGCAGCCACTGGCATTTGGCCTGAACAAATCGCGGCCTGTCGCCAAAGGGGCGCTGGCACTCCACATCGGCATGCTGACACCTGCTGCTGCCAGGTTTGCCCATGAGCTGGCAGTAGGCAGCAAGGCCCCACCTCGGCCACATCGCCGGCAGCCTTGCACTTGGCGGCGCCGACCGTAGCCATGCCGCACACCTGGTGACTGACAGCGTCACTTCCAGCTGCACTCTGGCCTGGGAACGTTTCCTTCCTCTGCCCCTGTTGCCTCTGCCCCTGCCCCACTATTCCTGCAGCCAATACCGCAACACGCAGGGCACCACACCCAAGCGACCTACCTGTTCCTACCCTTGCCGCGGCCACGCCGACTGCTTGTGGCCTGCGGCGCTGCCGCTGCCCACATCTGCTGAAAATGGCTTTGTGCAGCGCCACAGCTTTTAGCCTGGCTATGCAGCTGACATGCCAGTATTGGCAGCTGCGGACCCTTCCGGCCCCGCACCCTGACAGTGGAGCCTGGCGCCACCACTACCCGCAGCAGAGGCTACCGCTGCGGCCGGTGTGCCTGGGGCATCCTTGGCGTCCTTGTCTTGCTGGTGGCTGGCGTTGCGCTTGGTGCTGGGCTTGGGGTTGGCCTGAAGAGCGGCACATCGAACCCACCACCACCAGCTTCCAACGACGAAGTGGCAAGGAACGCCATAATGACAGTGACACCACGGCCGACACAGCATCAGCCTGGCACTGAGGGATTGGGGCCGTCATATGTACCAATAGCACTGCTGCCACCTATGGATGCGTCCACAGATGCGCCAATAGCACCGACAACAGATGCCCCGACAGCCGCACTCTTAATCCCAACAGCTACACTGAGCTAGTCAGCCAAATTGATGCATGTGCCGACCGGGCCATCAATGTACAGGCAAGCATTTGCCCACGTTGCCACAGCTACAGCAGTTTTGTACCACCAACAGATGTTGCGGCAGCCGACTGTGTTGATGCCTGTGTCGACTGTGTCCCCGAAGTGCTTGCGTCCTTGTAACAACTGCAGTTTCGAAAGGTGAGCAAGGGGCAGTCAGTGCTGTTTGCTGCAGCTGATGATGTTGATCCACCTCAGGCTACCTGTTACTGTGGCTACGAGTTGGTTTGTACTGAGCCATTGGTGCAACACCAATTCAGCCAAATGCATCTCAATCGATCGTTATCATAGGCTGCATGTATCTGCCAGTGTGACCTTGGGAACCAGGATGATGCCACAAGGACAACAACGTGTCAGCTGCATGAATGGAGCGTGCTGCTGCAAGGTGGCCCGCTGCACTTGACCTCCCAAGCAGCTTTTCAGCTGCTCGCACTGACGACAGGTGCGCTCTGCGTTGTCAACGACGCGGTCGATCTTACTCCACCGCAGTGTCCTCTATGCAGCCAGATTGCTTCTTGACTCGGCAGGCGTGCAGTGACAGCGCATTGTCCGTCTGCGGTCTCTCACATGCACATTGGCTTGCGCCTGGTGTAGTTGGAAATTTGCCAGCCGACTACATTTAAAGGTTATCAACTGTTTAGCTGGGCTTTAGGATGACAGCAAGGCTGAAGTTGCCCGGCTTCCCACCTCGCTCAAGTCATACATGGAACTTTGGATCGAGGTTGCACACAGGAGGCACACACGCACAGGATGCGCATGCGTGACGCAGGTCGCGTTGGCGCAGCCCAGCGTTGCGAGCAGCTACGAAGGACAATGTCATGGGTCAATCAGCAAGATTGTGTGCTGCAGTGTTCACGTTGCACCAATCGCTGTATCCAGCCCATTCCAGCATCTGCGCGGAACGTCATTCTGAAGGACCCCGTCACGACAGCAGCTGCCCCCCTGGGACCCGTCCTGATGACCTGCGTGATCCACGTGACTACATCATAATGATACAATGCACCGGTGGACCCGCATATGACCTTGATGTGTTTTTATCGCAGCGGTCGGTGACAGACACAGTCTCTTGATTTATAGGACATCAATGCCAGGGGCTCACGCAGCAGAACCACCACAGGTGGTGCACTTGCAGGTGCTCGTCCTCAATTGTGCTGGGAGCCCATAACACACGCGCAGAGCCAACCTTCCTGCAGACTGCAGCAGCTGCACATCTGACACCATGAAGTCAAGCTGTGCTTTTTGTGCCCGAGACCTGGAGACACGTCACCCTCGATATGTGCTGAACTTCGACCAGTGCGCAAACAAGACGTGCCTTGGGCGCAAAGTACTACCGTACAGCTGGCAGGCGCCGCTGCCGTTTCCAGGCGCGGAGTGCGTACGCAGAAAGACCAGAGCATCATCAGCACGTGCGCCTGCGCTCCTGCTGGTCATGCAGTCTCATGCAGATGTCTTGTCATGCGTGTGGCGCTGCCCAGTGCGTGTGTATGCATGAGCACATGTGCACCACCGCACCTCGACAGCAGTGTGCTGCGGTGCCTGCAGAGTATTGCTTCAGATGCCACCTGTGCCTGGAGTCGACGAGCGGGCATGCTCTGTCTTATACGTGCGCGCTCTGCGAGGCGTGCCACTGCCGTTTGACAGCTGCAGAAGCCCGGGCACGCTTCACCAACGGCATGGCGCAACTTGACACAGGTGCGCACGTCCGACACAGGGTGCCTGCATGCACACGGTTTCGACCTCACTTCTGACTTGTGCCAATAGATCGCAGCAGCTGGAACAGCTGGGACTCCTGGCAGCTCAATGCCAGGAACCCGCCGCAGTAACCTATTTGTGCCCAGTCTACTTGCACACCGGAGGTGGCATTGACAATGCACAACACAGGGGCCACCAGAGAGATCAGGACGTGCGACGGCTGTGGGAAGGGTGCACATTCCATGTGCTTTGCTCTGCGGTTCTTTACCTGCAGGTGCGCATTGCCATCATCAACTGTGACATGACTGATGCAGACCGGAGGCAAGGTTGCATCGTTGCGACACTGGACATGCATGGCACTTTGCATGGCGCAACAAGCCCTGGGACCCTTCGTATGTGATCTAACTGCCAGCAGGGATCAGCAGATTGGATGACGGTGTCATGCACCTGCACTACTCCAGGTGCTGCACAGCACGCAACCCGCAGCAGAGCATGCTGTCCGGCCTGGTTGCGCGGCTTCCAGCCAGCAAAAGGCAATCTCCGGGGGGCCGCGTTTCAGCACCCGTTCCTCTCCATACGTACGCACTCCCACTATCCACTACAAGTTACTGCCTTGCCCAACTCATCTCATATCAACTTGAGGTCAGCTGTACACATGGCTGACATGGGGATCTGCACGGTGCTATAAGCGCTGTAGTCAGGATGCTGATGAGCGCAGCCTGCCTTCACACAGTACACGGGGTATTGGACACAGAATGCCATGATGGATGGCGACATACTTGCCTGTTGCACCAGTGGTGCAGCCGTTGTGTGTCCTGTTGTAGTACATCGTAATCAAAATTCGTAGTACAAAGGCTCGTTCCTGTCGTTCCTGCAACCGGCGGTCACCGGGTGTAGAAGTCTGCAAACTTCAGTTCCGACGTCATTTAACCATATTGCAACCTATATACGTCGTCGCTGAGTAGCACCAGTACGACACAGATCAGTAGCGCTTGCTATGAGTGTTGCCAGCATGCTGTGCTGAGCGCAACTACTTATAAATGGCAAGCAGGGTGCCTGCTCAGGTTCTATATGTTATGCTCATGCTGCGCTACAAATGTGCTGCCTTGCTGCAAGTGTCACCCTCAGAGCACAGATAGCACGACCGAATGTCCAAACAAGAGGAAGTGCATGGTTAGCTGGTAATGCTCAAAATTGTTGCAGTAGTATTGTATTGAACTTGAACCATGCCACATTGCACACTTACCAGCGGTGCTGACCGGCCATGCATAAGAACTTCATGCAAGCGAAGGAACGACTCCTGAAAAGGACGGGGACCACATCACACTACTATTGTAGCAGACACACCGCAATGCTCGTACTGCAAGTACGAAGCATTGTGCTCTGCTGACGACTGCAGGTGTACAACGCTGCCGCCAATGTCCTGTAGCCCTGTGGCCCACTCGCTGGTCAGATTGCTGCTGCTGCGCACTCTCTTCTGTGCTGTGCTGCTACACAGGCAGGCAGCATTCCGACTCCCCTGTTGAGGTATTGGATATGCCAGGTGGCTGGCTTGCAGGCATCTGCTGACCCCAATTTGGCTCGCAAAACCACACTCGCAATCTCGGCCGGACTTGGCGGTTGGGCTGTAGCGTGTCTGAATTGAGCTGGCGCAGCCAGGAAGTGCGGGCCGGAACAGTGCACGGCTGCTCTGGAACGTTTTGGTAGTCCACCTGCACGGCAGGATGCTGCATTGAGCATTATGCCAACCGCATTCGAGCACATGTGGAGCAGACTGGTGCTGTCGGCCATCGTTGGCACTTTTGCGACACACTACCATGCATTTTGATGCAATGTATCTGAGGATAAAGCCAACATCCATGACAATGCAGCCGCAATGTTTGCTGTGCACAGTGTTGCAGCGGAAGGCCTGTCTACAAGCAGCGAGTCCACGGCGCATACCCAATGGCAGAGCATACTCTTTGCACTTCCAACTTCTGCAGGTTGTGGGTGACAGTTGAGAAGAAGTTGCCACAACACGAGCAGCCTGGCAGCAGGGTTGCCGGTGAGGAGATGCCTCACACAAGGCATTTGCTGGCAGGGCTGCAGATGTCGCACGGTCAGAACAGGGCACTGACCTGGGTGCAGTGGGCACTGTAGCTGCGAAAGGGGTGCGGTGCTGGGGATGCCCCCCAGGTGTACGCAAGCTCCCACAGCAGCACGCCAAATGCACAGACGTCCGACTCTCGAGTATACCGCACCTGCTCGTGGGCAACAGAAGTCAGTATGCCGAACTTTGAGCACAGCGCACCACTGAGACCCAGCATACACTTTGATATCATAGCGTTAATGTGCACGTCTCCAGGTAGCATCTGTATGCTCTGACGGACCAGCGTTTTAGATGCTACTATGCAATGATATGCCACACCTTCATAAGGCATTGACATGACCTCAACACCTAGTAAGGACAATGCTGTGTTGGCGACGCTCAGTACGTACACTCAGCGAAATACACGATCGTCCGGGCATGCTCAACCGACTTCATCATAGGCATGCACACAGAACAATGTCTGTGTGCGGGCCCTTAAGCGTGCAGGAAACACGTCGGATGCCCACCGTGCCGTTGTTTTGTGGCTGTGCGCTTAGGACCTCCGGAGCAACGTAAAAGGGTGTGCCCTGGCGCCGGGTCAGCACCTCTGCTGTGAGCTGTGCGTCCCAGCCGCGCTCTGGCTGAGGCGGTGCTGCAATGGCGGCCACTCCTGGTGAAGCGCGGACAGCTCGTGTGCCAGACCAAACTCAACTGCACAAACAGCAGATGACTGTGATATGTGAGAGTGTTCACCTCTGCCAGTGTCTGGGGGCACACAGTGAGCCACAGCTGCCCGCTCAACGCTTGCTGAAGGCTTGGTGCATACAAGCCCAGCCCTGTATGCTGTCTTGCAGGCACGTGTTGCTGTCAGTACCAACAGCAGTGACGCCACTGCAAATGCTCACAAGCTGCAGCATTGGCAACATTTGTGCAAAAGCCACACATGGCTCGGAAGCTGCTGGCACACTGAATCGTATGAGTGCTGTGCTGGCATGCTGCCAGCAAACTTACAGTGGTAGTCAGGATGCAGGTTGCGCTCTGCACAGGGCGCTGCCCGCGGAAATGCCGGGTTGCACTGATAGCCACATGGCGTGCCTGGTGTCGACCAGATGAAGAGAAGCGCACTGAGCTTGGCGTCATGGTCGCCGCCGTCTTCGCCGTAGCACAGCAACACATTGCTGGGCTTCAAGTGACGGTGGATGATGTCCCGGTTGTGCAGGTACTGCAGCCCCGCGGCGATGTGGCACAGCAGGTACCACACCACCACCTCCTCCAGGGGGTCCTTGCGCCTGCGGGGTGGCAAGTGTGCTTTTACAACATGGCTCAGGAGTCATACCCTTTTCACACAATGCACAGGTGCAGCAGGGACATGAAAAAGTCCGATCAATGCTCCAGCACAGCCCAGTTCAGCTTCGAGTGGGGTGCGGCGCCTTGCCAATATGATATGGCAGGCGCAGTCTGCAGCTGCAGCTAGCTAACATGACAGCGTGCTTGCTTTTACATGTTCATGATGCGCATGGTGGCCTGTAGGCAGTTGGTCCTTACCGCCGAGCATCGAGCAGCTTTGCAAGGTCCTGAGGTGCCTTTTCCAGCACAATGTACAGGCTCACATCCTCCGCTGAGTACCACGCCTCAAAGCACTCCACGATGTTGGGGTGGCAGCACCTCTGCGGGTGACGCTGCACCTCTCAGCAGCGCAGGACTCAAAGAGCACGCTTAATTGCTGAGTTGTTGCAGCTGCACACCCAGGTAGCGGGCGATGCACACTGAAGCATGACAAGCATTTACACCAGCACAGCATTCTTGCAATAGGCTTTCTTCGTGCTATTAAAACCTGCAAGGTGATGGCCTCCTGGAAGTCCCTCGGCCGCCGCCGCATAGCGTTGCTGCACCAAGTCACCAAAAACACCTCCATCAGCACTGACGAGGCCGACTGATGCAGGTGCAAGTCCACAGAGGCTGTCTTTAGACACTTTTTCGAGCAGCCAAACGAGTGCAAGAGCGTCTGGCAGGACAAAGCACTACCATGTGCAACCTAACCCTGCCAGCAACTAGGATTTGCCCATTGGGCGAAGGCGAGCTCGTCACCTGTCCATCTTCACCACCTTCTGTGCGTACATCCGCTTAGTCATTTCCCCTTGCACCAGGTACCTGCACATCAACCAGGCCGCCTGAGGACTTTGCGCCTGCTACAGCCATGTTACAGGTACTGACCCCTGCCTTGTGGCAGCAACTGGCTTGTGGCAAGCTCCTAGGCGTTATGCACTGCTACGTTGCAGCAGATACGCGTCGAACGTGAACAGGACACACCGCATCGCAGCCGATTATAGGATAACAGCAAATCCTAAGTGACTGTGCATGCTCAGCATCACTCAGAGATGTAATTTTCCAGACTACTGGCAACTGCTCAGCAATGATATATCAGCAGATTGATATTAATGCGTCAAGCAGTCTTAGTGTGACAGCAATTATGTGCTGACCATAAATGCTTACACATTCCCAAAGCCGCCACCGCCAAGCTGCCCCACCGGCGCGCTGTACCTTTGTAGGTGTGGCAGGTCTGCATGCCCTGCAATGCCATCACGCACAAGGGGGTTTGTCGGTATGAGGCTGGCTGCACAAGACATCGCTGGAGTCAGGCCGGAAGAGCCCTCGCCTGCTGCTGTGGCCCAGTTGCATGGCAGGCTTACAAGGGCCATGGCACGCATTGCTGCGTGTTGCACAGCTAGACAGCTGCACAGGTCTTGACCAACACACGCACTCGCGCACCTGCCGTCTCCCGCTTGAACATGCCCTTGAAATGGTACACCACCTCGGCAGGCGGCGCCGCATGGCATGCCTGGCACAGCGTGTAGTTGATGATGTACACCTGGTCGTTTGCCTGCAGGGCCACCAGCCAGTGCCTGGTGCCTGTTTCCACAAAGCAGCGATGCCAGGCGCTGACACATGTATCTGGGCATCCACATCGTCGTGGCATGCAAGCGGCTGTTGCAAGTGGACCCCAACTGATGGCCGACTGTCCTCATGAGGCCTGTCTGTCCGGAGGCGCTGATCCTCAAGTAGGTCCCACCAACTGGTACGGCATGCATTCTGTGCACCTGGCATTATATCGTTGTGCACATAGCGCACTCTGACAGCATGGAGCAAAGGGCCCGAGTCGCACCCCCGAGGCCAGATGCTCGCCACACGCAGAGCATTGCAGCTGCGGAAGTGGTCCGCTGGCCTGCCGCCTGGCGCCCGGCAGCATCCCCTTGGCTGTGCAGGAGGCAGTTCCTCCTTCAGTGCTAGATAACACCATGGAGGACTAGCATGTTCCTCATCTGCTTGCAGAAACGACAGGAATGAGCCTCGGTATCACGAGCCTGGGCACAATGAACTGCAGCAGGACACATCCAACGGCTGCACCACTGTTGCAACATGCAAGGATGTCGCCATGCAGAATGGCATCCTGTATGCAATACCCCATACGCTGTCCGAAGGCAGGCTGCGCTCATCAACATCCTGACTGCAGCGCTCATAGCACCGGGCAGGTCCCCATGTCAGCCATGTATACAGCTGACCTCATGCTGACATAAGATGAGTTGGGCAAGACAGCAACTGTAGTGCAGGTGGTCGTGCGTACGTATGGAGAGGAACATGTGCTGAAAGGCGCCCCCCCGGAGGTTTCTATTGGCTGGAAGCCGCGCAACCAGGCCAGACAGCAGGCTCCGTTGCGAGTTGCGTGCTGTGCAGCACCTGGAGCCGTGCAGGTGCATGACACCGTCATCCAATCTGCTGACCCTGCTGGCACTTGCATCACAGTACGAAGGGTCCCAGGGCTTGTTGCGCCGTGCAAAAGTGCCATCCATGTCCAGTGTAGCAACGATGCAATCTCGCCTCCGGTGCAGCAGTCATGTGACAGTTGAGGATGGCAATGCGCGCCTGCAGGCAAAGAACGGCAGAGCAAAGCGCACGGGATGCGCATCCTTCCCACAGCCGTCGCACGTCCTGATCTCGCTGGTGTCGCCTGCACTGTGCATCGCATTGTCAACGCCACTCTTGGTGTGCAGGGAGATTGGGAACGGTTAGGGTACTGCGGCGGGTTCCTGGCAATTGAGGTGCCAAGAGTCCCAGCTGTTCCAGCTGCTGCGATCTAGTTGGTGCAAATCAGAAGTGAGCTCGATACAGTGTGCATATGCATGCCTGCATGCGCATGCAGGCACTCTGTGTCGGACGTAGGCACCTGTGTCAAGTTGCACCATGCCGTTTGTGAAGCGCGCCTGGGCTTCCGCAGATGTCAAGCGGCAGTGGTGGCACGCCTCACAGAGCTCGCAAGCGTATGACAGAGCATGCCCGTTCATCTCCTCCAGGCACAGGTGGCAGCTGAAGCGATACTCTGCATGCACCGCAGCATACTACTGTGCATGTGCAGTGCTGCGCATGCGCTCTTCTATGCACAGTGGACAGTGCCGCATGGCAGAAGAGCTGCATGAGACTGCATGACCAGCAGGAGCGCAGGTGTACGTGCTGATGACGCTCTTCTCTTTCTGCGCACGCACTCCGCGCCTGGAAACGGCAGCGGCGCCTTCCAGCTGTTGGGTCCCACCTTGCGCCCAAGGCATGTGCTGTTTGCGCACTGTTCAAAATTCAGCACATATCGAGGGTGGCGTGTCTCCAAGTCGCCGTGGCATATAGCACAGCTTGACTTCATGGTGTCTGATGTGCAGCTGCTGCAGTCTGAGGTGAGGTTGGTTCGGTGTGTGGTATGGGATCTCAACACGTCTGAGGACCGGCAGCTACAATTGCATCGCCTGCGGCTGTCTGATCTCCTCTTTGCTTTGAGGTCATGAGAATCTGGCAACTGTGCTTTTAACCGCTGCGATCGAAAGGTATCAAGGTTCTACACGGGTTACCGCTGGTATCATCATAATGGCAGTCACGTGGATCATCCGCAGTGTCATCATGACGGGTCCGAGGGAGCAGAAACTGTCATCGTGACGGGGGCCGCCAGAGCAACCACCCGCCCAACGTGCTGGATTGGGTCGGATATAGCGACTGCTGCAGCTTGAACACTGCGGTCTAGTATTCCCTGCATCCCTGCACATTTGAGTCAGTATCTGTCATTATCAGCCGTCAAGCGCAAGCAGGCGCATTCACCGCTGGCTTGTCGCCGAAGGTTTTCGTGTCCTTCGTTGAGGCTCGCAGTGCTGGGCTGCACCGTGCGCTGCGCAGGCGCAATCAGCATGTGCCTCCTGTGTGCAATGTAGATCCATAGACCCTTGCAGGATCTGAGCAAGGTGATAAGCCTGGCAACTGCACCCTTTTCGTTGTCTCAGAGCCCAGCTTAACACCTGAAAACATATGTAGACGACCACCTGCACCAGCCCACGCGCATGCTCGAGATGCCAGACGGACACTGCTCTGCATCTGCACGACTGCAAAGTTGAGAGGCGATCTGGCTGCACAGAGGATACTACGGTGGAGAAAGGACAACCATGTCGTCAACTTTGCACTGCGCACCTGCCGTCAGGATGGCGGCCTGCGGTGCTGAAAAGCTGCTTGGGAGATCAGGTGCAGTACTGCACCACTAGTGACCCACTAATAATGGGCCACCCTGCAGCACGCCTCATGTAGCTACACTCCGCTCTGCCATATGTGCTGCACGCCTGCTGCTGCACATATGCAAATGGAGAAGGCTTCATAGAAGCATGCTGGGTGTACATATATATGGTGGAAGCTGCGTTCTTGTTATGCCAATGCAGATGGTGGTCTGATGGTTACAAATTCTCCCGTAACGAACGTCACATTTGCCGTGCGTGCCAGCTTGCATCCTGCGTCACTTTGTATGAGCAATACTGCAGTAGTTGTCGACGGCCATGTTATCCCACTGCGATAAGTGTCGGGTAGCAATTCTACGTAGATGCTTGCAAGCAAGTGTCAGCAAGCACTTTGCAATTTGCAAAACATCTGCTGGTATGTATGCCTCATTGGGAGGCAGAACTCCCCGCGTTTAATTGAAAACCGCATTGCTTGGGTTCGATGCATCGTTTTCCTGTATGTCGTGGTCTGTCGTGGTCGGTTTCCTGTGGTTGTGGGCTGACACCAATGCCTATAGGTGTGTCCCTCAAATGAACGCAAGCACCCTGCGCTGTTAGCTGTTCACAGCTTATGTGTGCGAGTACACACGTAAAGCCTCCTGGTTTGCGCCATATCTTGAAGCTTGTCTGATTGTGCAGTGTCAAGGAGGGAGAAGCTTTGACTGGCGGCGCTGATGTGCTGGAGACAAAGCAACGACACATACACTCACAGAGCTGCAGTCCTCTTGATTGGCGGTCCGTCCAGAGTCGGACGCCACCTCCCGGTGCCAACTTGGCACCTTTGGCACCTTTGAAAGCCTAAGCAACAGGTAACAGTCTCTGGTTCAGTTGACCATGCACAAGGTTGGGGCATTGGAACGACATGTCACATGTCAGACCCTCGCTTACATTCAGCTGATCTGTTGTTATCCTTATGACATCATGGTTTATATACCAGGTTTATCGGCATGCAGTCTACAATAATACTCATCGATGAGATGCATCAGGTTAACTTGATGTTGGACTTATGGCTCAGTATAAATTAAGCTTACAACACAACAACAAGTGGATCGATCATGGATCTTTGCTGTACTGAACAGCGCTGACTGCCCCTTGTTCACCTTTAAAAACTGCAGCTAGTACAACGCTCACAATCGCTCGGCTGCACATTGAGGGCACAGTTGGCACACGCATCAATACAGCTGACCGCCGCAACATCTACTGGCGATACCAAACTGCAGTTGTCACAACGTGGGCAGTCCCCTGACCGTGCATCAAGCCCACAGCTGGCACACGCATCAATACAGCTGACCGCCGCAGCATCTGCTGGCGATACCAAAGTGCAGTTGTTGCAGCGTGGGCAGTCGCTTGATTGCACATTGAGGGCACAGTTGGCACACGCATCAATACAGCTGACCGCCGCAGCATCTGCTGGCGACACCAAACTGCAGCTGTTGCAGCGTGGGCAGTCGCTTGACTGGACATTGAGCGCACAGTTGGCACACGCATCAAGACAGCTGAATACCTCAATATCTGTTGGCGTTAAGAACGCAGCTGTTGGCGCAACTAATGTCGGTGCTATTGGTGCATCTGTGGGCGCATTTGTCAGAGGCAGCGGTGCTGTTGGCGCATCTGACGGCGGCAATGTCTCGCTGCCAGCAGGCAACCGTTGTGTCGGCCGTGGTGTCACTATCCTCGTCGCATTCCTTGCCACTTCGTCGTCGGAAACCGGCGGCGGCGGATTCGATTCCCCATTTCTCAGGCCGACCCCCAGCCCAGCACCAAGCGCAACGCCAGCCACCAGCAACGCAAGGACGCCAAGGATGACCCAGGCACACGGGCTGCAACGGCGGCCCTTGCTGCGGACTGTGGTGGCGCCAGGCTCAAGTGGCAGGGGTGGGGGCCCATAGGGGTCTGCAACCTTCCCTGTTGGCACGTCCGCTGCAGTACCAGGCTTGTCGTTGTGGCGCTGCGCAGAGCCATACTTGGCTGATGTGAGCTTGGCGTCCTTCACCTCGCTGAAGTGGTTCGTAACCATGTCGCCTGTGAGGTGTGTGACTAACCGTCAGTTCATGCAAAGCTCCAGCAACATGAGGTGGCTAGAGGCATGTTTAGACGCATTTCTGATGTCCGCAATGTCATAGGACGCAGCGCGACGGGTGACCAGCGGAGGTTGCGCCTGCATACGCAGCTCAACTTGAGCTTGAAGCGCTAGGTCGCGTCGAGACTTTTGGCATCGTCAAAATCCGACAGGCTTCTGAAGGGTAGCCACCACCCGCAGCACGGTCTTTCTTCGCGACTCGCATTTGATGATCTCGCACACCAGCGTTGCAAATCAATGCAGTCGCGATTGAGTGCGCTGGCATGCAGCTGCGGCGTTGTCTGAACAGAGACGCATGCAAATCCAAATTGCAGGTCATGAAGACAACAGCCGAGCCACGCCAGCATCTCAGGTGCAGGGCACTATGCACCCAAGACGGCTCATCAGGTAATGCTGCTGTAGTCTGCAAGCAAACAGAGTGCGCAAGAAGGATACATATTGAAACGCACTCAGGATGTAGGGCTGTCGTGGGTTCTCACTGCTGGCAGCTTTGGGCGCCGTGGGCAGTTGCAGGTGCAGCACAGCTGCAGCCTGCATTGCAGCACTGTAAATTTGCTAAATTGCACTGTGCAAAACTGATTCTAGTCAGCGTGCTTTTGGCACAGTAATGCGACCTGGGCCGAATGAGGCTGTGTAGCAACGATCAACGTGGTGATACATAGACCACACAAGGGTTGCAACTATCATTGAGCTGCTGCTCGTGTACAGTGAGGGTGGCAACTGGCCAGCAGTGCACGCAGACGCATGCACCTGTTGAACGCCACGTCCACGTATCCGGTTGGTGGGAAAACAAGCTTGAATGCGCGCTCAAAGCTCGTACCAAACTGGCTTGAATCTGCACGGACGTAAAAAGGACTGTGCTGGCATGGGTAGGCGCGCTGCGCCTGGCCGGGTTTTCATCATGACAACTTCCCTTCTTCAGAGAACCCGTCAAGATGACACCACGTGGTACATGTGCTCGGTCATTCGCTTTAGCAGATCTGAAGTAACAGGAAAACAACATAAACCTCGATAAATGGCGCTCGATGCAGTCCAATATTATGCCAAGCACTTGCCACCGCACGCAGGTACAGCACTCGCTTGGCAGTCGTGAGTCACATCTGGCGGCACCAACTGCTTGCAGCGCTTGCAACGACTGCCTGCTGACAAGCATAGGTTATAATGTCGCCACGGGTCAAGATAGCGAATGACGGACTGCTGGTGCTGAGCGCACCGGGTGAGCATTGTGGCAATTGATGCTGCCAGCGACCAGTATGCCTGCGCATTGCTTCTGCACGACCATCTATGCTGCGCCGCGAAGTCCGCCTGGAGGAACAGTGCTGGCCGCCACGATCAATCAGTTCGCCCTGCATTGCAGGTGAGGCTGCACAATACTCTGCAGAGCGCCCGCTGCTGACAAGGTTCGCATCAAAGACTGTTGGCGCTGAGCACATGCGGTGAGTCAGACACATCAATGGCAACAATGGTTAGCAGAAGCTAGTGATTAGCTGACGTTCACAGAGGCATTGCAACACACGTTGCTTGTGCGCTCAAACCTGGCCATCAGAGCTGATGGGCAGCATGCCGGTGTCCATGCATGCAACCTATGACCCGGCAATGCATGTGCCGTGCTTGACTTTTCGGTGCAGTACGGACTGCCTACTGGCATTTGCTTTTTTGATAGCGCCAAAGTCCACGTTCAGATGTGCGCAATGCGCCGCATCAGCAACATGTACATGTATGAATTGCGAGGTGCTGTAAGACCTGTTTGTTTCAAGTGCGCACGGCGACCAGCATCATGATATATCGGTCGCTTGCTTTGCAAGGCCTGGTCGCCGCCATGCTGCAGGTGATTCCACACCCGCTGGCTTGATTGATGTCCTGCTGAGCCGTTGAATAACAACCTGCTGCTTGCCTGTTGCTGATTCACACTTTTCAGCAAACCAGTCTCACATCACATACTAGGTGCAAGGACTGATTAAGCACAGGCTGTTGCCTGCGTGCAAATCGAACGGCAGGCAATCACTGTTGCCAGGTCTTCAGAGTGTAGGCTCTAATACTGCAGGGCTGCCACAGCGAGCGACTTTGTCAGAGTTGGCGACCGCTCGCTGCTCCATGCCATGATGGCAGACCGCTGTCGACGGCACCAGGGCCGCTGAATAGATCTTGGTATGTAGCCGTCCTGATTGCTGCTTCGGCAGCACGTGTTGTTCAACGAAAATGCAGGACAGCAATTTCAGCACAGCAGTGCAGCGTATCAGTGGGCGCCAGTTCGATAGCAGAGTGTGCTCTGCTGTCGACTGTCATATTGCACTATGCATGCAGCTATGCCATTCTAAGAGAGGTCGTGGTGCACATGCTTACAGTACTGATACTCTCGAATCTTGATGCAGGGACCTGCAGTCACTGCCATGACTGGCTGTAGATCGGGTTGAGCAGCGGGGCAGGCTTCTGCACAAGGTGTTGGCGGTGCTTGCAGGCACCAACTGATGAGGTGGCAGCAGGGGCAGCCGCAAGACAACAAAGAACGGCACCGCAGCGGCTGCTGCTGAGCAAGGCGCGCCATGCAGGGGCCCTGGGTGTCTTTTACGGGTGCTGGATATGCACATCTTCTGCACAAGCTCTGTGCACCAGGCCATTAAAGTGGAGATTGCGTGAGTTCGCACGACTGTGAAGTTGCCCAAGTTCTTCCTTCAGCAGCAGAGTTCAACGCTCCAACACATCATGGTGATGCCTGCAGACAGATGGAAGGGCAGCCAGCTGAAGCCTTGGGCTAGTGCAGCATAGTAATGCAGCTGACGAGCGCGCTTGCAAGCAGGCAGCAATCTAAGCAACATTCTTAAGTGCAGCTGGCGGAGCGGATCAAGTGAGATGCCAATGTGGTGCAAATATGTGATGCTGCTGCGGCAGAGGACAGCTGATAGGTGCTGTTGGTCATCGTGTTGATGCAGTCGAGGATGGTGTCGCACTTGGGCCGATGTTGAGGAGGCGACGTGCGCCATTTGGTACCTGCACTGCCAGTCAGGGGGCCAATGCCATTTGGACCTGCCTGTTAGGCATTGCCCTTGAAAATCTCGTGACCAGCAATCTCACAGAACCTCTACAGGGTGGAACCTACGTGCAGTGCTGGACAACCCGCAGGGCGCACGGCGCAAGTGCGTGGTACGATCGTCGGGCCTACATGGCAGCTGTTGTTGCGCGCGGCTGGTGTATATCCACACATCGCCGGTGTGGTGCACAGGTGTCCCACCTGTCTGCCTGCGCTAGTTGCAGTTTACTCTCGTCTATGACAGCACGTATGCTGAATCTGTTCAGCTGTATGTGGGCATCTGCACTATCTAGCAGCAAAAATATACTCAGGTAGCATTTGGTTGCCATGTGACACAATATGCAACTGCAGGGACATTGATGGAAGCAATGTACTGCTATCTGCTAATGGCTGCACAGCCAAGGTGGCGGACACAGGGGCAGCAGCAATGATGAACACAGAATACAGGTCGCAGTGTGCTGACCTGGGCAGCGCCGGAGCTGCTGCTGGCCGACAGAAGTAGACGCCTTGAAACAAGGTAGGCTGACGCCTGCCACTTTATTTGCCACCCGTTGCAGGCCTAGATATGCGATGTGTCAGTGTTTGCGTATCAGAGATTCATGCATACTACGCATGCGGGGCTGTATTGGGTTCAAACGGACGTGCAGATGCTGTTGATCTCTCCACAGATGGAAAGCTCTGAATGAGCGTGGTGCTGTGGGGAGCTGGTCACCGGGGAGACGCCGGTGCGGGGCGGCATGCGCCCGGTGCGGGTGCCGGGAGAGTGCTCGGCGGCAGTGGCAGAGCTAATCCAGCGGTGCATGGCGGTGTTGCCGGCGGACCGTACAAGTGCTACAAGCAGAGGCCTGCACGCAGGCAGCTGCAGCAGCTGACTGACAGCTGAGTCTGATGTCATCATCGCATATCATCTCTTGCTGGTGACCACACCAGGTTAAAAGCTGCGGCTGACCAGAGCTGCTGATGGCACCTCTGCTGATCTGAACACCAAAGCGATGCTGATACACTCGGACAGACGCACACATCGCCACTCAGAGCAACAACACAGCAAGTTCAGCTGGTGTGCGAGCGTCAGATGACGAAACGTTTGACATGAGTCAGTTGCTTTGAATGCCAGAAGAGGACGCCATGCACAACGAGGTAGGCGCGCGGACACTCCGAGATACATCATTCTAAACCCTGCAGATTTATGACACACCAGAACAGGTTGGTTCGCGGTGTGACATGGACATTCAGCGTCGCGACACGCAATCATACAACCACCAACTTGTTGTACACTTTAATCACGTGCGGTTGCTCTGTGGTACACCGCACAGCGACCATCAGGCAAGCATGCGGCGTGTGCAATGCTATCAGCTGAAGCAGGCAGCAGCAGAGCTATGCAGCGCGCTGAGTCCGCCCGTCAGCTAATGGCGTTGCCACGGCTTTGCAGACAAAGTACAGGCTGTCTGCGGCCTGCCAGCTTGTCACGCACGCTAGAAATCCACTGATGACAAAGCGATGCAGATGCAACCTCACAACTTCCTGCCTATATATATGTAGGAGCTGCGGCAAACGCTCATGATAGATGCTGCCAATCATGGGTAGCTCGTGGTAGTAATGCTGTATTCAAAGGGTCTGATGTTTCAACATCTGGTCATCATCCCTGATCAGCATCCATCCCGCACATCAAGCAGAAAATTTCCACAGCACAATACTGTTTTTATCTGAAAATGACAGTTGCCACGCTGGCAACGATCTCACGTGCTGCTTGGATGACCCAACAAACTGTGCAGGCGGGAAGCCCTTCTTCGGTATTGGGCGCCTACAGATAGATTTGGCTGCGCGAACGTACTACAGCGATGACGAACCCTGAAAGCTCACACTGTCGCTCGTTTGTAGCCCGTCTTCAGGTTATGAACTTTGCAACTTGCTTGCCATATCATCACCTGCACGTCGCCACTCGTGGCTCTTGTAGCGCAGGAAGGTGACCCATACGCAGTATTGCATTTCGAGCGGCACGCAGGCACCATGCCGGAGCTTACATCATTCGCAACCATTTGGAAGGACTGCACGAGCCGCAACACGGCTGTGCTGCAGGTCAAGCCTGGCTTGCAGCTTGAAGTCAGCGGGCAATCTGACCTGCAGCAAGTTGAAGTGGGACTGCTTGGACATCAGTGGTCAGCGCGCTTCGCAACACCTTCAAAGGTTTGCTCAGCATGCGTCTGAATGCGAAACTCTGTGCAGCCACATACAAGGATTTGGCTTGGGGGGCTTGGCCGTGCGCTCTACCAGTGGAACACTCAATATATTGCTCAATATATTGGACTCAACACGGACCTGGAACCAGGTGTCATACTCGATATATTGCCCTGTCACTTTTATTGAGGCAATATCTTCTGGCTCAATACGCAGTCGCCCGGCTCGGCAATATATTGGCCATCCAATCGCGAATGCAGGGACGGTACATTGGCAGCGCATGTGTAGATCAGTATCGCAATGCAGAGGGTAATGCAGCCTTTGTATCGGAAAAAGCCGCAGACGGCATTGCTGGCCCGTGCGCGTCGTCGTCACTGCCCGAAGTTTCAGATCTGACAAAACGGTTAGCTATCTTACAGTTGGCTATGCGGCAGCTGCGCATGTGCAGGGCGCATATATGCAGAGGTTGTAGGCTGCAAAGCATCTGGCGCAGCGGTAGGCGGCTGTGCGGTGCGTGCAAAAGCGGTTTGTCACGTGGCAACAACAGTTGCCATTACGCACACTGCGCAGCAGCATCACGCCGCATTCAGCTCGCTTCAAGTGCCACTAGACGTAGCTGAGATTGCATTTCACGGTGCTGCATTGTGCGGCGCCAGACGCCGCGCGTGGGTTGCCGCGGAGCAGATAGTTGTCACGAGGTTGCCGCAGATGCCGGTGATCTGCCCACGCGTTGCCTCAGCAGTATGAACGGTGAGCAACTCGCACGCCGTAACGAGTGTGGCCGTGCCGGGCATCGATCAGACCAAAGTGAGGTGCAAGTGCCGTCGCAATATGTGACAAGGCTGTGCAACAAGTGCTGATCGGCAAACCCTTCTAAGTAATTAGCATCGCCTTTCTGCCCTTAGAATATCCCCTTTGCGCCCGTCGACAGGGTAACTCGCTAATTCACTGTCGGCACTTCCCGGCTATCATCACAAGCTCATGGCATCTGAGAGTAAAACGTCAGAAGCACTCGAAGCACTCGCTTGACGAGTTTGCATCAAAGTGACGGAGTAAATGCTGGGAATATTGGCAGTGAGCACAATATATTGACCCTCAATTCAACACTCAAACTTTCTTGACGTTGACTCCCGGGAATATTGACCTTGACACTCAATATTGACATGCGCTGTCAATACGCGAAGTCACGTCTCTCAATATATTTTCCATGCGGAATATATTGAGGTTCACGGCCCCGACATCGGAATGATTGACCCCCTTGCTCAATCTTATTTAAGTGGCAACATTTTTATTGGGTCAGCGGCCCAATATATTGGGTTCTGACTGTGATCTAAATATATTGTGGGAACCAGACCAATATATTGGGTGTTGCGCCACTTTTATTGCCAATATATTGAGTGTTCCACTGGTAGAGGCGAGCATGCATTGAAGTCCTCTACTTCGGTAAACTTGCTGTTCAGGAAACGACATTCAGGATGATCAGGCAAGTTGGGGCCTGGAGACTCGACTTCGAGCAGGTCATGCCCTTTGGAAAGGCGTACCTCATCCCAGTCTTCAAGGTGCCAAGCCTTGCGAATGAGCCCAGCTATTCATGCTGTTTTTGTCTCCGGCAGAGTCCTACATTCGGATCACCCTGCTGCAGCGCAGTCGCACACCAGCTGTATTATTCTGTGTGCGATGCTTGCATGAGAACTGCGTCCTGAAGTTAGTTGGTGCTTCTGATATTGCAGATGGCCAGGCGAGCAGTTTTGTGTACCAATGCTGATGGTACTTTTGCACTCAGCAGCCAAACGTATGTTGAGCATAGCTGCCGGACAAATCTGACCGGCTTTCAGCAAACAATATATAGCGGGTGTGTGATGAGACTCTGACACCATGCCATGTGTACTGCATGAGGAGTAAAGGTGGTACAACCATCCTGCAGGACGGCCTCAAGGCCAAGCTTGACATCTGCGAGTCATGCGCAACCTCAGCACCGATGCAAGACCTGGTACCACAGCATGCCATGTGTCTCTGCACAGGTGGGACCGGCAGCACAAGCTCTCGGCAGGGATAACAGCGAGAATGGGGCCGCAGCTCTTTGCTCGCACCAAACTGCGGAGCGGCTGGCTGCACTCTGCAGCGCTCACCGCATCACCGATTGTGGGCCCGACGCTATCTCTCAAGAGCAGGTATGGGTGTGAGCAGAAACGTCCCTGAGACTTCACTTTTATATATGTTGCAGCTGCTGTAGATATTGCGAGACCTAGCTCGGCACATGTAAAACCTGCGACAATACAAGTAGTAGTGCATTATCCTGAACCAAAGCATGCATTACCGGCTTCTGCCTGAATTAAGCAGCAGATGCTTTCGTTGAGAGTGACTCGCCTATGTATTTTGGGCAGCAGAGGTCATGGCAGCAACGCATGTGGCATGATGCACCCCCCCCTATGGCTTACCTAGGTACCTGCTGCCAGCGAGTTGTCTGTCTGTTTACATACCGTAGTGCCCAGCATCTAATGCGCACAAATAATTCGAGATTTGCGGCGCGGAGTGTATCGCGCACCTTAAATTTGAATATTCGGCGGCTGCGCGATCAGTGCGCGAAGGGGTAATAAATTAACTTTCGAGGGTGAAGAACCGAAACCAGGCGAAATCTGCCCCTTTTCAGCCAGCAATGGTGCCAGACACCGTCAAACATGCACTCTGCATCATTCTGAAGTTCCCCAAGGTGATCAGACGGCAATGCAGACCAGTACGATGGACATTGGTGAAATTTGCAACTGTCTGCGCGATGCCAGCAGAAAATTGGATCTTGCCTGCGCGGAGGTGCGCGCAGGCTTGAAACAATCCTGTTTAGCTGGGTGCGCGGAAGATGTTGGGCACTACGGTATATACATGGTTGATGATTGATTCTGCATCACCGAATGCAGACCAGCAGCAGGGCAGAAGTGCTATCTGGCGCTGATGCCACAGCAGATGATTGGAGTGGGCAATATACAACTGCAGCCGAAAGGGCGAACCCCCAGGGTAGACGCCACAGCCATCTGCAGAATGTCCAACGGCAGCGTGCTCGTGCAGAGTTTGGAGTTGGGCCTTACATGGAGCATGTGAGGGCTGGCTGCAACAGCAGTCGTGCAAAGTTCAGGTTTTAGCACTCCAGCACAAACACCCTGCTCCGGTCACCTGTTTTTCGCATGTATACTTGTTGTACGTCACTTGAACATGTTTGTCACTACTACCTGCACCATGACTGGCCAGTTTGCAACTGCTTGTCACTGCCACGATGCACAGGCAGCAGCATTTCCTACATCTTGCACTGATGTTGCAGCTGGTTTCCGTGTTGGCGTCGCTGAGCGTACCATGTGAACATGCTACAAACTTACGGCTGAATCCAAACCTGGCATATTGGATGTGTCCTGCGTTCACAAACTGCACCATCTACAGCCATCTTCTATCTCGCTGCTGAAGTCCTCCTGGCTAACTCCACCTGTACCAATGACGCTGCCAGCCAGACCCTAACCCATGCACACGCCTACCAAAGGTGAATGTCCGACATGCACAAACAAGCAGGGGGCCAAAGGGTCCACCGCCCCAAAAGTAGCAAAGCGCTCTATCACACGCTGCCCACATCTCCTGGAACTCGATTACATGGCACAAACAACCGCCCACGCAGCCGCGTCAGCTGCGGCTGCCAGGGGTTGGTTGACAATCGGGTGGAGATGCGGCGCCCGCCACATCAGTGTAAGCGACATTGAGACTGTGCAGCGCCTGCGCGACGGCAGCATCCTTCTTCAGCACCTGCACATTCAACATGTCATGACTTGAGTATTCAAGCTTTGTACCTTCTTGGTACAGAAAGATTTTATATGTCGGTATGGGTATGGCATGGTATGGGTCATGTCCAGACCATCATGTCTAACTGCACTGGGACTGGGCTCCGATGTGCAGCATGCGCACGTGCAGGGCATGTGCAGGCGCGCGCAACCGATGCGGCCCAATATGCGAAAAACGAAAGCAGCACAGCCGGAAGGCAGCAGATGCTCCATGTGTGGGGTGCAAGTGCTTCAACAGACCTGCCGGCAGGTGCTGGCAGCATCTAAATTTCTGACAACTATGCGTCCGGTGACTACTCAACCTCACTCAGCTTGTGCGCACCTTCGTCCTGAGGGCCGCCAGCTGCGCCCGAGCGTCTTCGGCGTCCGCCTCGGCCCGCCGCTGCGCGGCCGCGGCCTCGGCGCACTGCTCAGCGGCCGCCTGACGGGTCAGCTCCTTCGCTGCTTCCAGCTGCTTCTTTTCCGCTTCCTGCCGCTGGTGCTCTGCTTCCAGCCGGCGCCGCTCGGCCGCCGCCGCCGCCGCGCGCTCTGCTTCCAGCTGCCGCTGCAGGGCGTCCGCCTTCAGATCAGCGGCCTGCGCCTGCGCTCGGGCCTCTACCAGCTGCTCGTGCAGCTGCGCAGCCTCTGCAGGAGATTGGGCAACCTGCAACACAGACCTTGCTTTGTGTTGACTTCGAGAGCCATCAGCACGACACGGAACTGATGCAGTAGGCTGTGTATCGTGACGCCTGCATGCCTCAACATGGGGTTGGCAGCTGCCTCTGTGTACGACTGCAGCGGAGTGCATGCCCAGGAGTAAGGTGATCTGACCAGTGCCAGCTTTGCCATACACTAATGCGGAGGCGTCAACGACTTCTGTACTCTGGGCTTGCGTGTGTAAGCAGTGATGTAAGAATGCGAGAAGCGTGCCTGGTCCGACAGCAGCCGCAGCTCACGCTGCAGAATGGCCTCCCGAACCACGTACTCAGCCAGCCGCCCCTCATGCTGTGCCTGCTTCACAGGAAAGGAAGATGCTCAGCTGTGATGCCTCGTGGAAGTGCGCCTGTGACAGATGCACGGCACATGTATACCCTAAGTCCCAACGCTCATGACAGCCTGCGCATGATGCGGCCATGCATGCATGCTGCATTGCCAGAGGCATGGTGCACCAGCAGATCGAAGCGGTCAGCAGGGCTGAGTGAAGGTCAGCAAAGCAGGTGGCCAGTACACGATGCAGTCTGCCGGACCATCGTTGCTGCAGGCTGTCCAGGGCTCGACAGCGATGTGCGACACAGACAAGAAGCGGAGCCGCACCTGCATATCAGCAGCGCTGCCGGAGGCGGCTGGCGGCGCCCCGCCCTGGCTGCCCTGCAGAGGACAGCACCATAAACATGTCAGGCCCAAAGCCCATGCTACAGTCTGGCCACATTGATGTGCTTATGCAACATGTGCTCATACGTCCAACATCACCATGAAGTATCATAGTTTGTGACCCATCCTTCGTATCCGCATTGACATGCTGTGTGGCATCCGACAGTGGGTTCCAGAAAACATCCCAGCAGGTTTCAATAAACCATGTTGCCGGATGTACGATGTTGTCATGAGCGGCCACTGGCGATCTAAAGGAGCATGTGCTGCAACCACATATTGCATCGCAGGCGGGAGTTCCTCTCGACAGAACGCGCGCCCTGTGCATTTACATGCAGCCTCCTGGGGGATGGCATATCAGTCCAACCAACGGCGTCGCACCTGCGCAGGGGTCTGACACGCAGGCGGGTCCGCCGAGCAGCCGGGCAGCTGCTGCGCTGCGGCGCCCTCAACAGCGCTGCCTGTGACCGGTCCGCTGGTGGCAGGGGTGCCCTCCGCCGCCGCAGTCGCCGCCGCCGCCGCCGCCGCCGGCTCCGCCGGTGCAGATGCTGTGGGCAATGTGTGGGGTGGGCCGTCCAGCAGCGGCAGGCTGGGCGGCCTGGTGACTTGGGGGTGTGCGCCAGCAGTGGGGCTGCTGCCGCCGCTGAGCGGCCGACCGCGCTCGCCGCTGCCTGCTGCTGGACGGGCAGTGGCGCTGGATGTAGGCATGTCGGCGCTCCCGCCAGCAGCTGCTGTTGCCGGGGTTGGCAGTGTGCTGGCGGCGGGTGGCACTGGCTGCGTTGTTGCAGGAAGGCCTTGGTGTGAGCCTGCAGCCAGAAACTCTGCTACTGCCAGTGACGTCGGCACGTCCGCCTGCGGGCGGCGCAGCATCCGCTGCAGCAGCGCAGCTGTTTGCGACTCCAACGGCGTCGGCGGCGGCGGCGGCTGTGCGGCAGCAGGCGCGGGTGCGACTCGCCCCATTGAGGGCAGCAAGGGCAGCAAGGGGAGGGTGCCAGCTGGCAGGCTGTCCATTATCGCCCCTGGCAGGACGTGGGGCTGTGGCCGCCAAGATGGGGCTGCAAGGCCACCTGCTGGTGCCCAGCTGTACGAGGCTTGGGAGCCCGGCTGCGATGCTGGGGGTCTGGTGGCAATTGGCGGTAGCACGCTGCGGATTTCATGAAGGTTCAGGGTGTCGCCCAGAGCCGGCGGGGACGGGCCTGTCGACTGATGCTGCACCAGTGGCGGCCGCAGCTGCAGGCCGGCTGCGGCGGCGCTGTAGGGGCGGCCGGCCCCAGCCGCAGCAAAGGCTGCTGCCTCTTCTGCCGCCGCTGCACGTGCCGACGCAATAGCTGCAGCCGTCAGCGCCAGGGGATCGCTCTCTGCAACGCCTGCCACTGCTGCTGGAGCTGCCGAGCCATTTGCAGCTGCAATGTTGCCAGGTGCTGCAGCTGTGCCCCGAGCTGCCGAGCCATTTGCAGCCGCAATGTTACCAGATGCCGCCGCTGTGTCCGGAGGAGCTGCCGAGCCATTTGCAGCCGCAGTGTTGCCAGGTGCCGCCGCTGTGTCCCGAGCTGCCGAGCCATTTGCAGCCGCAATGCTGCCAGATGCCGCCACTGTGTCCGGGGCTGCCGAGCCATTTGCAGCCGCGATGTCGCCAGGTGCCGCCGCTGGGTCCGGGGCTGCCGAGCCATTTGCAGCCGCAATGTTGCCAGATGCCGCCGCTCTGTCCGGAGCTGCCGAGCCACGTGCAGCCGCAATGCTGCCAGGTGCCGCCGCTCTGTCCGGGGCTGCCGAGCCATTTGCAGCCGCAATGCTGCCAGGTGCCGCCGCTGGGTTCGGAGCTGCCGAGCCATTTGCAGCCGCAATGCTGCCAGGTGCCGCCGCTCTGTCCGGGGCTGCCGAGCCATTTGCAGCCGCAATGCTGCCAGGTGCCGCCGCTGGGTCCGGAGCTGCCGAGCCATTTGCAGCCGCAATGCTGCCAGATGCCGCCGCTGGGTCCGGAGCTGCCGAGCCATTTGCAGCCGCGATGTCGCCAGGTGCCGCCGCTGGGCCCGGAGCTGCCGAGCCATTTGCAGCCGCAATGTTGACGGGTGCAGCCGCTGTGTCCGGAGCTGCCGAGCCATTTGCAGCGGCAATGTTGCCAGCTGCCGCCGCTGCGATTAATGATGGAGGTAGTCTGTCAGTCGCCAGCACATCGTCGGCTAGTACCAGAACATCGATGCTCGTGGCCTCCGCAGCATCAGCCGCTGCTGCTGTGCTGGCCGCTGGCGGAGTCTGCGGAACAGGGCTGCGGGCCGGTGAGGTTGCGCCACCGCTGGGGCCATCGCCTGCAGGGCTGTCGTCATGCGCGCTGACGTCACCCAGGCTGCCTGTGTGCGCAGTGGCCATCTGTTTGTCCACCAAAACCTTGCATGTTTGTCACCGGCGCCCAGATCAGCCCCTCTGCTGAACACATTACGACAGACATGGGCCAAGTGTCGAGCGTCGGCTTCTACAGCATGACAACATGAGGTCATTCAGATGCTGTAATTCAGCAGGGTATTTGACTGACCCTCAGGCGCAGGCGATGCCGATTCGTCTGCACCATCTGGCACCGGCTGCGCACCATTTTGACGCTTTGCTGCGGGCTCCTGCACAGCATCCACACCAAGCTGTCAGGTGCCGTAGTCATAACGCACAGACATGTTGCCAGGTTTCGAAAAAGGTGAGTGCAGGTCCATGCGTATGCACTGTGTTGCCTCAAACCGTCGGTCTTACGCATGCATGGCTTCAGGACACGATCGACATGAGGCTGAGGCTGAGGTTGAGGCTTGCATGCATGCCAGGTTAGCACACGCACTGCACCACACCTCTGCAGCGCCAGCAGGAGCACCGCGCTTCTTGGCGGCGCCCACCGCAGCCATGCCACGGGTCTGCCGACCAAGGGAGCTGGGCCCCGCTGAGCCCTGGCCTGGTGAGCCTTCCCGTCCCCTGCTGCTGCTTCCGCCCCTGCCGCGCCCGCCGCCGCGCCCGCCGCCGCTGCCGCTGCCGCCGCCATCCCCGAGGCCCCGCCCAGGCAAGCCGCTTCTGCCCCTGCCCCTGCCCCTGCCCAGGGACCTGCCCCTGCCCCGGCCGCTGCCACTGCCGCTGCCGCCTGGTGACGCATCCCGCCCCCTGCCCCTGCTCATGCCCCTGCCGCCGCCGACGCTGCCGCCGCCGCCACGCTGCCCACGACCGCGCCCAGACGGACCGTTTCTGCCCCTGCCGCGGCCACGGCTGCTGCTGGCCGCCTGCAGCAACGCCCCTGCTGCAGCTGCTTCGCTGTCGCTGTCGCTTTCGTCCGCCGACTCTGCATCAGCATCTGCGGGAGGAACACTGCCGCCTGCACTGCCTTCGGGCGGCTGCCCTGCCGCTGGATCCGGGGCCTGCACATGTTGTACGGCTGAACCTGTCAGTCAGGTCAGTCACATATCCAAGTTTCCTCTGTATCGACAGGACTTGTGTTGAGGTATCTTGCAACATGCTGATGCTGTCAGGTTGGGCTTGCCTGTGCTGGGTTAGCAGCCACGTTGGGGCAGCTGCCTGGCTGACGCTTCTGCACTGTTACCGCTTTCGCAGCCAGGTCGAACAGCGCACGCTCCCGTGGCGGCCTGCGCCCGGTTGTTTCTTGTTCGTCACCCGGCGCACAGCCGTTGGTTGCAACCGTGGCGGCGTAGGCCAGTCCCAGCGGCGGCGGCTCGCCAACGGCCGCCAGCTCCGCCTGCAGCTGCTGCGCAACGGGCGGGTTGGCCAGCGGCCGTGGTGCTACCGTCGCCGCTGCACCCTGAGCACCAGTCGACAGGGGAGGTGCCTGTGGCACAGATGCTGCTGCTGCCACGGACAGCTGCTGCTGCATCAGGCGTGGCACAGCGCCGCAGGCCACAGGCTGCTGGGGCTGCTGAGCAGTGGCTGGCTGACTCGACGCAGGCGCTGATGGCAGCCGCTGCGGTGGTGCACGTGCTGCAGGGGCCTGCTGTGGCTGCGCAGGCGCCTGCTGCTGCGCCTGCCCAGCTGCTCCTGCTGCTGGCATCTGATCGTGCGTGGGCTGCTGCTGCGCTGCCGAGGCCCCAGCAGCTGCTTCCACGATCTTGCGCCGCTTCTTGGTGACAGCTGTCTCTATGCCCGCCTGCAGCAAGTGTATAGAACACGGTTGTGCCTTGAACAGTAACCAGTTGCACACTGTTGCCAAGCTGAGCTTCCACCTGCCGGATTACGGAGGAGGAGACTCCCAGAAAGACCAAGCTTGGTCCTTGGGGAACAATGCAATCATGTTCCATGCTATTCACACCAGCATCTCAGCCACAGCGCGGGGTCTCATGGACAGGATGTACAAGATCGTGCGGTGCATACAGAGCGTCAAGACCATGCTAGCCTGACAGCAGTGCATGCGCCAGCTGCATGCTGAAGTGTTGTCAGCAGGGCGCAGTGCAGCAGCATGCTTGCATGCGTCTGCATGTGCACACAAGTGTGTTGTGGGGCCGCAGCTGGTGGCGCAGCGCCGAGTGCAACGAGCGAGGGCAGTGGGAACGCAGCAGGAAGCAGAAAGATGCAGCAGGTGTTCGGAGGGTGTACTTGCATGCAGGAATCTGGAACCACAGCTGGAACCTTTGATTCCAACACAGGGTGGCTGAGGCGCACCTGGCAGCGCAGCGCCGCCACGAGCTGCGAGGGGCGGCCCTTCCGTGGTCCCAGGGCCTCCAGCTCGGCGTGCGCCTCGGCCTGGGTGAGCTCCGACACCTGCCGGCCGTCCTGCACCACAGCAAGGCGCATGCAGCACGTCAGCCTGCGTCCAGACTTGGACTGCTCGTGGCCAGACCTTACGCTGCTGGGGTCCCACACAGCCTCTGCATTGCCGGGCGCACCTTCAGCTTGTGGTGCGAGGGATCAGGCCCGCCAGGTGCAGTGCCACGGGGCCTCGAGCGCCGTTTGTTGCCGCCTGCCTGAGCTGCCTGGGCGCCGCCGCCGTCGCTGCCGGGCGCTGCCGCGCTCTCAGCGCCGTTGGCTCCTGCCATTGAGCCGCCGTTTGCGTCTGCTTGGTCACTGATGGCAGAGGCGTCCTGCAAGGAATGTTCGCTCCCAGACCCGCCAGAGGCTGCTGCCATCTGGAATGCGTGCGGCGTGGGCTGGGGTCAGGCTGACCGCTCAATCAGTGCCAAGTCTCAATCTTTGCGCCAAGATGCGTTGTATGCTCCTGCAGCCGACCAAGCCTGCGTCAGTAAACGTTTGGCTCTGCTGGTGAAGGTCACAAGAACACTTATGTTTGACTCTGCTGGTGTTGTGCATGCTCAGCGTTCGACAAGGGTGCGATCCACACGCCTGTAGCCAAGCTACGGTAAGCTTGCATGCAGTGCATCGTCAAGCACGTAAGCACGAGACGCAACGCTCACCTTTTGGATGCGGGCAAGTCCTGATGGCTGCCTAATACTTCTCATGCACACCGTCCTGGCGGGTTGCGTCAGGGCATGTCACAGTCTGCATGGCTGCAGGTGATTGCGAGAGCGATTGCAGGCATGATCGCAGCGCCAAGACCCAGGAGCCACACTGACTTTATCAGGAAGCCTGCAAGGGGTTTATAAACGTACCAGGGTTGCCAGCGAGCAAGGGGAATAGAAGAGGGGATGACACGACCTCCGTTCCCGTTACTTTCTAAGGTTCCCATTTTGTCCGACGGGACTCGAAGGATTTCCATTGGCAAAATGGAAGAAGCGTGTAGTGTGGACAATGCGCGGCGCACTGGTCCTCGGGAGCGCATTCAGTACTTGCAGCTATACAAATCCAAATCCTATGCGGCAGCTCGCCGGCAGCAGGTGCCGGCTTGAGCTGTGATGCTGGGGCACATCCCGTAGAGGTCGTTGCAATAAATCAGTGCGGCATGTCGAGGCTGCGCGACCGTCTGCCGCGTCCAGTAGGTCTTTTTGGCTGTCAATCGGCTTCATATATGGCAGCATGTGAGCGTAGACCGGCTCACGTGACAGAACTGGCAATGCTTCCAGCGGCAGTAGAGACACAACACATCTCTATCTTGACTGAGGCTCAGTGTGAGGGCTGCTTGCGCTGACAATGGTCACGTCATATGGTGAACGCCTTCTGATGTGTGGCGCGGACGCTGAAAGTACTGCGCTTGTCCAGGGGCGCCGCGCTCAGCTGACGAGCGTCAGAACACAACCCCGGCCAGTTCAGAGCAGGCAGCGCTGTCTGGACCGTCTCAGAGTACTTCTGGCATGAGCACGACTCAGATGCCGCGGCGTAACGTGCTGGACAGCGTTAGCGCCTCGGTTCGCTGTCCTGTGGCACCTCAGCACTGCTCGTGAATGCGCTGCGGCACGATGTCAGCGACCGAACAGACGACCCAAGCAGCTTCCAACAACAATGATGGAGGCCTAAGGCGGTCGGCTGCGTCTGCAGGGCTGCCAGCGCTGTGCAAACCTGTGCTTTCCTTGCAAGGCAGTGCCTCGTTGCAATAAATCAGTGCAGCGGCACTACGCAGTCGCAACGCGCGCTGTAGGTCTCAGGCTGTAGCTCAGACACTTAAGATGAGCTCGTGAAGCGGCGCGCGCGTCAGATGCAATGTGTAGTCCATGACAGCGCTGCAAAGTCGCAGGCAAATCGGACAAAACGGGAACCATGGTCTTCAGCCTCGTGTCATCCCCTCTTCTATTCCCCTTGCAGCGAGCATTATGCAGGAAGCAGGATACCCGGACCATGAGCACTAGATGCTGCGAACTATACCCAGCTGCACCGTGCATTTGGAGCATACACTTTTCCCCGTCAATTGCACTTGCTGTCGCAACGGAGCCGTGGCGGGCATTTTGGTATAGCCCCTGCCGGAAGGCAGCCAGTGGTGCTGAATCAAAAAGGCCGCCGGCATAGGAGCCCAACATCTTGCAGATGCTGCTGGCAGGCTGCAGCTGGTAGCTTTGTGGCACACAGCCCACGCACCACCACGGTCCCATCTTTAATGCAATGCTGCTGCCTCGACACCAACGGACATCAGTGCACATATGGCTTTTAGGTTTAAAATCTGCAAGGAAATGGCCATCCAGCGGTGGATGACGACGGAGTTTGAGGAGCAGGCGTGGCACCAAAGGCTGCTTCGCTGCTGCGTCTGCAGTTCTGCACGGTGCAAGTTGACAGTAGCCGGTATGCACAGTCAGAGTATGCAAAGCGGACGCCTGCACAGCCCGCCACATTGCACAAGATGGCAACTCACGATGTAAGTTAGCCGATGGTGTCCAAACGTCGTGGAGCAAATCAGTAAGTATTCACATAAGAGCATCGTTTGAAGCATTGCTTGTTTACAGTGCATGTTTCCAACCTGGCATCCACGAGCCTGCAAGGAAATGATGCGAAGTCGGAGAGTCCTTAGGTGATATCTTTGGCTAGCCACTCGTGCTTTGTCAATGCCGACTCAGCCTTCAGTTGGAAGCGCATCCCGCAGCACATGGACCAGCAGCAGTCATTCATAGGCCATGAGGCTGCAGAGCCTGCAGCACGCGGTGCAGCTCTGCTTTATTCCACGCCGCCCGCCATGGCAGCATACACCCAGCTTATGGCAGGTAGATCCTGTTTCAACATGGAAGGTATCGCTCATAGCTTACCTTACAAACGTAGAAGTGTTCAACGTATTCAGCAACCAACTGCCTCAATCACCTAGATCTCTTATACCATACCACCTGTCAGTCTATCAATACCATCTATCTGTCAGTCGGGGAGGTCCGTTCAGTAGTATTGCCTATCAAGAAGACACCTTTTGCAACACATCAGGCCTCCAACCCAGCTTCGTGCTGTTACACTCTCCCCACCCCCGCCCATTTCGCTGCGACCTCGCAGCGTTCGCGTCGAGGTGAACCTGTGACCTTTCCATGTCTGCTCGTATGCCTTTGTGAGCTGCCTGCGTTGCTTCTTCGCCTGTCTTGCAAATCAGGTGTCAGCGAGGACAAGGGCTCCCAGGTTGCATCGCTCACTGGGAAGCCAGACCACTTAAGTAGCACTTCATCACAGGGTTTGTCAGGCGTTCTGTGAACAGCCAGCAAGCTTTCAACCTCCCACAGGTTCTGACCATTTGCATCTGTGAACAAAGGCGCGCGTACTTGTAGAGCTCGCGCGTGGCGGTGGCTTCACCACCCTGCCAAAGCGGTCCTCAGTCACGAAGGGCGTGAGCCGCAAAATATGGAAGACATGGTGAACGCGGGAGGCTTCAGGCAGCTTTAACCGATACACTACAGGTGACAGCACCTCACAGACCTCGAATGGGCCGGTGCGGCGCGGAGCAAGCTTGTAGGCAGGCTGCTGCGCAGTGCGAGTTCCGGCAGTGCACACCCACACTCGATCATCAACCTTGTGTGCTGGTGCTATGCGCTGGCGCCTGTTGGCATGCCGCGCTTGGCGCCCTTACGCTGCCCGCAGCTGGGTCCGCACAGACTGCAGCACTGATTCCAGCACCTTCAGCGGCGCATATGCAGCTGCTGGTGCAGCACCAGTGTTAGGCAGCACATGATCAGCTGGGGTTGTTGGGTGTTGACCGCTGTTCAGGTGGAATGGCGTCTGCCATGCGGATGCCGACACAGAGTCGTAGATAGCAAACTCAACGACAGTCAGCCATTCATCCCAATCTGTTCTGACCTGAGCAAAATAATTGCGCAGAGCCTGGCCGAGTGTCCTATTCACTCGCTCAGTCCGTCTGCGCATATACGCTGTCAATATCTTCATCTTACTACCCACAAACTGCATTAGCAAGCGCCAGAATGCACTCGTGAACTTAGGGTCTCTGTCTGATACTATCTCATCAGGGATACCACGGTGCTTGAACACACCATTGAAAACAGCTTGGCTACCGTCGGTGCATTTGTTGTGGTGTACCTGGGCGTCAGATGCACCATCTTGAACAGCCTATCAACTACCAATTTAACTGCATCACAGCCACGCTCAGTGCGGGGCAACTGGGTGATAAAATCCATGCTTACCGATTGCCAACGACATGCAGGGATAGGCAGCTGCGACAGTTCGCCTGCTAACCTCAAATTAAATGGCTAATTCATCTGACAATGCAGTTCACGGTGCTGCATTGTGTTGCGCCATCTGGCCAGACGCCACGCGTGGGTTGCCGCGATGCAGATAGACAGTTGTTACAAGGTTGCCGCAAATGCCGGTGATCTGCCCACACGTTGCCTCAGCAGTATGAACGGTGAGCAACTCGCACGCTGTAATGAGTGTGGCCGTGCCGGGCATCGATGAGACCAAAGTGAGGTGGATGTGCCGTCGCAATAAGTGACGAGGCTGTGCAACAGCCCGAGTGCTGATCGGCGAACCCTTCGCACAAATTAGCATTGCCTTTCTGCCCTTGAACATCCCCTTTGTGCCCATCGACAGGGTAACTCGCAAACCGTGCCTAGTTCACTGTTGGCACTTCCCGGCTATCATTGCTCATGGCATCTGAGAGTAAACGTCAGACGCACTCGAAGCACTCGCTTGACGAATTTGCATCAGAGTGACGACTCACTTCGGAAGTGAATACTGGGAATATTGGCAGTGAGCACAATATATTGACTCCCTCAATGCAACACTCAACTTTATTGACGTTGACTTCCGGGAATATTGATGTTGACACTCAATATATTGGCATGCGCTATCAATACGCGAAGTTACACTCTCGATATCGAATATATTTTTCCATGCGGAATATAATGAGGTTCACAGCCCCTATATCGGAATGATTGACCCCCTTGCTAAATCTTATTGAGGAGGCAACAATTTATTGGGTCAGCGGCCCAGTATATTGGGTTCTGGCTGAGATTCTAATATATTGTGGGAACCATACCAATATATTGGGCATCAAGTCGCTTTTATTGGCAATATATTGAGTGTTCCACTGGTAGAGTGCGTGTCAGCAGGCCGTTTAGGTTCTGCCCTCAGGTCAGGCCTGCACGAAAGCACATTGGCCACCACATTAGCTGTGCCAGATATGCTTGATTATGATTGATTATGGTTGATCTCCAAATCGAAGTTAGCAAGCAAAGCCTGCCAGCGAGTCTGACGTGGGCTGAGCTGCGGCTGTCTATAGAAGTACTGCAATGTACAATGATCACTGTGGACAACCACCTTTCTGCCATGCAAGTAGTGGCGTGTACTATAGCTAGCATCTCCTTATCATGCGTTAGCCAGCGTGTTTCTGCTGGTATCAGCTGACGGGACACAAAAGCTACAGGGTGGGCGACGCTTTCCCACACCTGGCTAAGCACACCTCCAATAGCAAAGTCTGACGCATCTGTGTGCAGGATGAAGTTGGCGTTTGGCTGGACGACCTGCAGCACGGGCTGCCGCCTTCAGCGCAGCGAACGGAAGGACGCCTCCTCAGCCGCGCCCCACTGCCAGCCCACCGTCTGTTTTGTCAGGTGGGTCAGTGGTGCTGCCAACTTAGCAAAGGCCTTGACAAACTTCCTGTAAAACCAGCAAGACCAATGAATGCACGTATGTCACTGACACGGCGTGGCGGTGGTCAGTCTGCAAAGGCAGCCGCCTTGTCTGGCAACACCCTCAGGCCATCGATCTGCAATGACCAGGTGGCCCAGGAACTCAACCTCAATGCGAACAAACTCACACTTTAGAGGCTTTAGCTATAAGGTTGTGCTGCTGCAGCAAGTCCATGACAGTGCGCAGGTGTTGCTCGTGTTCAGCCTCTGTGCGGCTGTACACCAAAACATCATCTAAATATGCTATCACAAACGAGTCTAGATACGGTCTTCAAACAGAATTTATCAAGGTGCATGGACGTTGCTTGTGCATTGCAGAGCCTGAAGCGCAGCATCACGAACTCGAACAGACCATACCTGGTCTTGAAAGCTATCTTATGAACATGCCTCGCTACCCTTGCCCTTTCTGCAGCTCAAGTTTGGTGCAGTACCTGGCGCCGTGGAGGCGGTCCAGGAGTTCTTTCATCAGCGGCAACGGGTAAGAGTTGCGAACTGTGATCTTGTTCAGTCCTCTATAATCTACACACATTCTCAGCGTACCGTCTTTCTTATGCACAAACAGTACAGGCGACCCATAGGGCGACCTCGAGTGCCTGATCCAGCCATGCTCTAAATCCTCATCTATCACACGCCTGAGCTCATCATTCTGCTTGTTGCAGTGCCATGGCATCTCAGCGGAGGGGGTTTGCTGTGAGGGGTCAGCTCTGTAGCGTGTTCCACTTCCCATTCTGGCGGCAGCCCCTCTAATCCTCGAAAAACATCAGCATGCTGCTCAATGATCAGCTTACCAAGCGGATGCTCTTTGGCAGCTGGTGTCTGTGCCACCTGCACATGATCACCGTCAGCAAGCTGCTCAACCTGTCTTAGCATTGCCAATTGAATGTTGTCACCAACCCTGACTGCTCGTTGCAGGCTGAGTACTTCCAACAGCCGGCGCCACAGGGTTTTGGGTCAGATGTGCTGCCACCATTGCTGCTGGGCTGGCAAGCTGCGCTGCCAGGCACTGGGGCTGGCTGGGCAACAGCTGCCAGGGCAGACCCACCATCTGGGAAGGTGAGCTGCTGTTGCCGATATGCAAATGTTGGGTTGTGTGCTGTCAGGAACGATACACCCAGGATTAGGATCATAGTTGGCAGTTGATAGATCTGCTACCCAGAACATCATGTGTGTTGCTACTGATATCCCAGCATCACCAACACGCAGATGCACCTTCCGTGCTATTTGATTGTGCACATGTGCACTCTGACTGGCCAGCCATCACTACCCGTGCCTGCGTGTGACAGTGTTGCACTTTTATGCCTAGCTTTCGGCCGCAGCAAGGTACAGGATGTCAGCTGATGCTGCAGTGTCAACGAATGCTGTTGCTGCCGTTACATTGAGGCGGACTTCGGTTCTTCAAAGCTGGGGTCATCATCTAAGCTTGATACTACAGGCACATGACAACCCGCAGCGGCGATCGGCATTCAGGTGCCCTGCTGCCTGCCGGCGGCGGCGCCCTTTGCAGCTGCGTGGGACGGCCGTGCTGAGCCCGCTGCCGGCACTGGCGCAGCCGCCGTCGCGTTCAGGGCATTCACTGAGGTGGGCTCGGTCGCCACGCCCTCATCAACAATGTACCAAATGAGTAAGACGTACTAAGGCAGCCCGCTGCATCAGCAGTCGGGGACGTCCCTGCTCTAGTAGCCTCAGCTGCCCGCCAGTTTCCTAGGCAGGGCGCTAGCAAGTCAATCACTTCAGGGGCATTGCCCTCTGCCGCCATTTCCTGGTGGCATGCACAACAGTCTAGCGATGCGCCGCCACTGTGTGTGCACCCTACGTTCTGCTGTTCATCGAGGTGGCAGGGTCCTCTAGTTTGATTGTCTATGGAGGTAGACATGCTCCTGGGCCTGGGGCTGGCATGGGGGTTAATCCTGCAGCCCCCCTCGGCAGGGCTAGGGCCCCCGCCTACCGAGGCTGACCGTTTCCCGCTTGGCATTCATTCACCACCACGGTCGGCCGGGCGGGTTGGGCAGTTCTGCCAGGTATGTCCAGGCTTACGGCACCAGAAACAACCACCAGTGTCCAGGAACCGCTGCCTGGTGCGCGGCGTGAACTTTGTGCGCCGCTCAGCAGGCTGCACAGCATTGACCTGCGCTGCCGGCGGGTTCCGCTGCAGAAACCGCGCACCAGCGGACTGCTGTTGGCGCGGCGGGCCACCACCACTGCGGGGGTTGGTGCCGTCGCCGCCGCGGCCACAGTCACCTCTGTGCCTACGCTGCCAGGTGGAATTCTTCTGTCTCGCAGGAAAGGAGCCTGTTACTGCAGCTGTCAGCTTCAATGCAGCCTCTTGATGTAGCGCTGCACTTTGCAGCTGCCTCAGGTCTAGGCCGTAGGTTGCAAAGTCCTCCTGCAGCTCTGGCTGGATGGCAGGGTTCAGGCCATATGTACTGGAACTTGCGCATGATGTCAGCTTCAGACAAGTCATGCACACGCAGTGCTAGTTTGTCTACGTCTGACATGCACTGCTGCACCCACCGGGTACCCTGCTGCAGCTGCTCCCAATGCTGATCAGCCCGCTCTTCATCATTGCGATGGCCATAGAATTCATGCAGCCTGTTAAAGTAGTCCCGCAGTGATGCAGAAGGCACCCGCTGGTGTACGGTGTAGAACCAGACCTGTGCTGCCCATTCCAGGGTTTGCAGGCCCACATCTGAACTGCGGCATCCACACGTGACAGCTGGAGGCAGATCCTGCATGCTAGCTTGTATGTCATTGGCAGCTTGCCCTTGCCATCGAACTTTGGCGCCTTCAGTTTCAGCCTTGCTTGGGACTGCAGGGCACGCCACCAGCTAAAGTCCCACTACAGCCGACGTCGGCGCAGCTGGAGTCTGGGGTCTTGGCGGGCGCGGCGTTGCAGAGTGCCGTGGCGGCGCCCTTCCTGGCGGTCGCGCCGGCGTCCTGCGCCAGCAAGGCATTTGAGCTATCGCAGGTATTCCTGCACTGCTGAACCGTCAACGTAAAGCTCCTGCTGGAGGTGCTTTGACAGCAGGGTCAGGGTGTTGTGCGGTCTTCATCATCAAAGAGCGGCCCTCCGATTTTTCAGGCTTTCTCTCCTGCCACCACTCATAATGTGTGTCCACAGCTGACTTGACGCTACCTGGCATTGTTGCGGAGATTCTTTGCGGCAGTGCTAATGTGTGACCCATATCTGTTCAGCAGACTTTTGACTGAACATCGACATGCTGTACAGCACAACATAGACTTCATCTTTCCACACTCGGCAAATGCTCTGCATGCTGCAGTCAGGGCTTGGCGGCGGGCCTGCTGGCAGTGCGCCTGCTGCTGCTGGCGGCCTTTGCGCAGCGGCACTGGACAGGCGGCCAGGATTTGTCACCACAAGATGAAGGTGCGATCAGTGCTGCAGAAGCTCTGAGGGTTGAGCAGCATTTCTGGTAGACCTGGGCAAGGGCGTGTCCATCTCCCAGGGACAGATGTGGCTGCTGCATGCACCTGGTTCACACGAAGCCGGTGATGCAGCTGCTGTGTGGGGACCCCACCAGGAAAAGTGGTGGCTTCAGCCGCGGCCAGCTCAGGTCCAGAGCCTCTTGTGGGCCGGACGCTCGCTGATGTGAAACATGCGCAACGCACCGTCCTGCAGGCCGGGCGGAGGGTGTCGTCCCTCGCCCAGGCCGAGGCCCGCGCCGAGCTGGCGGTCGTGGGGCCCCTCCTCAGCCGCCCCTCGCACTTCGTGACCCGGTGCGCCGCCGAGTGCGCGCTTGAAAACCACATAAAGCGTAGGCTTTGCCACACATCATGCCGGCGGCTCAGAGCTGCTTCGCTGGGCCGCCCTGCGCACTTTCTCACGGCGCTGCGCCGCCGCGTGTTGTGCAGGCACCCCGATATAAGCAGCAGTAGCCATCTCTTTCTATCTGCTGCACTGTGGCCGGGCATGCCGTGAGCACGCCACTTGCTGTGGTGGGCGTACTTATTTGAGTCATGAATGAGGCGAATTGACAACACATGCATGTGAATGCAACTGCACCTGACAGTACATTGCAAAGCCAGCATCCATTTTCATACAAGCGCCCCAGAAGATCCTGCAGAACCGCCATGGCTGGCTTCCTGGCTGCAGGCGGGCATGAGACGGCCGCCCGCAAGAAGCGGCGCCAGGCCGCGGGGGCAGCCGCTGCAGCCTCAGCAGCACAGCGGCAGTCCGCGCAGGAGCAGCAGGGGCAGGCCCCTGCAGCGGGAGCTACCATGCAGCCGCAGCAAACAGCCGGGCAGCCGCAGCAGCCGCCCGCAACGTGTGCACCTGCCCACCGCCCGCCATCAGCGTCTGCAGCGAGCTAGCGGGCCGCTGCCCTGCGGCCCCTGCAGCCCGCCGGCCTCGGCCCGGCCGCCTGCCTGCAGTCGCAGCCGCAGCAGCTGCAGCCGACGACGGCGGCAGCAGCGCCGCGGCTGGCGCCGCAGGAACCCCGCCCCCGCTGCCACCTGCCCAGCCTGCAGCGGCAGCGGCGGCGGCTATCATATCATTCCTGCCCTACGCACGGCGGCTTGAGGCGCTGCTGACGTCCATTGGCGAGCCTCCTCCAATGCGTCTTGCCGTCACGCTTGCGGCCGATGGCTGGCTGCCGGACGATGGCTCAGCAGAGGAGGCGGGCGGTCACAGCAGGCCGCTGCGTGCTCTTGCCGAGCTGGCGGCTGCGGTGCCGCCAGAGCCAGACAGTCCCTCCGGTGGGGCGGCTGATCCAGTGCAGGTATAATGCCATCGTTGCATCATGTGGCATCATGTTGCCCCTTTTGGGCTTGGGACAGTGGAGAAAGGATGCATCATGAGCATCAGCATGCTGCAAGTTCCTAAGGGCAATTGTATTGGGAAGGAGCCTGTGTTGTTCACTAGCATGATGCGACATGCTTTAGCGGAGGGTCAGACCTAGACACTGCGAGAGTTAGGTTTGCTTCATACATTGCGGTCTCACAATCTGTACAGGCATTGGACTCTGCGGCACAGCAGCAGCCTGACGTCAGTGCAGCAGCAAGTGGCGGCGCATCTCCAGCAAATGGAGACGCAAACTCCACAGAACAGACCAGCAGTCAAGCAGCGGCATCATCACTGCAGGCCTTGAGCAGCGGCCGCGGCAGGGGCAGGGGCAGGGGCAGCTCCCCTGGGGGAGGACGAGGGCGGCGAGAGCGATGGCGGCAGGGGCAGAAGCAGAAGCAGAAGCAGGTGCATGTACAGACAATACCTGCCAGCCGACCAAACAGCCAGAGTAGCTCCTGAGCTAGTCTTGGGGCGTCCCCACCTGCTGGCTCGCAGAAGGTGGTCACGTGCGGCTAAAGATTGTCATAAAACATGCAATTCCACCTGCTCACATACAGGCAGACTAGCATCCAAAGGCCAGGGCTCAGCGTGGACCAGCCCTCTGAGCCGGCAGACCCACCAAGCGCAAGGCCGACGCTGAGGTGCCATGCATGCATGGTTTCTGGCATAGGCTTGCACCAGAGCCTCTGTGGACGGTGTGACGTAGCTCAGCAAGCCCAAAGTCTCAGATTTCAGGCACGGTCCTTGCGTGCATATTTGATTGTCTTCTGTATGAACTGCTGCTGTGAAAATGTTTGCAGGGTAGAATCAGACTGCTTATTGGCGATTTGTGCAGGAACCCATACCGAAGCGGCAAACTGGTGCGGCCGCCGTCAGGCCCTGCAGGTGGGTCAGCATTACCAGAGTCTGAGGGTGAGTTGTCCGACTACATGATGCTGTATGTCTTCAGCGCACATGGCATCTGCCAGGCTGTACGTTCCCTGAAGCCCGTACTCTGTCCACACCCGTTCTACAAGTACAGCACATGGAAACTGTGCAGATTGGTGGCTAAAGTCCAGAGGTTGACTCACAAACAGCTCGCCACTGAACCCGCAGGTAGCCCGAATGGTGTCAGACCGCAGGCCGGCGACGCAGCCAACGATGGCCACAGCGGCGGCGCGGTATCGTCCAATGGCGGTCCAAAGCTGCGTGGCTCGCCGCAGGCTGCAACGGCGGCGGGGGCGGCGGATGCTGCGGTGGCGGAGCTTGTCGCAGATCTAGTCAGGAGTGGCAGCGTTGCCGGGCAACACAGAAGCGCCAGCCAGCCCAGCAGCTGTGGCAGCAGAGGCGGTGGTGGCAGGCTCTGGAAGAACTGGCACAGACTGCCACAGCCATCTTGGCGGCTCCAGCGGCGGCAGCGGAAGAGGCGGCTTAAATGGATGCGGCAGTGGCTGCCGAAGGAGCAGCGGCAGCGGCGGTATCGGCCTTTCCTGTGGCAGAAGAGACTCCCCGACGCCGCTGCCGCCACCGTCGGCCCGCAGCTGCCACCGGCGCGCCTCCAGCCGGCCAGCCTGTCACCGCCGGCGCTGGCTGACAGCCTGAACTCTGAACAAATGCGCAGCATGGCGCTGGCGGGTGCCGCCAGGTCCCCAGCACCCCGGCCAGAAGCCGGATGCGCAGGCAGCTTGGCAACGCCAGGTATAATCAGCAAAGGAAGCAAAACTGCTCATGCATGACTGGGTTAGACTTTACGGGGCAGCTGCCATGCACGGAAGGTGTTGACTCTGTTCTGTGCCTGCCTTTGTAGGGGCTCCAGATATGCCATTCCTTTGCGCGAACACTAGCAGTGTTCTGGAGCCCCACGGGATATACTGGTGGCAGCGGCCCGCAATCTGCAGGCCAGCGCCCCGCCCCACAGCTCCCAGTGGGCCCCTTCCCAGCAGCGCCCCCTGCTGCGGCCGCCGCTCCGTCACCCCCCGCGGCGCAGGCGGTCAGGCTGCTGCCGCTGCTGCATGGCTCCAGCCGCCGCCGCTCGCTACCCGTGCATCTACAGCTTTAGCGATAACAGGTGCTGGATGGGCTACGTCAAGACTTGGTTCTGATATGACATTGCTTAATTTCACACCACAAATCAGGACCATGGATCATGAGATGGCAACCAGGGCAGGACCTGGGATGGGAATTCTTTATGGGAACTCGAGCTGCACAGTACTTACTTAGATTGATATGCTGATGAAGTGATCATGATGATGCAGGGGGCGGTGCCAGCATGCTGACGACCCATGTCGGCGGCCCTCTCAGCGGCGGACAGGGCCCAGCGGCACCAGCTGCACGGCGGCGGCAGCAGCTCAGGAACAGGCCTAAACCCTGGACCCGCTGGCACGGCCAGGCGCCCCCTGCTGGACGGTCTGCTGAACGCCTCGCCTGCAGCAGCCATGGCGGCGACGGCGGTGGCAGCCCACAACTCTCCAGACACAGGCAGCTTTGCTGGGAGCGGCGATGCTGGGGAAGCCGCCGGGCAGCTGCTCCTGGGGCGCTGAGCAGCGCCGCCTGCGTCCCTGACCCCATCGCAGGTGCGACGCCGCTGGGCATAAAGGGTGCTCATGCTTTGCACCTTAGCAGCTCCTGTCTACAAGAGACTGCAGCAACTGCTCTGTCCTGAATGACCACTGCAAGTAGTGTATTGGCGTTGGGCAGTCATCGTTTGGAGCCTCAGGGGCGACGTCTCAAGTCGGACAGGACGTCTGCCGACGCCAAGTGCAGCCGGTCTGCTGGGCAGCAGGTTGTGGCATTGCTGTTGCCAACTGTGGATGCCGTCATGCCAAACAGGAGGGATTAGGGTTTTACTACCTTGATATGCCGTGCAGGGCAGCCAGGGCGGGGCGCTGGCGGCGTTGTGGCACCGCTCTCACGAGGCCATTCTGCTGGGCGAGCCGTGGTTGCTTTCGGGGCATGCATGCACCCGCAGTCTTCTCGACAATTAGGCCATAAATTGATCTTTCTGTTAGATTGCACGTTGATCTTGTCACTGCTGACAAGAGCTCATTGAATTGGCGTTGCAGATGCAGTCCTCCTAGCAGGCCTGCATGGCTGCACAGCAACAACTGGCATCCCCCTGCCTGCAATATCTCTGTGCAACCACAGCGCACTCTGCACAGTTGCACATGCTGCAGTATTGTACGCATTGCAGAGAACCCTAGAGAGCCATACGTACTTCGTCAGCGTCTGTAGGCGTGTAGGGTGGAAATGGTGGGTGTGCAGTATGTAATAGTGACCACGCTGCCAATAGGGTGCTGCCTAGGCTCTGCATCTTGGAATCACAATCATCGTCGGTGGTCTCTAGCTCATGTCCTCAAGGACTTGACAGCCAATCTAGGTATCCGGTGATCTGACTGCAAAGATCGCTACAATTCATATTTCTGGTACCTGCAGACCAGCTTGCTACGTACCTATCCCTTCTATCATATGTGTGCACTGATTGCTTTGCAATACATCAAGCAGACACCCACACTACTCTCGCAGGGCAATATGTATGCCCTCTCGGGGGGCCACCAGGTAGCGCCCCGAGCACTGATGGTACGCACGGCAATAATCCAGCATGGCACATCTTTAGTGGCAATCTGCCGTGCTGGCTCTCTGGTGGCGGGCGGCCTTCTCTGCAGCAGCTCCCGCTGCTGATTGCACACTGCTGCAGGAAGTCGCGCTTGTAAATGTTCTAACGTCAATGGGATCCCTGGTGGGGCCCTCAACCTGAGAATATTGCCAATAAAATGCCAAGTTGCTGGTCACTTGACCCAACAGTTGTCCAAACCGCGGCATGCCGCTGCAATGGATGGGCCTTCAGGCCTGTTGAACCAATCCTAGCAACAGTCAGCACGGTTTGAGATGACCTAATGAGTCTGGATTTAGCTGGCGGAGATCCGCACGCAGAAGGTTTTTGGCACTGTCTATAGTCGTCGAATGGCATGTGCACCTTGGACTATAGCAAAAGCAGAGTCCCCCAGCCCGGCGCACTGTTGGCCTGTTGGCATGTGGTGCAGCTCTCACCTACAGACTTCGCAGAGTCCAGGATAATACGAGGGTTTACAAGGTCGGTGTTGCTGTTGCTGTGCAGTGACGACACACACGCAGCATGTGCGCAGCTGTAATTGCTCCAGAGTCAGGCAGGCGCTGGTTGATAGACCATGGCGCAAAAACAGGCAAAGGCAGTCGAGCAGGGCGGCGGACGCTTCTAAGAGAAGCTTCATGGGCCGAAACGATGTGGAGGTGAAGGCTGATAGCAGCATCCTCTTTTCAACAAATGTTGCTGTACGTACTAAAGCCTGCGCCCCTGCTGCTGCCGCAGCATGATGAGGAGTTATGCAGGATTTGCATGCATCGAGCTTGATCAGCGCACCTTGTGGGAGTGTTTATGCCCTCGCAGAGACGGTCACATTGGCAGGCAATACTGTATCGTGGGCTCAAGAGTAGGTCGCTGTTTGCTAACATGAGCTCCAGTGCCGCAGGTCACTGGCGTGCAGCCAGAGCGATTTGCATGCCGCAGACCGTCTTGCTAGCCATGCAGCAGCTGATAGTAGCAGCTGGTGCACACAGTTTGCCGTGACGGCGGCCGCAGCAGCGGGTGACCGGTGCGTCGGTTGCAAAAGTCGCAAATCATTGGCAGCGGCGGCAGCAGTGCTGCAGCAGAGTGTGGAGGCAGCGCCAGCGACAGGGGCAGGGGCCGGGGCGGCAGACGGCGGCAGTGCCCCGTGCCGGCCGGCAAATACGGTGTACTTCACCCTGCGGAGCTCCCAGGCGGTTCGCGGCTCGCCTGAGATGGTTGAGGCGCTGAAGGGCCTCAACATCACCCGGCCCTCTGACATGCAGGCGAGCATGGACCACCGTTGCTGACATGCATCACAGCACCTTCGCAGGGGCAGCCACCAATTTCGGATTTCAGTTTGCAGAGTTCAGGGAGAGCTGCAGAACTGGAAAGGCAATCATGCTAGGGGCAGCAGCCTCAGGTCATACTTCATCTGCTGGACAACGGTTGGCAAGGCTGCCAGCCTGGCCATTGGCAGGCGGTGGCAGCATACAGCGTGCTGCTGTCAGATGCGCCCCATCCAGCATTCGCGGACCACCGCACGCCGGCAGCGACAAGATGCTTTTGCCCTTGGCACCTGGCACGGCAGCTGTGTGGGGAGGCTGCGGCGGCGGGGCGCCCCGTGACACGGCCCAGCTGCCAGCCATCACACAGCACTGAGGGTGCGCCAGCCTGTGGGGTTCCACGCAACAGCGGGCAGGCGCTGCGCTGCCTGATGTAAAGCCCAGACAAGCACCTGCCTGGCAACCCAGCTGCAATGCATGGACAGCATCTTGCTTGCAGTTGCTCGCGGACAGACTGCCTGACCTGCTGCTGTTGTGCGCCCTGCAGAGTTGTGCCGGCAGGTGCTGGTGGCGGTGAGAGGGCTTTCAAAGGGCGCCCCTGGAAGATACAGAGCACGGCGCTGAACCAGGTGAACTCCGTGGCATTGGAATGCCAGACCATGCTGCTGGTCCTCCCGCCCACCCTGTGTCTACTCAGCAGCTGCATTTTCTTACGGGCGCCTACCTGCCTTCTAGCACGGCCAAGCAAACGCCAAGTAACATTTGCACATTCCAGCAGGCCCTGCCTTCATTGCACCGTGTTACCGTAACACGTAGTACGTGTCCCTGACCAGGTTGACGCATGCTGTGCAGGGTGTGGACGTGGTGGTGGCGATTCTGGGCCGAATGAAGGACGCGCGCTATCCAGGAACCCTAATTTCCAAAGTCTGCGGCTGGACGCCCGCCAAGCCCCCGTGCTCGCTGCACGAGGCCGATTCGCTGCTGAGTAGGCACCCTGAGCTACATCCCTCAGCAGAATTCAATAGACTAAAATTAAATAGACTGAACAAAGACTGTGGACCACAGCAGTCCAGCCTGCCGTTGCCACCATCTGTGCATTGGACCAGGCGATGCGCGGCTTGCCGCCAGCTGTGCTGTAGCTGCATGGCATGCATCGCCACCGTCTGCATCGTGCACTGGCCTGCTGCTAGTGGTGGCTCAGGTCGGTGCGTGGTGCTGCAGACGATTCGGCGGCGTTCGCGGGGCAGTTGGCGCCGTTGCGGGACTAGGACCGACACCCTGTCGAGTTCAGAAACCTGGCTGTTGGTCGGGAGTGCTGGACAGACAGTGCATTGGCATTGTCGCACGTTGGGACGGTTCGATAATTCTTGCAGTTGCGGCGTGCTGCAAACCAGGGGCACACCCTGCCCATCTGCAGCATGACGTACAAGTTCGAGGCTGCGTCAAGGTCGACGTTGGACGTCAGCACACTAGATAGTGGTAGGAAAGGCGCTGGACGATGCAGGTCGTCCCGACATGCAAGGACGGAATGTAGGGCAAGGACGGAATCAAGGATCGGATAGGGTTGAAGTAACAGGGTTGAAGTGAGGTGTGTGGAAAGTGGTGTGAGTCAGGTTGCGCTCTTGCACATCACTGGTCTCCTGCTGCTAATCGATGATCTGTACGTATGCATGTGGCCTGGCATACGGCTTCATGTTAACACTAGCATCTAATAATGCCCCCTCGCTTCAAGCGACTCATCGTTTCTACCAGCCAGTACAACTTCCATCGACTCGTAGTGCCAGCACCGGCATCAATTAGTGACTGCAGTCTGGTGAGGAGCCCTCACAGGTATGCTTCGTCCACACAGCTAGCCAGGTCCAGGTGCAAGAGACATGCAAAAGTTGTCCGCTGATGCACAGCTTAGAGACTCTGCGCACTGCCCAGGGCCACTGCAAGGTTGGCCCTCAGATGTCAAGCATCTCCATTCACCACCAATGCGTTCACACCCACCAGATAAGCAGTCATCACCATTCCCCCCGCTTGCACACTCAGCGCCGTCCGGCAGCCGGCTGATGCAGCGACTCTCTGGTGTCTCAGCACTGCCTCCGTAAAACTTGAAACACGTACTGTTGACCGCAGCAGTAGCGCTGGTGAGGCAGTCGGAACTGGTTGAGCAGGGCTGACCGTCCGGAACCGTGTTGCTCTGAGAGTCAGGCCCTGCACACACAGATGAGCAGCGCATGTGGTTCCAGATCTTCTGTTTCTGCATGGTGATTGCATCAGGCAGCAGCAGCAGCAGCAGCAGCAGCAGCAGCAGCAGCAGCCAGCGCTGGGTGTTCATCAGCGGTAGGCGCAGCTTGTGGGGCAGGCGCCCGGACAGGGGCAGTTCTTGGCGCAGGAGTGGAAGCATTTGGGGTGTCCGCACCATCTGTTTTCTTTGGTCTCAGCCCTATGGCCAATCCCGTAGCCAGGCCCCCCATGATTGCAAACGCCACCACTACGAGCACCACGCACGCCGTGCGGCTGAGCCCGCATGCGCCTGCATGACCCACCCTGCAGCAGCACCCTCCCTCGATATCGCGGACGTTGTCAGTGGCCCTGCACAGCCACAGGTCAGCTTTGCACTAAAAGGCTGTTCCTGTTCCGACTGACTTTGCCGGCCAACACATTCAGTACATTCGCGTGCAGAAGCAACATCCTGGGCGCATAGGAAGATGTCCTATGACTCGGTGGCTTTGGTCAGAGCATGCTGTTTCGCCTAGAAGCATCACAGTCCTAGGAAGCATGCTACCTGCCAGAGGATCCGCGCGGGTACGCGGGCACGTTCTTGTGAATCTGCCCGTCATCGTAGATGGAAGCAGCCTGCCGCCGCTTACTTGTTTGCTGCCCCATGCCAAAACGTTGGCATGTCACGTCACCTGCCGTCGCACCACTGTAGTTTTAGAAATCAGTTGCGGACGTAAGAGAGTGCAATGCCACTTGTGCTTTCGGTGTCGGCTGCAACACAGTGCCACGTGCATGAAGAGCAAATATACTGTTACAAGGCATTGATTGCAGAACAACGCAACGTGATAAGCTCAATCAAAGCGTCTGCATGTCAAATCAGAACGAACCAAGGGTTGATGACTGAGCTGCCCGCTCTTACCGCAAGATTCTATCCAACGACGACAACGTAGCAGACGTTCGTCTCAAAACGCGCTTTCCCGGCACGGACTTTGCCACGAACAGAAAGCTGCACGCTACTCAGGCATCTGCTGCGTCGTTTGCTAACACGCTCGACACTGGGCCACCTGCACCACTTTCGGAAAGGGCTGTCATATTGAAAGACGGTACCACTGAACTGGGTACTGGCACTGAACTGGCTTTGAAAAAGCTACCCTCATCATTGCAGCTTCATCCCGGGGGACACCCGTCATGATGATGCTGGGGGAATCCGGGATGCTCACATGTTTACATAGAGTGATGTTTTGTGCCACCCACCACCCACGTCACCCTCTCCTCTCGTCCTCTGTCACTGAGAGCGCAAGAGGATTGTTACAGGTTTTCTGAGCTACCGGCAAACATACGCATCCCGCCATTTGCGCGGCCACATGTTGCTTGACAGCGGTGTGCGGCAGCTACCTTTTCCCACCCTCGCTCGCCAGAGTGAGGAGCCCGTGCTTGCCTGTTGCAGCAACACACGCAGCTTTCTGAAGCACAACATACCTCCAAACATCGGGGCAATGCACTTGACCGGCACCGCCGCCGCTCCAGATACAGTAAAAATGTTACACAGCAGCAGAGCAGATTTAGCAGGCAAGTGAGCGTGCCGCTGTATGTTGCTTGCCTGCGGTTCGGTGGCGCTTGAGCGAGAACCAAAGGCGGAGCGTCTACATCATTGTGCTCTTAGCAGCCCTCATTGCCCGTTTTCACTGGTGATATCAGCGACGGGCCACCGCGGCCGCGATGCGGCGGTGCTTTGTGCAGCTTCCGCCTCAGTTTTCAGTGTTGTACAGGGGAGAGTAGCAGGCCTGCATCAGCGTATACCTCCCCGAACGTCATTTGCAGGTCTTCAAACAGCTGATTCGCCATAGCCTTGCGCTCCAGCAGTGGCTTGAGCTTTCAGGGTCATTACCCTGATGTTGCAAGAGATGCCGATGTGCCGCACATATGCACATATGATCAAATATATCGTTTATGATCTGAGTCCGATATTGACATGGCGAAGGTGCCCAGCATGCTGTGGTGAATCGTTCCCTCATCAAACTGTTGAAAAGCAAGGTATGTAGGATCATGTCGGCACGGCACCAGAAATGCTGACAGAATGCTAACGCAGCATGTGGTCAATGGTCATTGAACCAGGCTCGTGGTGTCCCACCGACATGCACCTGTGCCCGCAAACGATGAAATCGTCAATCGACCGTATATGTTGCATCAGTGCAAGGGCCGCCCCTGCCAGCGATGTAATCCTGCAGCAGCCAGCTGGAGTTAGGTCAAAGATCAGCGACAACCCTGATGTGCACAGGCACTGCAACGACTTCACACACGTCGACCAGAACCAACCGTCATGCACGGCTCGCAACGTCGTCGAAGGAAACCAAAAGCGGTGTGGATCTGCCAGATCACCTCAAAGAGGGCCAACACTATCGTTATGTAGTCGTACTCGATGTCTCCTCGTGTCAGGCTCTGCACAGTGTGGGATCTACCGCCTGGGTTAGCATAGGGTTGCGTTGGTGGACTTGTTTTGTTGCATTGACGGGCGGGCAAACTCGTTGGCGCATACGGCCTTGAAGGTATCACGTGTGATTCCAGGTCGGGTAGCCGCTCTGGCAGCATAGATGACAGCCTCAGGTTTGTCCGCGCCCGCTTTGACAGCGTTAATTGCAACATTATGCACAGGGTTAGTCCCCCAAAGGAGCTTCTGGCAAGCTGCCGCCCATTTCACATACAACATGCAAAGTTAACATACAACTATAACATTATTTTTGTCAAAGGACACCAAAGTCGTGAGCCCGCTTATGGCTTGTTGCCCCATCAGCACCCGTAGTGTTGCCCTGCCCCTTCACGGCGGCGATGCTGCTGAGCAGAAATGCTCGAGCCAAACTACCAGAGCTGATAGCTTGCAGCGGGCTCTGAGCAGGCAGGCCCACTGGTGTGTTAACAGGACGCACCATCTCAAAGCGCTTTTCGGCGACCCTTCTTGCAACATGTCGTTCATGACGTCTAGGACCTCACCTTCACCTCCTCACACCGGTCCCACAACTGCGTCCTGGCATGGGTTCCGGCTGCGACTCAAAGCGCAAGATGTCCACATCTGCAGGCAGAACAGCTGTGCATGTCAGCTTTCAGAAACCTGCCTGCAGATGTGGACATCTCGGCATAGACTCTTGCAGACCGCCCTTGTGACGGAGGGGCTTGCTGCTGTATCGCTTGATTGCGGTGTGGACCTCAGCATTTCATGCTGATACAGGAATGCAGGTGAACAACAAATTGATATTGTTGGCACTCAAGGTCCACGTCAGCCAAAATCACCAGGCGGTTCTAGCCCATATCCAGATATGCACTTTCTTCCGGCAACCTGTACCTGTTGGGCATCTATTCCTGCTTGTGGTTTGTGCGCACCCATTGCCTGAATCGCGTGCGGCGATGGTTGGTGAGGCGCTGCGTGAACAGGTCCCCGCCCAAGGTGAGGTCTGCCGCCACCGCTTTGATGCACATGTGGTCGCCTGAGTCCCCGTCCGCCTCCGTGTCTGCATCAGGACGGCCAAGAAGTCTGACGCATCGCCCAATACAGCGGCTGCATGCCTACCGCCCTTGCAGACACACGCGCACAGCAGCAGCGAGCATGAAAGCGCAGTCGGGAAAGTCTGCTGCATTCTCTGGCTGCATCGCTTTTCACTAAAGCATCGCGCCTTGCACATGTTTCTCGGAGGGCACGTACGGCACCGCCACATCCAGCGTGCCGCCTCCCAGGTCAAACACCTGCAGCGCCAGCAAGCGCACCCTGACATGCCCGCTGTTGCAACTAGCCAACCACGACTGAGCGCTCCTGCAGGATGTACAGTGATCTACCCGTGACATGCTGATCCACAGGCCAACTGCCCAAGTCGCACAAGCAGTAGGCTTACCAGCACGTAAGCGCCATGCGCCACCGGCTGCAGCACACTCTGAGCGTACGCAAATGCCGCGGCCGACGGCTCGTTCATCAGCTTGACGTTCTGCAGCATATCCAGCTGATGTTAGGAGGATGTGCACTGCCCCATGTAAAAAGGGGATGCAGGACGTGCATTTCACGTAGTGATGCGCTCTCTGGCGTAGTCTCAGGTCATAAGGGGCAGTGGGACCTGGATGCCGGCCTGGTGGGCAGCCGCCTCCGTCGCCCTGCGCTGCCTGAAGCCAAAGGTGGCGGGCACCGTAATGACGGCGGCATCCACCGCCCGGAGGCTCAGCGCCGCGTTGGCGACCAGGTGGCGCAGCACTGCCGCTAGTATATCCTCCGGCAGCAGGTCCAGCCCGGCGCTGCCCGACGCCACTGGCACTGCATGTTGGGGGCGGCCCACACACGTCAGCAATGCTGTGGGTCTGGGTCCTACACATGAGACCCTGATGTCAGACTGTGCTCCCTGGGCAGGGCGCCAACGGCCAAGACCGAGTCATCGCACGTGCTTTGCCTCATTCAGCCTCTGCCGCAGAAAACCAGCAGCCTGCAAGGGTGGCCGGTGCCTCCTGCTGCGGAGGTGCCGCACCTTGGATGCGGCACTCGCCCAAAGGCCCGGGCGCCACGTGGAATGCCCAGGACCCGCCGCCCAGGACTTGCTGGACGGTGGCATCATGGAAGTAGCGGCCGATGATCTGCTTGACGCTGTGCACCTGCGGGCCCATCAATCAGGCCTTGGTGGCAGCAACATGTGCAGCCGGTTCCACTCTCAGCTTAGCGCTGCTGGCAGAGGGCGTTGGTTATCAGAATAATGCCAACGGTCCACATGTGCACAGGGCATGTCAGGCAGCTGGCAAGCTCTAATCAGCCAGTCTCTGGCCAACGACAGCCAGGTGAGCCAACCAGCCTGCGACCCTCTCGGACAGCGCCTCGCCTGCAGGCTCATACCGCAGCGCCGAAGCTGGCTGTGCACAGTGGCATACTGTGTTGTGCGGGTCGGTGTAACGCTCCATGTAGGCCAGCTGCCCCACCTCGCACTGTCCGTCCTCAGTATAACGCACGTACGATGGCGTCCTGCTGTCGTCCTCGTCCTTGATGATGTATGGCCGACCCTTGCCATCGCACACAGCCACAACGCTGCGCGGCACAGCGTGGAGGACATCGCACCAAGCGCTGCACAGCAGATGCGGGTGAGGATTCCATGCACATCTGCTGGTATGCTGGTAACAGGTGAGATGATGCTGCACCATATGGGGTGCCTGCTCCGCAGGCTGACAGGTGCGCCGCATGCAGCCAACCCTGTGAAGCGTGCATGGTGGTATACCTCACCAGTTGGTGGTGCCCACGTCAATCCCGATTGCTACCAGACCGGTGGCCATATCCTCAAAGCAATGCAGTCGGCGATGGGCTTGACAGTCGTTCAATCGCAGGCACGATCGTTGCTCTGGCGTCTTGCGGCGCGCCTGAAAGCGCACGACCTTGCTTGCAATGCTGCGCGTGCGCAGTTATAACAGTTACACGCCTGCACACGTACGGCGGTCACGCTAGATTGCGCGCACATGACGCCACGTCGTAAATTCAATACGCCATGATGATGCTTCGGAAGCCACACCTACCAGCACAAACACCAGCACAAACACCAGCAGTGGCAGTGATATGGGCACCCGGAGTGATAAGGCCTCTCACCTAGGCAGCTTGCCAAAGCGATCCACGACACTGTGCGGCACAGCAGCGCCTACCACTGTGGTGCGAGGCGCAGCCTAAGCTCGGCAACCGCCCTGTGATGCCCCGCTGCATGCCCAGTCATCAGTTGTATGGTATGTCTGGAGCATGTTTGGTGGATGTTGCGAAGCTGTCTGTGTCTCTGAAGTTCATTGATGGGTCATGTGCCTGCAAATGTTAATGATTGCAATGTTTTGGGGAAGAGGTATCACCAGGTCATCATTGTCGCATCACGTGGGATTACTAAGCATCATCATGACGCGCATGTAGCCTGCAGGGTGGTCAATCTGACAACATGTCAGCTCAGCCAACACAACCCTGATTCTGAGGCGTTGCTGTTGAGGAAACTGTCTGCTCCGTACTGGCCACCATAGGTCCGCTACGCTTGAGGCATACCAGACTCTCTATCTTTGTCATCCTGTGGCATGTGAGTGTGAGAGTGCTGTACATCAGTGCAATGTGTACACATCCAGGGTGGTCTTGCTGTCACACCCATTGCTTGTGTTGATATGCTGCTCGATTTCCTGTTGCCAGGGTCCAATGCTGACAAGTGGTTTTCCGTTGGTCTCGCATTTGCGAGTGGCTTGCACTTCAGTTAATCAACCCATCAGACACAATTCGAGCATTCTCAACAGAACCAACAGTTTCCAGTCATCGCACGATGTCGAGAGCAGATGTCGATCAGCATCAGCATACTACACACAATAGCCCTATGGACACTGCTTTGAAGGTCTTCATGCATTTGCAAACAAAATCAGTATGCCGGCGTGTGCAATGTAGTGCAAGTGTTGTGACTTGACCGTACTTGGTCCACCTTGACATCGCCCTGTTCAGCACAACTAGCTGGCCAGTACTTTCTTGGTCATGTGCCAGGACTCGGCTACTCGTGCATTGCATTGGTGTTGACAGATACATTTGCACACATCGAAACAAGTCATGTTAGCACTTGAAAGCCGAAGAGTAGATTGGTGCTGAGTGCAGTGTCGTTGACAAACTTTGCAAAGCTTGTCAGATGCCAATCACTACATCTGCCACAGCCAGCCACTCGATTTACGCTCATGACTTGGCGCATAACGTGTCAGAGGAGAGTTGTAAGTAAAGCAGCCCGATGCCATCGTTCCACATCTTGCCCAGCAGCCACACAGCCCTGCATTCGAATGGTGATCTGGTTGCTTTCCATGTGAGACAAGAGTAAGTGGGGCTGATATCCACTCAGCAGATTGCCACCTCCACCTCCAACCGTGCGAATCAAGTGACCAAGCACCGGGCTCAAAGCATGCTTATGCACCTGTCTTGTGTCGAGGCCCCTCATCTGTGGCCCACTGTTGATGTCCTGGTACCTTGCTATGTCATTGAGAATGAAGCGCGTGATGAATTTGTGATGCAGGTCAAGCAGCATGAAATCGCCAAACCGTAGCTGATCCGCAGCTGCAGCCGCCTGCAGGCAGACACATGCAACAGCATCTGTATTCTGGTATGAACATGAGTGTCGGAGTGCCTGCAACAGAAACGTACTCGGCACATCTGGTGGCCTGACATCGGCCACCTCGGAATTGTTGTGCCCTCCTGGCTAGATGTGAGCATAGGTGCAACTACATTTACGCGTTACACAGCATGAGTCTCTTGCCTAGACAGTGGGCACCTGCATGGCTTGTGTAATGTGGCCCGCTCCCAGGGCTGATCAGCTGGCGCTGCTGTTAACACGCACTGCAGCTGCCGGCGACGGCAGAGGAGCACCCTGCTGAGAGTACCCCGATGCGAGACCATGGCCTCGATAAGCGACACCGCCGTGTCGTTTTGCATCCACAAGCCGGTGTGGTCCTGCATGCATGGGTGGCCAAATCACTCATACATTCTGAGTGCCTTTCAATCGTGTCAATTGCTATGTGCGTGTTGACCTGCGCATGCCGTGTGCAACCAGCAGAAGCGGATAGGCCAAGTACATACCAACCAGTCGCCTTTCTGGCAAGGCAGTTGTGAGCTCCACGAATTGACCATGGTGTTTTCGTGATGACAACATGACACGCACCAACCGTGTACTGATGCGACTGCTGTGAGACATTGCAGAATGTAGCGTGCTGCGCTACAGTCACGTGCCAGTTTGTGAGCACTGCATGCGTGATTCTCCTGCGCAACTGCGCGTCACGCTTTAGAGATGAGAGCCGACCTGCTGAGTCAGCCAGGCTTTCTTATTGTGACGTGTCGTGTCGACCTCGGCAAGGGGCAGAAGTTATTGTGCAGTTTGAAGTCGCAGCGCGGTCGATGTTTTGAGCTTTTGACCCGTCTCAATGAATGACAACGTTGCTCTGGCTGCTTTCGAAGCTGTCAGCAGTGGCGTCCTGCCTCTGCGCCAAAGTCATGCTGTGGCATCAAAGTTCACTTGCAAATCTTTCGCTGTGAGCATTGAGCTCAGTGGTGCACAATGACGTGCGTGATCCGAGCATATCAGGCATCAAATCAAGGTGCTGACGAGGTTACCATAACGGCTCTAAAGCTAGGCGTGTTCGGGGTGCACTCACGACACATCGATGTGTCGTGAGGTCTGATCAGCTGCTTCATATGCCTGCTAGCTGCTATCATACAGCCACACGGTGATGGCCAAGCTCAGGCAAGTGCATGGTCGCCGCACACGTTCCGAACCAGCGCCTGTCTTTATCCCTGTGAGTTGGACTACTGTAACAAGTGACAAATTGTAAAGGTACCTGGCCGCAGTTGCTCCATGACACCTCATCTGCTGGAACTTCAGACCTGAAACCGCTGTGGCATGTAACAGGCTCCAGCTGAAGCTGCGTCTGGGTCGCAACCACCAGCAGCGAGCAGCGTGTAACCTCACCTGTGCGCACATGCTGTCTGACTGTGGCTGCGACAAAACCCCTGCACCCCAGCCCTGTTGACGTGCCATGTGGGCGATGATGAGCACGACAATTGCCTGCAGGCCTTTCATCAGGCGTGACGGCCCCGGCAGCAGGCTGACCTGTGGTGTGCAACGGCGCAATGTAACAGTCTTTAGGCTGTTGGGCAGCAGCAACCCTGGCGGTGATGCTGGCAGCGTGCTACCAGAGCAGGCCAGGTGGCTGTTCCATATGAGCACTGCAGCAGCGCGCCACACTGCTGCTGTGGGTCTATATAGTGCAAAACCTGACGAGCACATGGGGTGCGCCGCCATGCTCTCCACTCAGGTTTCAACAGCAACAACATGTGCAAGTAAAGGGTTTTGCTTGCAGGGCAATGCATGTGTGCACAGCCGATGACTTCCGATCGTCAAGCGCAAGTTCAATAACTGCAGATTTGATCTCGCAAAGGTGCCGGAGGCGCCATGATATTTGCCTTGACACGAGTGCAGTAGCACACCCTAAGTGACGTGCTGCAATATCAGGTGCGGTTGGCGGCGCCAAAACTGCCTGCACCAGCAGTCCGCAAATGCAATGGTCTGTGAGAGCTGCATTTCTGGCAGCCTGCTGACAAGAACACGCGCATTCTACTGGGCTTGCACTTAGATGAGCTGCTGTCAATGCCAGCAGGCGACCCTCATGACAGCCGCGCCGCTGATGCAGTGTGGGTTGTATGGGCTGGGCTGCCAGGAAACATGCTCTACGCGCTGCGCACTATAGAGCCCTGCAACCGCCTGCACCCAACTCCCAGCCGGCTGTGGCACTCGTCAGCGGGGTGTTTGGCGGCGCGCAGGGTGCCGATGGTGCAGCTGATGGTTGAAGCCCGGCAGCGGCTGTAGAAGGTGTTGTCAGCAGCTTTGTGACGGTCTTGCTTTCTATGGCTGCTGCGGCGGCTGTGGCCCAATTGAAACAGTTGCGCTGTGTCCCAACTGCAACAAGGGCAATGTGCATGCCAGCAATAACGATTGGCGGGGTAGTGCAGACTCCGGTCTCATTGCGTTTTGTGTGGGGCTGGTTTGGGGCATGCGGCATCACAGCACAGAATCATGAGCGTTGTTGGGCGTCAGCTGTCTGTGCTGGTGCTGCTGTCGAGGTGCTAGTGTCTGCTGCTGCTTACCATATTCCTGAATTTAACCATGGCTGTCTTGCCTTGTTTGTATTGTTTATGAAATCATAAATGCTTTACAGAGTCACCAGGCAAGCCATGTTGTATGCTGGAAAAGGGTCCACATGTTCCAGTGGCCATCATATGTTTTCATGAGCAATAGACCAAGCTCGATATTCATGTCAATCATGCCCAAATCGCAATCCGAGCACTGCCTCCGTGCAGGCAACGGCATCGTTTGAAGCGTTGCACGGCGTCAAACAAAGGAGCAGTTCGCTCTTTGCTCATGGTGCCACCAGGTAGCGCCCTGAACAGCTGATCGTGACTTCCAGCACAAGGGCGTTGTTGAACACCGACGCAGCAGCTGTTGCAATCTTGCACCCTGCCGCGGTCACGGAGCTGCCCAGCGTGACGGCGTACACTGAGCCGTTGCTGTCATAGCCCGGCACAAAGGCGTACACCCCCAGGTTGCCGGGCAGCACGACATAGTTGGCGATTCTGCCGAGGGTGGCGCCCGGTGGCGCATTCGCACTGTTTGACGATCTCTGATCGCCCCGTGCTGTCACCCTGCTCGCGTCGATGGTGCCGGTGTTGTAGGGCTTGCAGGCGCGCGTCGCCCGGAAGTTGGCGCACGTGATGCCACTGCCGCGCGGGCAGGCCTTGGGCTTGGGGCACGCCTTGGGCTTGGGGCAGGGCTTGGGCTTGGGGCACGCAGTGATGCGCTGCGTCGCACTCGCTGCCGGGACGCCAGCAGCCCCCACCTGCTGGCACACCAAGTGCTGTGCCTGTCAGTCCCATTCCGAAAGTGTGGGCGCAATACAATGCAACACACTCCCAGCAACTGCTGACTGGTGCCCGTGCGCGCCAAGATATACGGGCTGGCTGGCGCAGCAGCAGCCGTCAGGGTACGGCCTCCCACCTTTGTAACAGAGGATGTCCATGCCATGATGTCGCCTGCATCTGCCGCTGCGGCAGCGGTGCCCAGCAGCACCCACGCCACCAGCTGCAGCAGCGTCGATGCTGCTATGGAGCTCGCCATCTTCGGCCTGCAGTGTAGCAAAGCATGTCACGCGCCGCTTGACATGGGACAAGCCTTACAACTAGCGGTGACTTTGTCCTGGCGCGGCACAGCACGCATGGCTATGAAGTCATGCAGAGTGACTTCAGGTTCATGCGCAGATGATCACACAGTCGCCAGTGCACAGCTCAAGCGGCAGCCCACGGCTATCGGGTTGCCGCAACAGCAATTGTCGGACGAAAGGACGTGTTCGGTTTTCGACGGGCAGCACACCTACCGCTACGTGCCTGAATGCAATCCGTCTCAATGGCGGGCCGATTGATGTCCAAATGGCTTGTTAGGCAGCTGAGGCAGCAGTGGGGACTGCTGCATCGGGCCGATCATGCGCTGGGTGGCATTGGATGTGCAGTGAAACGTATGACTGTGACTATGACTATGACGTCCTCCCCATCTGGGGCCTGAGCCATGATGAGCCACCCGCAGCTGCACAGCTGGACGTCAGTCATCACTGCGCTGGACGACAGATCTGCGCGACGGTGGTGCAGCAGCGCACAGCCCGAGCGGTCAGGTGATGTGGCCGAAAGTGAGCGGGTCGGGCAGCGCTCACGCGTCCACGCAAGAATATGTGTCGCCAGACACACCAGGTGACTCGCCTTGGCGCCTTAGCCCGCAAAGTGGCAGCTGCGCAGGGTACTCAAGCTGTTTTGGCCTTGGCGGGGATGGCTTTTTGAATGACAACCAATAATTGAGCAGGACGAGCAGCCTGGTCCCAAGCGCCCGAGTCGGGCGGACAGCATCTGCCCGTAAGTACCCGTACCTTTTTGATGCCCATCACCTGATGAAATACTACAATCTGCACCACCGCCGTGTCTTGTAACCTACAGTCGACATCTATGCACATGAACGAGACTGCACAGCGACGTTTGTTTCTGCCAGTCGAAGGCAGCAGGCAGCGGCTTCATGTGCCCGGATGCAACACCGCTCAAATCCTGCCTAAGCAGCTGACCAGCAGTGACATGCATGGCAGTCACTGCAAGGGCTGACGCGCGGCACTTTGACGCTCAATTTCACAGATTTCTGAGTAGCATACTGGCTCACTGAGTGTCAGGCTACAGCCACCCTGCTTGCAGCTGCGGCACGGTACCTGCTGCGCCATTGCTCCTAAGGGGGGTGCATGGCACGAACCTCGCCGGCTGGCGCGCTGTTGCTTCATGCAGCAGTCACCCAGGCTTGAAAATTGCAGGCCTGTCCCTCATGGATCCGCAGCTGCCGGTGCTGGCTGCGCCTGAATGCAACCATGACTGCTGCATGCATGCACCCTCCGCAACGGCAGCTCGCGCAGCTGCCATGGGCACTGGTGCTCTCCATGCTGTGTGCCAGGCAAGTGTGTATGGGCAAATCCGTGCTGGCCAGGTGCCGGTTTTCCAGCCAGCACACTGCACACCAATAGCCCTACTATTCCACCGCTCACACTGCCCGCCATGTGCGTAACACCTAAGCACCATAAACGGGGATGTTACCAGGTGTCGATCACATTGGCACCTGCCGCTGCAGCCTACTCTGTTGCTCGAAAAGGTTGTGTCGAAACGCGGGCAGCTGGGATGCATCCCATTTGTAGGTTACGTGTGCGCCCCCATTTTTAGGTATGGGAGTCAGCATAGCATTTTCTGATGCTCGCCGTCACTTCCGTCCGGCGACAACGGACGGTGTAGGAGCTGAGCACTGAAGGTGCACTGAGTACGAAACCCCTCACACTGACGCCTGATTTGCACGGGGTCGATTACTACACTTGATGGTCATACCTCGACCTTGACGTTTGCATCCTCCTGGCAGGGCCAGGAGGAACTGCCATGGATTAAAGAAAGCTCTCATGCAGGCTGCTCGGATCATGGAGCCTGCATGTGGTCATGTAGTCCCTCTCACAGCTTCGTGCCTGACAACACGTCCTTCCCAGAATACAGCGCCGGGGCATTGCCGGCAGGTCGTCCTGGCAACCTTCCAACTTGCTGATTCCTGGGCAATCGTTCCGTGAGCATGGGGTATTGACGGCGCAGCTTGGCTGCGGCAAGAGTGCAGTGGCCAGAAGTCGTTGCTGCATCGCAGCTCACGAAGCGTGATGTGTGCCAGCGGGCGCAGCTTCGCAACCCTTGCGATGTGAGTGAGCAAAAGCATCAGGCTGCGGCTGCTGCAGCAGTACCTCGCAGCATGCCGCTTGCTAAGGCAGCTGCGCCCCTGAGCGCGCTGACTTCAGGCCAGCACGGCGGCGGACACGACCCCCCCATCAGCATGCTGCGCCGCGCCATGCAGCGCATCTGCGACCCGTCAGACACTGCTGCGGCGGCGGCGGCAGCACTGGCGGTGCTGACCGTGGAGGCGGTGTTGTGCCCGCTCATCGTGTGGGTCGTGCCATGTGAGCTGCCTGGCAGATGCCGCAAGCTGCTGCGGCCTACGCGCTCATGCCGAAATGCCCGCTACAGTGTGTCATCAAGCGTCAGGCATGCTGCGTCAGGATGCACAACTGGCATATGTCTCGGTGACGGTTGCCTCTAGGGTGGCTGCTGTGTGTGCGCAGACACGGAGATCGACTGGCAAGCCTACATGGAGCAGACTGCGACCTTCCTGAAGGTGTGCTGCTGATGTCATCGCCTACCACACTGCTCAGCACAGCCCATACGCTGACACGGGGGCTTGAAGCTCAAGAGCGTGCCTTCGAGCACACGCAAGGTGCTCAGCATGCAAATGTGGAGTGCGCTCACCGCAGGGCGAGCGGGACTACCAGGCCATCCGCGGCGGGACCGGGCCGCTGGTGTACCCGGCCGGCTTCCTGTACCTGTTCTCGGGGCTGCGGGCGGCGACTGGCGGCGGCGACATCGCTGCGGCGCAGGTGCGTGCACGCTGCATGGCCAGCGGCGGTGTCTGCCGGCCAGACGGCAGCCTGCATAATCGCCTTCCTTTGTCGCATGACTCGCTGGGCAGGCGCCCAGCTCCTGTGGGACGCCGTGCCTTGTGGGCATGCAGGCGGTGTTTGCAGCGGTGTACCTGGCGACGCAGGCGGCGGTGCTAGCGCTGTATGTGCGGTCACAGGTGGGCACAGGCCAGGCTGCGCGCTACCGGCAGCGTTGCTGCCCTGAGCCCTCATCATGAAGGCCATTATGCTGTCGTGCTGCCCCCGCTGCCACTGCCGCCGCCGCTGCCGCTGCCGCTGCCGCTGCTGCGCATCAGCATAGACCACCCCCACAGTGTCAGTTGACAGCCTGTGGCAGGACGAATTCGCCGCTGCGGGCCGAACAGCAGGAGCCTGCACCCTGCCCTGCCGGCAGTCAAGCAGGCCCCTGGAAGCAGTTTCCCTCAGTACAGACAGTACCTCTGCCTGCCTCGTACGCGCAGGTGGTGCCGCCCTGGGCGTACGCCCTGCTGGCGGGCTCCAGGCGGCTGCACTCCATCTACCTGCTGCGGCTGTTCAACGACGGCGCCGCGATGTGCCTCGCGCATGTGGCGCTGGCGGTGCTGGCCATCACGGTGGGGCTCCCCAGTGCTGCTGTCGACTAGGCATCCAGGATTTGCAGCTGCGCTTGCTCCGCCTGATGTGCAGCTGGTTTAGTGAAATGTGAATGTCTAACTTACCTTTAAAACAAGTCTCATTACATGATATTTCAATATTATTTCAGCTTCCCAGATGGCACTGCACCGCCCGCCTCCTGGCAGCATGACAGCGCTGTGCAGGCAGTGGCTGGGCAGGCTCAGGATGGTCATCATGGCACAGGATGGTCGGCCAGTCATGCCAGCTGCACCTGCGCTGGCTGGCCTTCGGATGCTGAACACATGCTGAGAATAATGCCAATGCGTCTTAAGGTCGCTGACTGCAGGGGCGGCCGGTGGCGGCGGTGGCGCTGTTCAGCGCGGCGGTGTCGCTGAAGATGAACGTGCTGCTGATGGCGCCGCCCGTGCTGGTGGTGCTGCTGCGGGTGAGGCCTGTGGATCTCAGGAGCAGCGTTTTTCGTATGGCATCTCAGACCCTGAAAGATCGACGCTGGAACTGCTTGGGGCTGCTGGAGCCGCTGAGCTAAGGACAGGGCTCAGGGTCTCGAACCTCATGCGTTAAGGAACGGGGCTGGAAGGGCTGGGGGCTGCTGTCTGCTCACAAGATGGGCACTGCTGCAGCACACCGCATCGTCGCTCATTGTGGCTGCTGTGCTCCAAAGGTGTGGGATGCGGCAGCGCTGAGTGGGTGCCCTGACAACGCCGCCTGAACTCAGGGAGGCTGCATTCCTTGTGTCAGCTGTACTGAAATGCTTTGTCGGTTCCACAGACGGCAACGCCGGCGCAGCTGGTCGCTGGCGTGGCGGCGGGCGCGGCGCTGCAGGGTGCCCTGGCGGCGCCCTTCTTGGCGGCCGCTACTGCGTCCTACGCCAGCAAGGCCTTCGAGCTGTCGCGTGTGTTCCTGCACCGCTGGACCGTCAACCTGAAGTTCCTGCCGGAGAGCGTCTTTCAGAGGTGCCTTGAAAGCAGGGTGTTGTGCAGTCTTCATTATCAGGAAGCGTATAGATTTTCAGGCCTTCTATCTTGCCACCGCTCATGTGCATCCACAGCTGGCTTGACCACTACTTGGCACTGTTGAGACTTTTTCGTTGTGACAACGCTGTTGTATGATCGACTCTGAGCAGCGTTTCGACTGAACATCGACAAGCTGTACAGTGCAACTTAGACTTGCCGTTCAAGCTTAGTGACCCTTCTCATGCTGCAGTCCTGGCTTGGCGGCGGGCCTGCTGGCGGCGCACCTGCTGCTGCTGGCGGCCTTCGCGCAGCGGCACTGGTCGGGCGGCCAGGGTTTGGCGGGCGTGCTGCAGTCCTTCTGGGCGCGGCGGCATAGCATTGGCAGCGGCTGCGGTGGCGGCGGTGGCAGCAGCGTTCGTGCTGATGGCGGCAGCAGCGTCACCCAACAGCCAGGTGGCCGCAATTTAGGAGACAACAGTATGATTTTAAACGGCAGCGCAACAGCCTCTGGTGCCGCTGGCGTCAGAACCGCGGACAGCGCGGTGCGAGCGGCGGAAGGTAGCAGCATGACTACATTTGTGGTCTGGGTAGTGTGGACCGGCAACTTCATCGGCATTGTGTGCGCAAGGACGCTGCACTACCAGTTCTACAGCTGGTACTGCCACAGCCTGCCGTTCCTGCTGTGGAGCACTGAGCTGCAAACATGGCAGCGGCTGGCAATCTGGGTCGCCATAGAGGCCGTCTGGAATGTGTATCCACCGACTGCAGCCTCGTCTTTGCTGCTGCTCAGCTGCCACTGTATACTGTTGGTGACTTTGTGGCAATGCAAAGCAAAACCTCTGTAGAACAGCTCTATGGTGGCACTGCACAGCGAGACCACGTTCGGTGGCAGGTTCGTCTGCACTCCAGACTGCAGTAGGTATTGTGTGCAGTGATGCAACTGCAAATGATTGCAACACCTTAACGAATCACGTACTCCTGCAGACTGGCCTGCTCGGAATGTTCTACCATCCTGCCTGCACCCCTGCTGGATGCAGGGTGCAATGATCAGCATCAGGTGCAACTCCCGCGCAGCCATGCTGCCACTTCCCAGCATCCCTCAGACATACCGTTCGCATGCGGTGCAAGATACACCGATAGAACCAAATCAAAACAGATAGCAGTACTGCAAGTACCCGTGCTCTCGTGATGCTTCCGCGTGCAAGCTGGAAGCATCTCGATCTGGTGGCGTGACTGCCCTATCTGACCACAACCCCAACGTTTCTGAGATGTCATGCCATGTGCTGAGCCGCGGACACATGCTAACAAGCGGTTCTGCTGCATGCAAGTTGCAAATGTCTAGCAGCTTCACGTGCACATCGTATGCTGGCAGAGAACCACCTGCCGTGCTGCTCTGATCGTCACAGGAGGTGATCCCACATGTGGCGGTCCCTGCCGACCTGCTCAGCCAAGCCCAGAGGCAGCCGGCAGGGACAGCAGAGCCATACTGTGTGATGCGTGCAAACCCCTGTGCAGGCGGCTGCCATCTTGCTGATCTGTACAGCTCCGCTCGCTGCTGCGCGCCACAGCTTTGGTCAGCGCCGACAGCTCAGCTGTGCCCCACGGCCCTGAAGGCACGGCGGCCGTCCAGCTCGCGTCAGCTGGTGCCGATCAGCCGCTGCAGCTGCTTGCTGATCTGGTCGGCGTCGAGGCGGTCGGCCGGCGACGCCGCCATGCACCGCTGTATCAGCGCCGCCACCGCTGCGGGGCACTCCTCAGGCACCCGCACCGGCCGCAGCCCGCCCCGCACCGGCGTCTCGCCTGTCACCAGCTCCCACAGCACCACGCCCATCGAGTAGCTGTCCGCCTGCAGCAGGCGCAGGGGCACAGACCTCAGGCCTCCGCACCTCCAGACTTCAAACTTTACACAGGCAGCGGCGCAGGCTGCGCACGGATTCGGTGGCAGCCGTCAGCCGGAACGGGCCCGCCGGCAGGAGCATGCAGGGCCGGAGGACACAGCACGGGTCAGCGCCCCAGCTGCACGCAGCCCCGCGGGGTGACACCCTGAACACGCCGCCACGCCAGGTCACCTTCTCATCCAGGAGCTGGCTGCCCCTGTCGGCCAGCAGCAGCTCGGGCGCCGCCCAGGCCAGCGTCCCGAAGTGCTGCGACACGTACTCGGCGTCCACCATCGCCGCCGCCCCCACGTCCGCCACCTTGGCCGTGCGGCCGTCGGCGGACAGCAGCACGTTGCTGGACTTCAGGTCCCTGCAGTTTTTAGTAACGACAGTACACAAGTCAACTCCTACATTCCGTGGCAGCTTGGTGCAGGCTCGATGCTACCTCGAGAGGAGGACAAAAAGCAGATGGTGGCCTGCAGAGCCTCGCGCCCCCTAGACATCTCTAAAAATGTGCACACCATACCCAGGATGTGTCGGGAGCTGTGGCAACGGACAGCACCTGTGCACCACGCCGGTGGTGTGGATGTACGCCAGCCCGCGCGCGATGCCGGCTGCGATGGCGGCCCCCCGGTTCTGCCACCTGTACTGCGCACCCTGGGGCCCGTCCAGCGCCGCCCGCAGGTCACCACCCTGTAGCATTGATGGCCATGGTGCTTCACCTCCAAGTTTTGGCATGGGCTGGTTCCACACATGAGCCTGCTCCACAGGACAGCGTTTCACGCCGAGTGCAGCTTAACAACCTTTGTCACGTTATGCTTTTCGATGTGCGCGACATCTGTCAGCAGCAGCAGCAGCAGCAGCAGCAGCAGCAGCAGCAGCAGCAGCAGCAGCAGCAGCAGCAGCAGCAGCAGCAGCAGTAGCAGCAGCAGCAGGCGGTTTAGCACCAGCTGGAAGCCGCCGCGCCCCTCACCTGCATCAGCTCCATGACCAGCAGCACCGCGCCTCCCACGGCGGCCGCGCCGTAGACCTGCACCACATTGGCGTCGTGGCTGACCCGCTCCGCCAGCTGCACCTGCGCAGCCATGCAGCAAATGATATCAATAAGTGACCACAAGTTCCAAAAGCCTAAATAGGAAGCTTGAAAATGAGATTCAACCACTCTGTAGAGTTGTTTTGTAAAGGTTCTGAAGCATGACGCATCACAGAAAGCTGACTCTGCTCGGCAGGCGGCAGCGCTGGCAGCACCTCTGGCGATGGCATTGCCCCACCTCTGGCTGACGCTGCCTTGATCTGGCAGCACCACCGGAAGCGACATGCCCGCTTAACCTATCGCGTGCATACACAGGGTGACAGGCGTGAGACCCGTCATGAAGATCATGAGGTGGCCGCGCACCTCTCGCTGCACGGCGTGCGCCGAGCTGGCGTCCAGCCGCAGCACCTTGACTGCCACGTCGCGGTGCAGGTGCCGGCCCCGGAACACCTGCAGGGTTTAGGATTTGGGGTCGGCGTGCCTCTCAGCAGCGTGCGGGAGCCGATGCAGGGCTGCTGTGAGGCGTGCGCCGCGCCGACAACAGAAGCTGGGGCGCTGACGCTCCAGCAGACGCCTTATATAATGTTCTCTCGCAGTCATTCTGTAGATGCAGTGGAGCTGCATTTGATCAGACATGGCGGCGCGGGTGTTAACCGCCAGCAGCTGGTCACCGTGCCGCAAGCTCCGCCGCCCAGCACGATGCGCCTGCCGTCAGCGTCGGCGCTGAAGTGGATATCGGCGGCACGCAGCCGCGGCTGCCACCCGGCGCAGGCGGCCAGCACCTGCTGGAGCACCGCGGCCACGGCTGGCTGCGTCTGCAGCACCGGGCCATCGACCGGGAACGCCAGCACCTGTGAGCAGAGCGTTCTGTTGTGTTGCATGTGCGCTCGCCGTCTGCTGACCTACCATCCTGGCCCAACATCGTCATAGAATCAGCAACCAAAGCATGTCAAGCACAACAAAGCAAGCCTTGGGCACAAGTGGCTAGTCAGAGCACATCCTCAGCAGAGCCTCACCGAGAGGGCGGCCGCCTTGTCGGTGCTGCCGTGGACGCTGCTGTCGGGCGTCTCGCTGTCTGCTGCGGCAATCTGTATGGCCCGCCGCTCCGCCGCTCTCCTTCGCCTGAGAACGATCAACGCGACGGCCGCTGCACAGCAGAGATCCCCTTGGTCAGCAAAATAGGACACGCCCAACATGCTGGCGACCCTGGCACAGGCGGCCGTTGCATGTGAGAGCGAGATGTGTGACACGCAGCAGTTGCGTCAGAGCCAGACCGCTGTGCTGGGGATCGCGTCACTACAGGCACAAGTTCGCGAGCGCACCTGCCACCACAGCGGCTGCAGCCAAAACTGCTGCAACCACAATGCCAGCGATTGCGCCTGCTGATAGCCCGCTGGACTCATCCGCTGGTGCTGGTGCTGCCGTCCTGCAGAATTTAGTCCACAGGGCTTAGTCCGGGTCTGTGGAGTCGACCATGGGCGCGGCTAAAGAAAAGCCATTTTCGAAGCCCTGCCAATGGCAGTCAGCCAGTGCTGAGACACGACAGAAGCCCACCCTGCAGCAGTGGCGACCGGCGGGTCCCATACAGTGCCCACTGGGGTTTCATTGAAGTCCCTCTGCAGCAGCACGCACAGCCACACTGCCTTGTGCAGGCCATTACATGCACCCTATCGTGCAGATCTCACCCCGACAGGCACAGTGACAGGATACAGGCGGCATGTACTGGCACACATATGAGCTTCAAAGCAATCAGCGAACCAGGTGCATGGTGGCATTGAGGAAGGTGCCGGTCCAGTTGGCCTTTCGGGGACCCAGGGACTCCAGGGCGTCGCTCGCAAAGACGCCAGCCCAGAAAGCCGACGGCTTGAACCCTGCAGCAAAGCTGTTGGTCCACACGTCCAGGATGACCGTGGGGGCTGCAGCCTCCAGCAGCTTCCTGCATCCGGCGCGCATTGAACGTTAAACTCTGCACGTTAAAACTCCGTGGGCGTGCTACATGCGCCGTGGCATGCCCAGCAGCTCGCTGCTGGCCCCGCTGGGGATGCGGCGGAGGGTAGGGGGCTTGGCTCACCTGGTGCTGCCGCCGGCGCTGACTGTTGTGTAATCGGACACATTAACCGCATACGCCCCCTGGCTGCCGGCAGCAAAGACCGCCGCCGAGAACATGGCGGCCTTGCCGGCGCAGAAGGGGAGCAGCTCCGGGCCAGTCAGCTGCAGGCAGGGGACACCACCAATGATCTGCTGCCGGCTGAGCATGCTCGTACCCCTTGAATGCAGAGGGCAGCGCCCAAGCGCGCAGGGCGCAGCAGCTGGGCGAGGCAGGGCAGGCGGGCCTGCGACGCACCACGGCAGCAGTGCAGTGCCGCAGAAGCGCCAGGAAGGGTCGTCACAGCGGTGAGGCTCAAGCCGAAGTGAATATCAACATGACTCAAATCGAACCTGGATGCGCGACAGGGTGTCTGCCCTGAAGGGCGCCCCTGCAGGTGCCGCGCCGCCCGCCTCATCCCGGAGCTGCTGGGCCGCTTTGTGATACAGCCGCTGCGTCAGGATCGCCGTGACGCTGCTGCCGAACTGCGGGCCAAGGTCAAAACCCTGTCGCAAGAAGGCCCCCAAAAGGCCCTGGCGGGCTGGCGTTGGCAGCCGCCTCAGGACCCAGAGCAACAGCTGCCCGGCACGACTGGAGCGCGCTGGTGAGGACTGACCTTGGCCTGCATGTTCCGCTGGGTGAGCTCGACGCCGGCGTAGGTGGCCTGCGGCGGCGCGCTCTTGTCCTGCTTGACCAGGGCCGCCACGTCGGGGTACGCGCTCCCGACGAAGTACAGGTCCGCGTCGTACACGATGCTGTTGAATGCCGAATACCCTGCATCCAGCTGTGGGTCATGGCCCATCAGGGTATTGAGCGTGGAAGATTCACCCTTCCGCCTGCCACAACGCTGTGCACCTCGCAGCCCTGCTGCCGTACGTTTCACCCACCTGGGGCGGCGGCGGGGTATGTGTAGTAGTCGCCGCAGCGCACCGCGATTTGAGTGGGCGCAGCCTGCGCCACGTGCAAACTGCACCGTGAACACCTGCCGCTGCCTGAGCGTGGGCACAGCAGCTGCTGGCGCGGGGCTGCTCACCGTGTCGAGCGCATATGCGATCGCCCGCTCCAGCGCGGGGCGCCTGGAGATCACGTCGGCGCCCACGAACTGGAACCCCAGGCGGATGGCCGCCCTGCGCAGGAGCGCCAGACTCATTGAGCCACTGGTGATGGGCCACACTGCGCGGTGCGGCAGACGGCAGATTGTGCCGGCTTTGCCGCCCAGCGGTGTTCAGCCTGCAGCACAGCAGAGTGCCCTGCGCTATGCAGCACAACCGAGTGGCTAGGTGCAGGCAGCAGCTCACACGCTGCCGGGCGGCAGCGGGCTTGCTGCAGCCGTGAGCGTCGACGCGCCGGTGGCATTGTAGGCAATCTTCTCGGCTGCTGTGCACGGCGCCGGCATGCATGCTGCCAGGAGGACTACGAAGACCAGCAGGAGTGGCTGGGGCCCTACTGTCATTCTGCTCCTCCCTGCAAACCTGCGTAACACAGATGCTACCATCTAGAGGTACAGCGACAGGAGCCACTCTGAGCCGTGATCTGAGGGGCACTGGGCTCCTCAGAAGACAGTTTGAACAGAGTGAGTCGGTGCTGTTGCTGCAACGCTGGCAGCTGAGCTTCAAGGCAGATCTCTGGCTCGCAACCTGAGGCATGGTCGCCACACAACCTTGATAGCCTAGCTTCAGCTGGACATCAGGGCTGCTGTGAGGCTTCACAGAGCAGGCCAGGTGCGCATGCACACCTGCAGAAGTGAGCTTCGAGCCCGGTTCGGGTTTGCCTGGTCAGCCACGGTGGATGTCAGCCAGCTAACAGTGGCGTACCGCAGGCATGTTGCCCCGTTGGCAATCCACACAGCTGCAGGTCAGTATGCACAGCATTCTCGAGAGCAGCAGTGCCAATCTGCCAGCAGACCAGCTGGGGTGCACGCATGCACTTTTGCACTTTTGGGTTCCTTGCTTGCACGCGTTCTGTACCAAATCGCACAGCTGATCTGGTACAACGATCTTAGCGCTACGCTGACAGCTAGATTCCAGCTGTTACAGCGCAGGTGGCGGACTCTAGGGCCGCATAAGATTACAGCCTGCGTCATGTGTCAGCTGGCCACCAACACCTGTTCGTCATCATCCACCCTGGTGTATCGCACGCCTGGCTGTGCAGCCTACCGGTGACTGACAGCACGCTGAAGTAGCCCAGGTCGAGCACCGCACAGCCCCAGGTCAAAAGTTGCCCCGTTGGGGCCAGGGTGCATGGTCATGTGACACCTGCAAGGCTGTCAGAGTTGGCCGTGAAAGCGCTCTTTCTCTTGCTGCCTGGCTTCAACCTCCTTACTAAACTCAGCACTCAGCCCTGCAAAGACCACAGCGGCTGCTGCGGAGCTGTTTACGCTGCCACATGGATTAACAGCACAGGCATTGCAGTGCTGGGTGCTGGTAATGGGGTCTGCTGAGCTGCTCTCACTCATGTAAAGGAGAAACAGCAGCTTGCGGCTAACGTATGCTGCGATGGGCGCTGCTGCTGGCATGTGTGCATGTGCTGGCGGCAGGCTTTGCTGCAGACAGTCAGCGGCCCAGCGGCCTGCATCACGGCGGCTCTGTCAGGCGGTTGTTGCAGGCGGCCAGAGCGGGCAGCAGCAGGCCCAACCATGGAGTCATGTCCGCTGCCAAGTGGCCAGTGCCTCGCGGCTACCTGTGAATACGCTGCATGTCAGCCCAGGCGCAACCTGCTGCATGATGCACTCAGATCACACATCTGCACTGTTGAGCACATTGCAGAAGTACCAGTGAAACGCCAGGAACACTGGAAAGGCGACTGATGTGCAGGCCACTCTACCGCTGCATCTTCCGGATGGTCGGGCGCGGCATGGTGCAGCAACGTGCAGCTTTGGAGACAGGCTGGCGCACTTTCGTACAGCAGGCGCGGCCTGCGCTGCAACTGAACGCAATATACGGTTTCAGTGTTGCACACACCGAGTCAACGCCGCCCATAGTCAGCAAGCGGCGCACTGTGTTCATGACGCCTGCCAATGTCCAGCGTGACCTTTGCAGGAGATCACAAACAACCGGCCGGGCGCATGCACGATCCGGTTTGTTCGCTACACGGAGCATCCGGCCATTGCAACAGGTGCCCTCTGGAACAGCCAGATACTTCTGCCTGCATATGTCAACCCGTCCAAGTGCACACCAAGGCTGAAAGGTACAACAGCTGGCTGAAAGGCTGAGTCCCCAGTGCAGGGCTTCAGCAGCTGGAGGCGGTAGATGAGGAGGCCGTGGTGTACATCAGGGCCGCCAACGAGACCGCTCAGGCGCAGCTGACATTCAAAGCACTAGTGCGGTCGCTTCCCACCCAGAAGGCGTACGGCGGACAGGTACACGGCTGTGGATTTGTGGCAAGGCGCTGTGAAGCATCCTTCAGCTGGTCTCGAGTGATCCGCCGCATTCGCCACTCGCTCTCACAACCAGCCAAGCCAGTGAGTGCCTCGGCTGATGACCCCAGGCTGGAGTGTATGCCACCACCTTGGCGCTCACCGCCCGCGCTGATCCGGCGCCCGAGATTGTCAAGGCACAGCTAGCAGCAGGGGACACAGCGCAGTCCAGCCCGCCCTCAGGTTTCAGCGTGGCCTGCCACAGCGTCATCAGGGTGGGAGTCCATCTGCTGCTGCGTGCTGGTGGATGCCGTATTTTTACAGAGCATCCGAACACATCAACGAACTGGAGTTGCCTCAGGTACCAATGCGCCAGGCTGAGCATCTTCAGTGCTGCCGTGCAGATTACTTCGACGGGCGGTCAGCCGCTGCTGACCAGCGTCGCAGCGCAAACCAGCTTCCTGCTGGGGTTCGCAGAGGCTGCGGCGCAGGCCGGCCTCCCGGTGGACATCTTGGCAGCAAACATCTCCGCCTGGCGGCGGTCAGCAACAGACTCAGCAAGGTGAGCTGTGAGGTTTTAAAAAGTGCCACCCTGGAGCTGGCAGCAGAGCATGTGCACCGAAGCGGCCGAAATGTGCAGCGCCTGCTGTCGTGCCTGTGGTTTCTGCAGCGCCGGCCATGCTGTGTGTGTATGGCAGGCATGCCTGTGCTTCAGGCCAGACTTGGTGGTGTGTTGCCTGTAGAGGAGCGTCTGCAGAGTTAGCCAGTGGCATCGCCGAAGTGTGGTACCAGTACGTGGGGAGCGCATCTGCAGCGTCACCAGCTGTGGTGTGGCCAGCGGTGAGACATCTGTGCTGGTGGCAAAGTTCCGACTGCCGCTCTGTCACCCCATGCCATGAATGGTGTGCTGCTGGCATGGACACCATCCACAGGGTTGGCGCTCCACCACTGCAACAAACCCTCCTGCGTTTTCGCAGGTCACCCCACTGCTCCCAGCAGCCACAGCTCAGCACGGCTACCGGCTGTCACTTTTGAGCCTGCTTCAGTCGTCCACCAGCCAGGTAACCTGCTGTGAAGTTCGTCCAGCTGCTGCCGTCCAGCTGCCTGCTGCAGGGTCTCCATGCCGCGTGGCACATGTCTTCCAAGCCATTTCATGCGCTTCACAGGTCGCAGCGAATGGCACGGTAGTTATCATCAGCTCGCAGGCTGCGCCTGCACCTGTGGCAACCAGCAATGTTCAGCGGTGCGAGCATGCATGTGTAACACACCGCCTGAGTCGTGCTGTCTCTTCGGCAGCACCATTGCAGTGGCACATGCCTTCTTCAAGTTTTAGCTGCCGCCCTCATCACAGTTTGCACTGGGGCTGAGGAACTGATGAACGACAGCAGGAGACCAGCCTTTTCAATGACCACGATCGGAGTGGCTGTCGCGCTGACGGTGGTCGCTCTGGCTGTCCTGACTGCTTTGTTGGGTGAGCCTCGCAGTGTTCAACTTCTGACACTGCCTGACGAACCAGGGCTCGATGCTGACTCAGCAGACCGTGGCAAAGCGCTGTGTGGAGACCTGCATCTGCTGCAGCTGTAGCATATGCCGCACCGTCACTCGTTGACCGTTTTGCGGTCACCCTGCAGTCGCACGCTGGGCCCACCTGCGCCGGCAGCGGCAGCGGCGGCTGCGTGACAGCAGCGCACACCAGAAAGCGGAGGCCTGGCCATGGGAGGACGCGCGCGCGGCCGCAGGGCTCAAAACCCTAAACCCTGACGCCCAGCGCCTGTTCATCGAGGATGGCGCCGACGGCTGCTGGGTGGACTTCTTCACCGACGCCGCGGGCCGGCGGCAGCCGATTGGCCGGGGCGCCTCCTCCGAGGTGGGTGTGCTTCTGTAGTCGGGCTATGGTTCAAAGGCACATCCCTCAAAACCTTAGCCCTCTGTCTGCAGCTGTCGTGCTGAAGTGCTGACACCTGGCATGTCGGTCATTCTGCGGTGCTGCGCGCTGCTGGGCAGCTGGTGCAGCCGGGCGCACCCCGCTGCAGCTGCGCCGGCTGTGTTCTCCTGCTTTCCTCATATGTTGCCGCTGGGTGCCCTGTGCTTGCCAGATCGCAGGCCGAACGTCCCTTGCGCGAGGCGCAGCGCTGCTCCGGTACTGACAGCCGCGCGGTGGGTTGCACTGCAGGTGTACCTGGGGCAGCGGGAGTCCGGAGGCCAAAAGGTGGCGCTGAAGGTACTGTCGGCGGCGGCAACCGCGCAGCCCGCCACGCTGGCCAGGTAACCTCTGTTTTTAAAAGGCAATATGCACGCCCCCTGGAGGCTTGTCTGCTTGGCTCTGTTAAATTGCTGAGCTGTTGTCATGCACACCTGTGGCACCCTTGGGACTGCTGCTGCTGTGCACAGCGCTGCTGCCCCTGTGCCCCGGTGCCCAGGGCATACACCAGACGACGCCATTATCACTGGCGTATCAAATGTGATGCCTCTCGTTTTCGACTGTGGCGGCAGGCTGCGGCGGGAGGTGGCGCTGATGCGCCATGTGTCGCGGGACGCAAACGTGGTGCAGTTCTACGGCGCCAGCCTGCAGCACGCCGCCGATGCCGTGCTCGTCATGGAGTGAGCTGGCTGCTGACCTGCCCTGTAACCTCCTGACTTGCATGACTTGCAGGACACTGCCGCTCAAATGTATGTCGGTGTGGCTGCCCTCCGTCAACCACTTGGCCGTCGTGCAGCTGCAGCTGGACTATCATATTTTTTACTGGACACGAATGCAGGGCTGGCAAGATCACATACCATGCCACAAACTCACTGCGCCCTAACAGCTGCCTGTATGCTCAGGTTCTGCGCTGGCGGCAACCTGCGCCGGCTGCTGAGCGACCCGGTGCTGGGGCCGCCGCTGCTGTGGCGCCACCGCGGTCGCGCCGTCGCACTGGACGCGGCCCGGGGGCTCGCCTACCTGCACTCCTGCGATGTGGTGCACAGGTGGGTCCACGGCACAAAACCCTCTGTCCAGTGCTGCCGCCGCTGCAGGTAGTTAAGTACAATGTACTCTCCAACGTGTGCCTGAGTATGTGGAACAACCCCCCACATACCCGGGTAAGCAGGAGGCATACAGCTATCTGGATGTGTTTTCGCAAGGCACCGCCACCGCCGCAGGGTTTTAGACGCCACTGTCATCACAGTCTGCTGCATACGAGCTCGTGTAGACCCTGCATCACACCGCAGGGACATCAAGAGCAGCAACATCCTGCTGGACGGCTCGGGGCGCGCCAAGGTGGCGGACGTGGGCCTCGCCTGCCACCTGGCCACCCTGAGGCTGAACGCACCCGAGGGCACCTTCGTGAGTCACACTCCAGCCGCCGCCGCAAGTGCCGCTGCCCCTGTGCATTTGAGCAGCCGTCTGGGCGGCTGACAGATGGCATGTGCTGGCTGCCAACACTGCAGAGCCTGTGCTGCGCTCCCTAAACCCTGCAACCCCAAAACCGCTCGGGGCTGGCGCTGGGGCTCTGAGCTGCGCGCTGTCCGTCAACGGGATGCTTCCTGAGCCCTAAACCCTGGCTGCAGGTGTACCTGCCCCCGGAGGTGCTGATGGGCACCAGCCCCCCCGCCGATGCAGCAGCCGCCGGCACAGCAGCTCAGGTGCTGGAACGCCTCTATCGGCATGCCACCCCGCAGCAGCATTACGACCGCGGTGTTGCGGCAGCATCTCCGGCGTACGGGTGAACCGCAGACTTTGCTCCTCGCTGCATGTGCAGGCGGGGGACTGCTACGCGTTTGGCGTGGTGCTGTGGGAGCTGGTCACCGGGGAGCTGCCCGTCCGGGCCCGGATGCGGTACGTCATACCCCTTGCTGAATACACCCCCTGAAATTACCCGAACCTCAAACGAGAAGACTGCCTATTGCTGTCAGATTCCCGCCACCAGATGCCAAGTCGACAGTTTGGGACCAACGGCGCCTGCTTACCACACCAGCTGCTCACCTGGCAGACTCTTTGAGTTAGGAATCCGATGGCTGCAGGGGCATTGAGGTGGGCGTCGAGTGCTGCGACGCCGCCGCGGCGCTCATAGAGGCGTGCCTGTCCCGGGACGTCACGGCGCGGCCGACGGCGGCGCAGCTCGTGGCGGCGCTCGAGGCGCTGCAGGGCAGCCCGGACCCCAGTCCACAGCTGCCGGTGGCGGCCGCGTCAAGCGCAGCATGATCAGCGGTAGAGCCGCGAGCTGAGTGTCTTGGCCCGGCCGGCGGCAGCGCAGTTCGAGACGGCGCTCGAGGCGCTGCAGGGCAGCGCGGACGCTGCTGCGCCGCCGCCAGCAGCCGCGTCAGATGCCGCCTGACCAGCAGATCCGCCGTTCGATGGGTGTTTCTGACATAGACGACAGCAGCGTAGCTTGTGGCGGCGGTTTGAGGCGCTGCAGGGCAGCACAGACAGCTATTCCCCGCCGCCGGCAGCTGCGACAAACGCCAGATGAGCAGCAGCCACGTCACCACAGCGTCTTTGCGCACCAGCAGCGTTCCGAAGCTGTTGGTAGGCGCCCGCCGCCATTGCAGCAGGACAGCGGCAGCCCTGGTGTGCCGCCGCCAGCAGCAGCGGCACAGGCCACCAGATGGCGCAGTGCCGCAGAAACTCAGACTCTATAGTAAACAGCTGTTTCGGCCAGCGAGTACGAATGGGACCAGGGCAACCCTAAACCCTCGCCTTTCAGCACCTCCGCCCGCTGCTCTTACCTGGGTGACCATGCCCCTGAACTGCACCTGAAGGTCAGATGGGCGGCGCCTTTCTTTAAAATGATGGCAGCGGCGGCAAGCAACGCATGGTGCACCGACCAGCAGTCAGGCACCACGCCTTGCGCAAGTCTTGCCATCGATCCCAGCACCTGTGTCATCACTGTAGGGGCGTGCAATTTTGCTGACACCTTGTGTTGACGAAACCTGCCTGCGCAGGTACTGGTAGTGATACTGTAGACAGTTCGTGTCACCAGGCTGCATCAGCTCCAGCCTGTATGTTGGTCCTGCGCTTGTGCTAGAGTTCTTTACTTGCATTCAAGGTAGCTGTCAAGCGCTTGTGCTAGAGTTCTTTGCTTGCGTTCAAGGTAGCTGTCAAGGGGACATGCCTGCTGCATGTCAGGCATGGGAGATATATGCCGACGTGGCCATGAGCGGTGCTGCTTTGTTGCTGCAATTGTCAGTGCTGTTGTTTGAAGGGGAGGGGCTGGAGTGTTTTCCGTACAGTCTGATATGAGTAGCACTTTCAGGAAATGTAAACACATTTTCTGCCTGGATACATTGTGTACCACTGGGCGTTGCGCTTCACCAAACAGCATACACATGTTGACCACAAGCTACCGGCGCAATAACAAAATTCTACTTGAAAGCGCTGACTTGATCACTGCACTGAGTCTACCTACTCGATTCTGCACTATCGACCAACACGCATGCACCCCAGTAAACAATAGGGGGCATGGGCACAAAGCAAGGCTTTTTGCCTGACAAGCTGACGTGCTACCTGAGTGCTGAGCTCGACAGACAAAGCTGGAAGACATGCAGGATGGACATCTACCAAGGCCAGCGCAGTGTGGCCACCTCTGGCCGGCTGACTGTGACATGCTGCTCTACCTACAGATGCTGCAACACGTGATATTGCAGCTGCAATTCTGCTGAATGCTGAAAGGTGGCCTTTTATGCCTTCGTACTTCACCAGACTTCTGCTGAACCCCAGAGGCCGAGGACCTGCATCTGGGACCGCTGCTGCGTGAGCCTGCGCCGCCGTCTGCAGGGTGGACGCCTGAACCTATGACGTGCAGCAGCTGGCGCATCCCTCAAGGTCGGCATTGCCTGCGCACAAGCATGAAGGGGGTTTGCCAGTGCACTGTCGCATCATTATTGGTACCTTGGACGCTGCATTGTTCACAGAGCCTTGAACCAGTCTAGATGTGAGTGCAGTGGCTTTGGACTGAGCGCCACAACCAATCATGAGCACAGCAGTGCGCGGCAGCTTTCGAGTTCCTCTTTGAACCCTCCGCCGCAATCGAACCTGACCCAGACCACGGCCGACACAGCGGCTGCAGCGCACCAGTAGGCGGCGCTGAGCCGGGTGCAGGTGGCGCCGGATGAGCACATTGTGTCGCGCCACTGGGCGTCTGTCGGGGACGCCGCGTTGCCCCACAGCCCCCCTGCAGCACAGCGCCAGCCGTCAGCCAGAGCCACACGGTGCTCATATGCATGTACTTGTGACGCCCAGTATCGCCCCCTGGCATTCCAGCGGCCCTGGGAACGCCCGAGCTTTGGGACTGTGCACTGACGCCAGGGAGTTCGAAGAAAGGGTGTGACGTCAGCTGCTGCATGATAATTGTCATCAGTACTGTCATTTCCTTGGGAGTACTGCGCACCGCACTGGCCCTACGCATGACATCAGCTGTTGTGTGTTTACTGTCAGAAGCACTGTCAGTTCCTTAAATGAGCTGCGCACCGCACTGGCCCCAGGCGCCGGCCAGCCTCATGCGGGTGACCTGCGGCGGCGGCGGCGGTGGCGGCGGCGGGTCAGATGGCGCATCGCCTGCAACCATCGACGGCGGGGATGTGGCGGCGGCTGTCGGGCCGTCGGTGGGGGCGTCCGTCGCAGGCGGCGGCTGCGCTGCGGGGCCGGGCCGCGTGGCGTAGGTGGGCGGGCCGGAGGCGCCAGGTGGAGGCGCCGGCACTACAGGGCAGCAGGCTGGGCACTGAGGGTGCTTCTACGGGATGTCACATCGCATAGCGCAGCTGACCCGGCCTGAGCGCACACTAGACAGCGTGGCAAGGCACTCAGTATGTGAACCCACGACATGCCGCACTCAACACACCTGCAGTGGGGGCGTCTGAGGTTGGCGCCTGGGTGGGCAATCCGGCGACCGGGGCGGCGGTGGGTGCCTGAGTGGGTGCCGCCGTCGGAGCCGCCGTCGGCGGCAGCGGCCGGCACTGCCTGTAAAGTGCATGTACAGGCGTCCGTCAGCTTCCTGTCAGCTTCATGTCGAGGGTAGAAACACCGAAGTTTGCCATAGACGGTCATAGCATTGCTCTGGTTGGAGTGAAAGGCGGCCGCTGCGGCTGCAGTGCCCAAAACGAGGTGGCGCGGCCTGCTTCAGGCAGCCTGAATCAGACATCTGAGGAGAGGCTGCCCCCAGCTACAGGCGGCGCCGGGCAGGGCGCTGGCGGAAAGGCAGGTGCGGCCGACAGCAGCCCATGCAGCGAGCACTCCACCGGCTCATTGCTTTGTACGCACCAGTAATCGGCAGACAGCCGGGTGCAGGCGCTGCCGTCGATGCAGGAGGTGTCGGGCCACGCGATGTCCTGCAGCGCGTATTTTGCGTTGCCCCAGCGCCCCCCTGCACACAGTTGTGAACAGGTTGATACTGACCCATGCTCTTGAGCATAGTGTGTGCCTGCTTTGCACTGTTTAAGTTGCATTTCTGCACTGCATCCGATGCTGTTGCCTGCCGCTGCAGCCGCTGCTGCCGCTCTAGCCGCTGCTGCTGCTGCTGCTGCTGCTGTGCTGCCACTGCCGCTGCTGCTGCCGCCGCTGCCGCTGCACAGAGCGTCTCTCAGACTGCCTGGCCAGATCAGCAGCTGCAGGGATGCTCACCGCATTGGGACCACATGTTGGCGAGCTGCGTCGGCGCAGCGGGCGCGGCTGTGGGCGCGGGTCCCGACGGCGGCAGCGTGGTCCCCTCCGGGGTGGGCTGGGCGGGGGTCGGGGTTGCGGTGGGCGCGGGCGTCGCTGCAGGGGTGGTGGGCGCCTCCCCGGGGCGGCACTGCCTGCAGATGGATAACACGCCGGACTCTTCCAAATGTCTCTAAGACAAGTGTACCTCAGCATACGGGTTCAGCATGTCGCGGTAGTCGTGTCATTGATAGTGTGGTGCGCCAGCATTCAGCGTGCTGCTTCTAGGTAGTTCTGTGACTGCAGCGCCAGCTCATGCCCTTCCAGCACCCAGCCAGGGACCACAGCTGCAGGCCTCCGGCCAATGGTGTCCATGTTCCATGAGATGCAGTTGCAGTCTTCGCAGTAATGACGCCTACCAGTGGGCCTCTGTGCCACGCACGCAGCCGCTACCGGCGGCGCACACGGTGTCCGGCCAAGCGATGTCCTGAAGCGCGTACTTGTCGTTGCCCCATTTCCCCCCTGCACAGCAACAGCATGCACTGTCTCAGCTGGAGGCACTGACGCAACACACTCTCATCGACTCAGGATTAGGCAGCTAACGACCTCAGAATGGGGCGTGCTGTTGCAGCCAGTCTAATCGACATCAGCAACACCCACACCGCTCACAGCTTCAGTACGGCCCAAGACGCTTACACGCTGGCATAGCACTTGCGCGGCCTTTTCACAAGGTGTTCACATACGGCTTAACGCCCTCACCACACTGGGACCAGGCGCCAACGGTCCTGACTTGAGGCTCAGCGCTCGGCGCTGCCGTCGGCGGCGCCGTGGGTGCTGCGGTGACGGGGTCCTCGGTCGGCCGCGGCGGGGGCAGGGCCCCGAACAGCGGCGGCGACGCCTCGGCGGCGGCCGGCGGCGTCTCGAGGTCGGAGCCGGCCGGTGCGACTGTGGGGGCTGCGGAAGGGGCGGCGGTGGTTGGAGCCGCTGTTGGGGCGGCGGTGGGGGCTGCGGGGACTGTGGACTGCTCCCCAGGGCGGCACTGCCTGCACGCAGTTATTTGGTCAGGTTTGAGACAGTCTGGCAATGACTGCTGCGAGTAGAGGTGTGCAGTATCAAGGACTACTGCACGTGAGGCTTGTAAGAGGTACCCTGCAACATTGTGTGGATGCCTAGACACCATGCTGCGCTGGGTGACCGCATGCAGAAGACTGCATCTGCCGCCACGCCGTGCCCCAAAGCTGCTGTGTACGCTGATGCCTTGCAATGACCTACAGCTGCAGTGAGGGCAGCCAGGTCGGCAGCTCACCAGTGTGCTTCTGAGCCGCGCACGCAGCCGTTGCCGGGGGCGCACATCGTGTCGGGCCATGCGATGTCTTGCAGTACATATTTGTCGTTGCCCCACTTCCCTCCTGTACAACAGCAGCAGAAGTGCAGATCAGAAGGGCTCAGCGGGTGCAGGCCACAGTCGTGCAGAGTTTGCCATGTGTGGGCGGGAGTAGCCCTTGCGGAAGTCGCAAAAGTAGGGCCAAAAACTGTGGCAAAGGCCTGACTCTGCACGACAGCCCGGCCAAGCTGTTACTTCTGGCAATGCAGTGATAACATTCTGGAAGGGCTGAGCTCACCGCACTGGGACCAGGACCCCACGACCCGCAGGGCGGCAGCCGTCGGCGCGGCTGGCTCTTTGGTGGGCGCCACCGTGGGCAGCCCTGCAGCGGGTGGCGTGGAGCTGGCGTCCCCTGACGCCGGGGGGCGTGCAGCGGCGGGGGTGGCGGTCGGCGCCGCCGACGGGGTGGCGGGAGCGCTGGTTGGTGCGGCCGCCGGCAGCGTGGGGCGCTCCCCGGGGCGGCACTGCCTGCAGGGTTTTGCAGCATCCACAGTTCTGCTTTGGATCGTGTGCACAGATGTACGCATGAAATATGCACTACACGCAGACTGGCTGTATGCTTGATGATTATGCAGCTAGCCTGTGCTGTGGCAACACTGGCCTATGAGGCCCAGCATCATGCAATGAGCTATCACAGCCACCATGCGCATCTGCATCCTGCGGCTGATAGGAAGGCAGCAGCTGGACTGCCGACACCCACCAGTAGTCCGGTGAGCTGCGCACGCAGCCGCTGCCGTCCATGCAGGCGGTGTCGGGCCACGCGATGTCCTGAAGCTGGTATGAAGGTTTTCCCCACCGTCCCCCTGCAACGTGACCACCACCAGAGCGTCAGATATGACTCGGAAACATAGTTCACGCTGACTTGTGTCAGCCAGTGAGCTGAGCACGATGGTTGTGGACTTGGCACTGGCAATTCACTCCGAGTGGCCTGCATTAGTACAGCGGGTGCTCACCAAACCGCCCCCATGACAATATAATACTGACGGCACCCGGCGGCGGCAATGGGACAGCTGACTTTACATACCGCCACTATTTGACTGCTGACAGGTGGCTGAGCGGCTCACCGCACTGGGCCCAGGAGCCGACGACCCTTACGGCGCCGAGGGGCGGCGGCGACAGGAACAGCGGCTCGGTGAAGGGCGCGAAGGTCTGCGGCGCCCGCGGCGGCTGCGGCGGCGGCGACGGCGGGCTGGGCGGCTGCACCCAGGACAAACATGATCAGCAGGGTTTATGGTTTGATTCATGGAACCTGCAGGGCAACTACTCCCATTGCTTTGCTGGTACGATGGTGATGGCCACCATGGATGGTTGTGCTGGTTGATGAAGGGTGTTTTTCAGGGTCTCGGATATGTGAGGCGCTCAAGCAGCTGGGATGTTGCTGGGTGGTGTTTGCCGAGCTCATGCAAAGCAGCAGGTCTAGAAGCTGCCAGCTACCCTTAGATTCGAGGGCGTGCGTGCTCATCAGCACCAAGGGTGGTTCATGAACAGCGCAAAACCTGGCACCTGGGCTCACGGCACTGCATGATGCTGTTGCCTCACATACAGCCGCCATCACAAGGCATGATCTGCCCCGCGGCTCACCTCCACTGCCGGGGGAGTGGGGAGGGCAGAGGGCGGCAGTATCGCAGCGGGCTGCAGGCACAAGCCGGAAGATGAACTTGAGACTCTGTGGGGTCCTCACCTCCACTGCGGGGGGTGTGGGCGGCGGCGACACGCGCGGCGGCGGCGACGGCGGCCTGGGCGGCGGGCTGGGCGGCGGCGGCGGCGAGGGGCCCGACAGGTTGTTGATCCTGACGTCCGCGCAGTTCCAGCTGCAGCGCAGCACAGGGCTTGAATGTCTTAGCGCTGAGTGCCACACCAACTGATTCGTTATGCTTATTTGTTGGCTGCATTTGCGTCAGCTCATACCGGACCTCCAGACTGCCAACCGCACGCAGCTGCGGTGCAGCCACATTTGCAGTCCCAGGCATGGGGCGCTGTGCGCAGGTTCGAGGGTGTAAGTCCGCAAGTGCATCTGAAGCCCCCGAAAATCAGTGTTCAGAGTGTACAAAAGGCGCTGTGCGGGCTCACAATTTCTCGGGCGGCCGCTGGCTGGGGTCCAGGTAGGTGGCGGGGTCGCAGGCGGGCAGGTTGGGCGTGACGGACATCTGCCACGTGTAGTTGGTGCCCGGCGCTGCAGGGTGTGGAAGACGCATGTCACCCTCGTAGCAGCCTCTGAACACGCCAACCGTCCGGGTGCACTCCACGCATCACACGCAGGCCTTGGCCACCGCAGGGGCAGCAGCGCCCTAGACACGTCGCATGCCCGCCAACCAGCGGGCTGCACTGGCAGAAGGCGCCATGACCTGGCAGCAGCAGGATCGCAGCATGGTGCTGTGGCTGGTGTTTCATGCGCACCCCAGCAGGAGTTGCCGGTGACCCAGCGGAACTGCATCACGCAGCGCGCGCAGGACACCCCCGGCGGCAGCACGAACTTGGCGTATACGTCGGGCGCCGTCTGGTCGGCGCGCGTGAAGTAGTAGTACTGCAGGGTGGGCAACGATACACGTCAGCATTGAGATGGGCTGCTGCGGTGCTCTGCTGCGCTGCTGGAATTGCTCTTGCAGGGCTAGTCAGCACGGGCACCGCGGTGCAGGGTGCCCACCTTTTCTTTGCCGCTGATGGGGTTGGAGATGCCTGCAAGTTGCAGGCGCAGCAGCTGGATCACTTATGTGGTCACGCTCACGCCATGCAGGAGCCAGACGTCATGCTGACTGCCGCAGCAGAGGGTGCAGGACACCTTCCCACCCCCTATCAAACCCTACTCCAAACGTATACCTGGCTGCAGGGACTCGGCCGCCAGGTACAGCTGGTGCGACGCCAGGCAGCCGTCCGTCAGCTCAGCGTTTTCCGTGACCTGCGCAGGCACAGTGGGCATTGCAGGCTTTCAGCAGGCGCCACATGCAGCCTGCTCCCCAGGCTGCAGTCTTCAGCAAAAGTGCAGCTGACTGGCCGGTCGAAGCGGCTTTGTCACTGCCGCCGCAGATATGCATCGCAGACTCCTAAGACTGGCGGCTTGAGCAGGCGGCCAGGTCTACTGAATGATGTGGTTCTCATGAACCCAATGGTTTCGAGATTCGCACCAGGGAGGGGTCGGACAGGGGGCACAGCCGCAGCTCGAAGCGGCCCCAGTGCGCGGTGGACATGTGGATACGGACCGGGATGGTCTGGCCCTGAAAAGGAGGCATCCAAGTGGCAGTCAGATGTGACTGGCTGTCGTCAACTGTACTGGTGTAGAGCAGCTATCCGGAGACAAAGCTTTCGTGAAAAGCTGTGCAGGGGCTGACCTCGATGTACGTGGCGGTGGTCTGGCCGCGCGCAAAGATGCCCTGCAGCAGATGAGAGCATGCTGCTGTGCATCAGGGGAAGCAGCCACGATGTCGTTTCTGTGCTGGTGCTTCCGTGTGCCATGGAGAGCTGCCTGCAGCCACTGTGTGCATGCTGACTGCAGGGTGGGGCAGGCTCGCCTGGTCTGGCGATGTAGGGTTTAGTGGCGCCACCTGGAACCGCGCGTCCGTCGGCTGCTGCCCGCCGCACAGCCCGGTGCCTGCAGACATCAGTAATCAGACATTCGAATTTCGAATTTCGAATTTCGCCTGGTGCAAGGAGGTGCCTTTCAGTGAGTTCCCAGCGTGTTACCAATCATCGAGATACCCTGCAGTCAGTCCAAACCCATTGCGCCTTCATCCTGTTACACTGCGGCCCTGTCGCCCTGCCAGCAGCCCTCTCATCAGGCATAACTAAGAAAAAGTATGTGACGTTGCGACGGCGTGACGCCTTCACAGGGCGGCGCTCGGGCGGCACTGCTCAGCTGCTCTTGAGGCGCGCACCAATGGAGTTGAGGCTCATCTCGTCGTAGAAGTTTTGCGTGTGCGCGTACAGCCAGTTGCGCGCGGCCGGCTCCTGCATCACAAAGTATAGCCCAGGGTCAGTCTGCTGCCGCAGCCCACACCGGCAGACCAGCTGCCACCCTGCGCCTCAGCAGCCGCCGCCGCCTGGCTCTTGTGAAACAGGCAGCGGCAGGCGCCCCACGAAGGGCAAACTCCCGAGCTCAGTGCAGACCAGGGAGGCAGGGACATCATCATGAGCCTCTGGTCTCTGGCAGTCATGCAGCCCGCCCTGCAGCATGGCAGCGGCACTACTGCATGCCGCTGGAGCTCAGCAGGTGTGCGCCAGAATTGCACCTACATGTTGACGGCGAGTGGTATCGCTGCAGGGCGGCGCACCATGAGGTAGGCGTGGCCGTGGCAGCCGGGCAGCGCCGCCAGTGCCAGCCCCGCAGCCAGCAGCAACAGCGCCTGCGATGCGGTCGTCCTCATGGCTGCTCGGCGATCCAAAACCCTGCAGGACACACCAGGGGCTGGAATCAAGTTCAGAGTGTAACGTGCGACCTCAGCCTCAGCCGGGTGCGGCATGGCGGGATGACTAATCCTTTTGTGTCACCGGCTGTCCTTGCACACAAGCAAGGCCCGATCGCAGCTGTATGGCCTTGCAAACGGTACGAACATCGAGCTAGACAGCTAATCAGCACTGTGGCAGCTGGTCTGCGCCGAACTCGGTGATTGCAGCTTGACTGCCGGTCGTGATGCAGTGCTGCAAGAGCCGAGCTGGCCTGTACGTTGGCCCGTCTGTGCCGCCCAATGTGCCGATCGGCACTACGCTGATCGCGGACGATCAGCAGCTCTATGACAGCAGGCGCACAGGCATGTTCCAACGCCGAGCTAGTCGCAGCCACACCCATCACGATCGAGGGGGACGAACCCGCATGTCTTGAACCTAAGGGCAAGCCAGCCGTAGGCATGCACCGCCGCAACCACAAGCTGAGCGTCTGATTTAGGTCACAGGACCGTCGAAACGAGCCGTTGTGCACACAACACAGCAATCGGCGGTGAGGTTGCCGATAGTGAGGGTGCAGTATTGGGCCGCGGGTCGGCCAAGACGCACCGGCCAGCGGGCGGCTGGCCGCCGCTACACGACTGACGGCCCCCCGGTATGCAGTCAACGTATGCACAGCAGTGGCCTATCAGAACCGGTAGCCCACCTGTTGACGATTCGCGGAGGCTGCACCTGCCTTCCGTGATTTCACGGCCCGGTGTCGGCCGGTGATAGTTTGACCCACGCCGCTGTCTAGATGTGCTGTCTACTTCCTAGCGGGAGAGTCTGCAGCTAACGTCGGAGCCAAAGGTGCTGTGCAAACGACGAATGACCTGCAGAATTGTAGGTCGATGACTTGCTGTCGCTAAAGCTGCAGTACTGCGCGGATCAGTACGGAGGGAGTCAGCTCCCGCGGTTTTCCTGTTACGATCCCGCCTCACGCGAGCGCTTATCACTGTTACTGACGTCAAAGCATTGTCACGAGCATGGCATCACTGCCGGCGTGGGCTGTGCTTCAAGCCCCAGTCGTGCCGCGGCCTGACTGGGCTTGGTCAGGCACAAGCACAGGTTGCCGGGGTTCAAATCTCTAACAGGTGCGGCACTGGTGCAGCCTGCCGAAAGGCGATGCAGCCGCTGGCTGGCAGAGTGCCCCAAGCTGGCCCTGTCCAACGCGCCGGATCTCCAGTGCACAGGTACTACATTCAGAGAAAGGCGCACCTTCTCGGTTTGGCACTGCTGGCAGACCCGGCTGCGGCTGCTCGATGCCCAGCGCCGCCCCGCTGTGCCGCCCGCTGCGCAGGCAGCTCCCCGACGTGCTGCTGGCCGCCGAGCTCTCCGCTGAGACTCGCCTGCTCAAACCCGCAACTGATCAGCAGCCGCCCCAACAGCACTGGCACTGGCAGCAGCGGCTCCAGAAGCGCGCAGCAAATTCAAGAGACACAGGGTCGACACACAGGGCACCAGCCCCAGCACGCACCTCGGACACAGCTGCTTCGAGAGGCGCCTGCACCCATGTCATGCCCGCAGCTCTTGAACCTTGTGCAGATTGCAGCTAAAGGTCGCTGAAGGACGCCGCCCTTTGACACCCTGCATGCGGCGTCATACCCAGATTGCACCACAAAAGCAGCGGCGCATCCAGCACATGTGCTGCTGAGCGTTGCTGCTACGCATGCTACAGTGCAGAACACTCTGTTTGAAGATCGCTATCCTCACCGAACTTCAGCAGGCAGGGTTGCCGTGTGCGCTGAAGCACCCTTCAGCGCCTGCGACCTCCGCTGTGCCCTGCTTGCTGCAGCCATGCCGCGCCCCTTGCAGCATGCCAATAGGCCCCGGCAGGCTGCGGTGGAATCCTGCTGTGCCTGCGCCGCATCGCAGTTCCATTGCGGCGCCGCCCCTCGCGCCGGCACCTGTCAGCAGATGCACATAGCTGGTTGGTTCGCACCATAGCCAATTCGGCTCATTGACAGCTTTCAGACGCCATGGCTGTCTTGGCCCAGCAGGCGTCTGGTATAATTGAGTTGCCATCGCAGGTGAGGTCTGTTGGCTTGGGCGCATGCCTGGAAGACAGGCACCAGCCGCCAGCTGTCAGCAGACTCACCAAGGGCATGAAATGGCGCGGAACTGACGGGCGTGGGCGCCAGCCGTGCTGCACCGGTGAGCCGCGGCGGCGGCTGCGGGCGCATTGGCAATGTGAAGCCGCCAGCCTGCCTGCTGGGCACAGCCCTGGCTGACTGCCGCCGAGGGCTTTGCGTCAGCCCAACAGCTGCCGGCGCCAGCGTGTGTTGATTTTGCATCTGCTGCACCAGCCACGTCGCAGTCGATGGGATGTCTGATGTGCCGTGTCGCGGTGGCACATATTCCCACTTTCCCCAGGATGTGCTGTGCCACAGTCCACGCAGCACATCCACGCACCTGGACCATCAAGGGAACGCTGCTGGCAGTTGACATATGCGCAGGTTGGGAACGGGCTCGCGCGCAGGCTCAAGATACGCCATCGTGGCTTAGTGCACAGGCACTTCACGGTGCCTGCACGTCACAGAGCACGATGGTACTGCCCGCGACCGCTGCTGCGACGCCGCAGAGCTGCACAGAAGCTGCACCAGACATGTTGTGCAGCACGACTGCACCTTGTTGCATGCTGTCCGTTAAATTTCGAAGTCCGTGCCGCGCAGACGTCATAAGGTTGGCTTGGCAGTGCTGTCGTCACTGCAGCAAAGTGCGCAGCATCCACAAGCACCGCAGCAGGTACCAGGCTGGTGCCGGCAACCTTGATGCTCAGCACGGTCGAAGCCCTGCTATCTGCAACGTCTGGTGCCACAGTCAATGTTGGCAAGCGCAGAAGTGGTGCCCTGCAGCCTGCACCCATCGAGGAACCTCAATGCAATTCTCAGCATCATTGACTTCGGTGCTCATTTCAGGTTTGACCGCAGATTGGTGATCAGCACACAGTAGCAAAATACCAAGTGCTGCACCCGAATTCGCGTCCGCGGCGGACTGACCTTCAGCTTGCCGGTAAATGGGTGTTTGCAACTGCTCATCCCAGCTGATCTGAGAGTGATCCGGTGCTGCACAGCCACACTGCAGACCTTAACTTGGGCTGATCTACATTGCGCGTCGCAGCACTGATAGTAAGAGGTGACCATTGGCTCCCACGGCATGCGGTTGTGGCTGGCGGCGCTGGCCGTGCTGCTGTGCGATGCCGCTGTCTGTTGCCAAGCCGCTGCCGTTCCAGTCAGTAACGATCCAGCGCACACGTGCAACAACGCAGGTGCACATCGTGAAGGATCGCAGTGGACTCTCAGCCTGCATGCTCTGCCTGCCTGCATGCATGCCGGTGACATGGTGGCTGCTGGCGAAGCGCTGTCGCTGACGTTGCTTGCCTGCTTGCAGAGCAGCAGCACGACAGGGACTGGAGCGCGGCGTACCGGCCGTCAATTGCCACAGGCACCAGCGACGGCGGCGGCGGCGGCGCCGCCATCACGGATCTGAGCTATGCTATTGCACCCGGAGCGCTCATGTTTCAATCGCACGATGGCCTGCCCAGCGACATCTGCCAGCCCTACGAGCGGCGGGACAGGTGACCATCGCCTTGCAAGACTACCAACCTACTGATGCTTATCAATTCCTTAATGATGAAGAGGCAGTGACCTTGTCTGGGCGCAGGGGCGACATTTGCAACCAGTCGTGGCTGCGGCTGCCCAGCGCACACACAGGTGCCGACTCTGTGCTCAAACTGCTGCCAGCAGGATGCATGGCAGCTGACAGCATGCTTGCTGCCTGCCTGCCTGCCTGCCTCTGCGGTGCCATGCTGATGGTATAGTAGGGCGCTGTCAGGGTCTAACGCCTCAGCACCTGCTGCAGGCACTCACCTTGATGCGCCCAGTCACTTCAGGTGTGCACCTGCACAGAGACAGAATGTCCAGGCGTGGTTCCTTCAGGCCTTTAGTTATTACAACTGCGAGTGTCAGGAAAGATCACTGTGTGTGTCCATGTCACAGCGATGCGGCGTTCAAGGACGGCCGGGGGGTGGAGAGCCTCAGCCTGCAGATACTGAACGGTGCGCTGATGCCGCATGGCTGTCTGCAGTGCTCCTGCTCGACATGAAATACCTTTGTGGCGCACTTGTGGCGCGCTGACAACGGTCTGCTGCTGGGCTTTTACAGGTCCCGCGCTGCTTGTGGAGGTGCCGGACAGCACCAATATCACCGGTGAGAACCGGCCAGTGGCCTCCTGCAACTTCTGGACCTGGAGTGCCGTATGTCACAGGCCTGATGAATACGCATTTCCCACAAGGCTGTGCCGCTGGCTTGTGCAGCGGCGGCGCTGGAGGCGCTGCACATCCCGCGGGGCGTGGTTCGGCTGCTGTTCAAGACGCTCAACAGCAAGCGGTGCGTGCTTGGCACTTCGTAAGTCAACTGTGGAGACGTCCACTGCGTTGTGCTGCACTGCTGGACTCAGTGAACGGATTCCTGTGGCCCATTGCTGCTCTGCGGGGCGCTATATGTTGCATCATGAGTGCTGACTACGTAACATGGACTGTGTCAGATGTCCCAGTGACAGCGGCCTGTCGCACAGGGACCAGTACATGGTCCCCAGCATGACATGTGACCTTCCTGCAGCGCAGGCGGCTGATGGAGCGGCGCGACTCCGTGACGGACTACACGGCCTTCGACGCCGGCGGCGCCGCCTGGCTGGTGGCGCACCGTCCACATGTCCAGCTGGTGGGCATCGACTATCTGACGGTGGCGACGTACGCCGACCTGTCCGCGCCGCACGAGGCCCTGCTGGGCAAGGTGTGTGAGTATCTGATGCGTATTGAACGGTCGTTGATGCTGCATGCTGCTTTGTGGTGTCGATATCGGGTCTGATCAGAGAGACATTGACCAGATAGGCATGTGCCTTTTGCAGAAGTGAGTGATCTGCAAGTGAATGCCGTGCTGCATGCCATCAAACAGCGCTGAAAATATCCATGTGCCTGACACGTGGCCATGGTTTTGCCGCAGGGTGTGATCGCAGTGGAGGGGCTGAACCTGGGGCAGCTGGGCCCGGGGCTGCACCAGCTGCACTGCCTGCCCGTCAAGCTGCAGGGCAGCGACGGGGCGCCCGTGCGGTGCATCACCATCGGGTAGCCGGGTGACCCGCTGACAAGACTGGGCGGGTGGAAGGGGCCTCAGCATGCACTATACGCTGCGGCGGTTGGCATCACTGGGACTGCTGCCTGGACCTCGCACGGAATTAGCTGTCTAAGCCCAGCTTCGCAAACACACTGTATTGTGGGGTTGTGTCCTTTGCTGCCTGCGGCGCCATTCCCAGCTCTGCTGTAGCCATAAAACATGCCGTGCTTCCTCCTGAATCCAGAGGACAGTTGTCGTGACCAAGGTAAATGCCCTCCTTGTACATCGCTTGCGCTCGTGTGGGGTGAAGGAAGGGCCATGCCACTTTTGGCTGCTTGTCGCTGATATCGGACATGCAGTGTGGGATCTCACATCTCAGTACATGCCGTGTACCTGCAGCAAGATCGAAGCGCCGATACCGTGTAGGTGTCTGACAGTGTCTGACAGCCCGGGAAAGTGATCATGTGTGCATCTGCGAGCAGATAGTCAGTTAGCTTGCACGTCACTTCAGGCAGTGGCCAGTGAAGCATCGCGTAGCTGCACAGCAGCCAAGATGCCATCAGCCAGCGTCCAAGGGCATGTGGAACTGCTACATGACCCCAGGATTGCAGCGTCAAGAGCTGCTCGCAAGGCAGTGTGATGGCGTATGTCCTGCATCTCTGACGCAGCAGCAACAATGGGAATCTACAAGGACGCCGTCAAGGGGCTGGGCCCCCTGAAGCTGACGCCGAGCAACCTGATTTCTGTGATGCGGCGCATCTACACGTGCGCTTACTAACTTGCCCCCCGTCTGCGGTGATGCTGGCGTACCGCTGAGCTGGGACTTCGAGCCCGTGGTGATGTGTTCATGAAATCGTGAGCAGCTACAGCACGCTTTGCAGGGGCTTGAGCGAGCCGGACCCGTGCCTGTCATACGAGTGCGACTACCTGCTGCGCCTGATCGCTGAAGCAGACATCGAGATGGCAGCGGCAGCTGCCGCAGCGCTGCACATCTGCATCCAGTCGACTGCGGTGGGCTTGACTTTTTGACAGCCTGGCTTGAGTTGCTCCCTCCAGCAAAGCGGCCAATTCCCCCGTCTGCCAGACAAGAAATTGTATGTGGAAGCTTCAGATTGTTCGCAGGTACCTTCCGATGGACTGTGAGGCGGTAGCTGCTGACCCTTGTTGCACGCTGCAGCAGGCGCGAATGATCCTGCATATATGAGCAGCAAATACTGCTGGCTGTCTCGGTTGCAGGAGTACCCGCACCAAGACTCGCTGAGCCACGTCCTGGCGGGGCTACTGCTGAACCATTCTGGCGAGCGGCTTGGCGAAGCGGTTCGGCGCCCGGGCATGATGGCCGCGGCGGCGGCGTGGGACCCGCACGCTGTGCCCGCCCTCTGCATCCTGACGCTGGCCGGCGACGACATGACCCCAGATCTGCAAAGGACGCCCAGCCGCAGGCCACGCCAGCTCCTGCAGCCAGCAACCCTGGAGTGCGTGAGGTGTGCTGCAAGCTGCCAGAAGACCTGTGTGTATTGTGCCTGTCCATTTGGATGCTGCAGCATAACTGCACCAGTTTCGCAGAGAACATACTTGCACTCGGCCCTCGGCGCTGGGGCTGGCCGACCATGCAGGCGCTGAACAAAGCACGTGCTCATCTGCAGGTACATTGCGGGCGGCGGCGCACCGCCACTGCTGCGGCCGCGGGACGCAGCGCTGTATGCGGGCCTGCTGGCAGAGGAGTACTGCGAGGACAGGTCCCTCGATGATGAGGCGACCGTGGTGCAGCTGCTGCAGGACTGCAGCGCGATGCTCGCCGCCGATGTCCGTGCTGCGCCTGCGCTGCTGGCGGACTGGGCTGCCGCGGAGGCTGCTGAGGCGAGCAGCAGCCGTGCGGAAGGTGCGGTGTCTACGGACCCGGCGACAACGATTGGTGCCTTGGGTGCGCATATGATTGCTGATCATGAGGCAAGCGCATCGTCGCACAGCACCTGCCAGCTGATGATGGGCAGCCTGCTTGTACAGGTGGCAGGCAGCCTGACGGGCAGCTGCCGTCTGAGCAGCATGGCTGTGAGGGACCGGATCAGTCGCCCGAGGCGCCTATGGGCGCAGAAGAAATGGGCTGGCAGTCGGTATGGTGTCGCTCAGTGGCACTGGACCTGCAGGTGATGACTTTGGGACATGATACAGCAGCGCACATTTCGTGGTGTGCAGTCTGGATATAGGCGGTCCGCCCCTCAGCAGACGTATCTGTTTGGCAGCTGTGCTGCTGCCGTAACCAGCGCACCGCTTGGTGTTGAGGCATCATCACGCTAGACTGCATCGGCAAGGTGGGAGATTAACCATCGCAAGTCTGACGCCCTGCTGACGTGGTGCCTTCCCAAACAGGCGCTGGTACGCATTCAACGGGACACGTTGGCTGCCCGGCTGCCGGCCGGCGGTGGTGATCAGCGTTCCCACGAACAGCCGCCCGCTGACCCATCCCCAGCTGCGGCCGCTGCCTGCGCAGCCGGCGTGCAGGCGCTGCTGGCCCACGAGGCCGTCCTGGAGCGAGGCGACGTCGGCAGCATGTGAGGACAGGATAACGGACAGTGAACATTCATATCCCACGCTGATTACCACCAAACTAGGTTGGCAGGCTATCAAAACAACCAGTAAGTCGAAGTTAATGTGGGAGGCACTGTCGCCCCCCTTTGGCCAAGTGTCTGCCGGGTGCTTGCACACACCCTCTGAAAGTGTTGCTGCAGCTGAGTCAATGCGGCCTACACCAAAAGTTGGAGTCATGACGGCCTGCACATGTTGGCATCTGTGTCGCGCCGTGGCTCAAGCCTGGCAGCTCACCACCCGGCTGAGTACATAAATATGCTCTGGGGCATAGCCGGCCGCTGCAGCCCGGGGAGTTGTGCAACGCTGCACAGGGAGCGTCTCATGTTCATGTGACACCTCTGCAGGCGCCAGCTGCAGGATGCCCTACTGGCGCCAATGCAGCTGGGGCAGGCAGCGGCAGGCGTGCAGCAGGCGCTTGTCAGCGGGCTGATGGACGCCACGCGTGCTGTGCTGGCCTTGTTTCCTGCGGACTGTGGCACCCGCCCTACTGCGTCCCAGGTGCCACTTATCCGTCAGATATATTTGCGGTGCTGAAAGCACATATCGCACCTGAACTCCCTGATGCTTGAACATCATGGCGGCCATGCTGCCGGCTGCTAACCCAGTAAGCATCGGCATCTCCTCCGACCCAGTGGGGTTTGTCTGCCCGCATGTCTGCCAGGCGGCAGCGCTGTGCAGGCTCGCGCAGCTGGCTGCAGGCGCGACGCGGCTGGATGTGGAGCACAGCTGCCGCCTGTTTGACGAGACAGAGCAGTGGCGCAGCTGGGCAACGATGCTGGCAGCCGCGTCGACGGTCTTGGCGCACTTGGCGCGTCAAGCGTCCTGTCGCAGCGCCGCCGGTCAGCATGGCTGCGCAGGCTGCAGCACTGGCCGCAAGAACCGTAGCGCTGCTGGCGGCAGCACACCCGCCAACGGCGAGGCGTTGCGCAGACTGCTGCGCGGGAGTCAGCAGCAACGGGAGCGGCGGCAGCGGCGGCAGCGGCAGCAGCAGCGTCACGTGTGGGAGGCCGCCTTCCACCTGGCCGAGGCCGCGGTGCTGCTGCTGCCTCCTGCTGCCACCGCTGACCTGGGCACCCTGGAGCAGGAGCCGGCGATCCACCTCCTGACGGGGCTTGCGGGCCACTGCCGCATCGACTCAGAAGCCCTGGAGCTCCATGTGCAGGTGCTGGGCTGTGCTCTGGCTGCACTCTGTCGCGCCTGGCACATGTGACACCATCACCAATGTCTATTGTCACATACGATTTTTAGACGAAATTTACATATCCAAAGATGCCCTGTTTTGCACCTACATGCTTTGGGGCATATCAATCCCACTGACAGCAATCCGAACCGTGGTGCTGCTGTTATTTGTTGATCAGGCTCGGGCTGAGAGGGAGCCAAGCGAGGAGAGGATCCGGCGGGACTGCATGGCCGACCTGGTGAGAGTGGCGGCGGTGCTGGAGGCAGCGGTCACAATGGTGGCGGCGGCTGCAGAGAAGCCGGCCGGCCCGCAGCCGTCTGACAGCCTGAAGGCTGCATGCTGCATCGTCGTCGATGCCCTGCTGGGTGGGTCTTTGACCGTTTTGCTGCAGTGAGCCTATTCCGCTCCTGGATCTGCAGATTCTTTACAGGCGGGGACCGACCTACAGGGCTGGCATGGCCCAATTGCAGCCCCACCGCAAACGCCGCCCTGCTGCATCGGCACTGTTGCCAGCTCTGACACCGACCCTCATGTACCCTTTGCAGGGCTGGCGCTGCTGCAGTTCAAGCACTTCGGGTGCCTGGCCACGCACCAGTCGGATGGCATGGCGGAAGTCCTGCAGGCGATACAGGTGGGAGTTTAGTGACTTACTGCATGCCCACCAGCATGTGCCTACACTGTTTGTAATTGCTCAGGCCTCTGCTGCAGCCGGCATGTGTGGTTAACCTGCTCATGCTGTGGACCGCTGCATCTGCAGAGAGGTACAAATTATGTTGTGTGGTGCACAGCTGTTGTGGCTGCGCTGCATGGCAGGGACCTGAGATTCAAACCTGTGTACCGCACCCTGTAAAGCAGAATAGCAGTGCATGGCATGTGTTGCTGTACAGTCCCGCGCGGAGCTGGCGGCCAGGCTGGTGCGCGGCTGCGGCGCCTTTGTGGCAGAAGCCCTGCTTGGCGGCCTGGTGGTTCACAAGCTGCTGGTGCACGCCCGAACCGCAGCCAACCTGCTGTGCGTCCCCTGACGCCTGACCCGCCTGCTATCTGCGCGTACGCCTGCGCACGTGCTCCCTGCCATGTTGCAGTGCTGTTGCAAGGCATGGCTGCTGGTGGCTCCTGCCTGCTGACCCTGCCGCACTGGCTGACTAAGAGGTTTTGCTAGGACATGCTGCAAATTATCATAAGTAAGCTCAGCTGATGTGTTGCTCAGGTCATCGGCAGCGCCAGCGCTGCAGCCGCTCCTTGCAACCCTGCGGGCGTCAGCAAAAATATTGCTCACCCTGCGCAGACCTGGTGTCGAGCACCCACCGTGCTCGCTTCGTTGGGCGACTGCTGCCATAGAAAACTGGGAGCAATTAATCAGCAACATACAACAGGTGCGAATGAACGAAGCTTGCAGCGGCCTTGAGATTTTGTGTTGCTCATCCGCTTGGCTGCATGCATAACGTCAGATGGGAGCGGCGCAGCGACTGTGCGCCTGATGTTGCGGCCAGCAGGAGGTGCGTAAAGAAAAGTCGCCGAAGGGTCGGCTCATCATGAAGGCTCTGGAAGAGTTCAGCGGTGCTTTGACGGCCTTCACAGCGGCCAGGGCAGCTGAATGCCCTGCCTATGTCGCCGAGATGGGCGCCGTAGCATCGCCAGTGCACATGCAGGCTGCTTCCGATGCGGCCATGCAGGAGCTGCTGGTGGGAACCAGCCCCTGCTGCTGCATATGTCCAGTCCCTGTTGCATGGTCAGCACGCCTGCAGTTTCTGACGCTGCAATATGCTCTGGGCTCGCTGTGGCGCTCCTGCTCGTCAGTTGATCCTATGCACTGCTGTGCCCTGTTCTTATGCGCCATCGTGAGGCATTTGGTACCAAATTGCAGCGATAGTGGGCGAATATGACACGCTGCTGCGGCCGTGCATGCTGCAGGCCGCAGAAGACAGTCAAGAAGCACTGGCGGCGGCGCCCAGCAAGGCGGCCGAGAAGCGCGCCCGCAAGAAGGCCGCCGCCAGGGCCGCAGCAGCTGCAGCGGCTGCCGCTGTACCCCGGCCCAATGCAGGACTGCTGGAAGGTGGTCAGCCCAGCAGCGCCACAGCGGCAGGCGCTGCATCCAACGGCAGCGCGCTGGCATCTGCAGATGCCGCAAATACATTGCAAGGGATGGGCTTGGCAGAAGACGCAGCTATACCGACCGGCCCCTCGGCCAGCAGCGTGCTGGAGCAGCACAGCAAAAATGACACAGCAGATCCTCAGCAGCAGTGGCAGCAGCGGCAGCAGCAGCAGCCGCAGCCACAGCAGCAGTCACCTGCTTGGATGCTTTGCACCATCACTAAGGTCTGCCTGGCACACGCTAATTGCGTGGGGTGTTTGCTTGATGCTTACGCAGTACACCGGCACAGCGATGCGCATCTCAGCCTACCACTAGATGTTGCTACACATGATCGTACTGAACGACTGTGCACGTTGCAGGAGGTGATGGCGCAGCCAGTGCTGTGCGTCGGCGACGGTCACAGCTACGAGCAGGCGGCCATCACTGCCTGGCTGCAGGCGCACAGCACCTCGCCAGTCACGGGGCCGCCGCTGGCAACCACGGATCTGCTGCCGAACCATGCCCTGCGGCAGCTGATTCAGGCGGCAGGCCCCAGACAGGGCGCTGCGGCCTGAGCCGGTGAGCACCCAGCGGCTGCAACATCAGCAGCCGGGCAGCCATGGCAGCCCTGGAGCGCAGCCGCTGGCGCTCTGGTCGAGGTGCGCCGTCGCTGTTTGGAGTTATGTCATTGCTTGCACACTTCAGCATACACTTCAGTGCCAGGATGGGACAGTAGTTGCAGCAGCCTCACCCTTCGTCCGTGTGTTGCACTGGCTTCGGTGATGTGCAGCGACCTGCATGCCCAGCCCTTTCGCTGATGTGCAAGGCAGGTGCTTGCTGCGGCTGGCCGTTGACGGCAGGCTGTGCTGCAGCTTAGGCAGCGGATGGCAGCATGCGGCTGGCACATGCAAGTGCGGGTAATGACAGTGCTGCAGCACGTTGCCTGTGATGTCTGTGCTCACATGGTCAGCAGGCAGTGTGCAGGAAATGCCAAAAGGTGGCTGACTTGCAGCTTTGCAGTGACTACAGCCTGCACGGTTGTGCTGCCCGCGATGTGAGATAGTGGAGCGTGTGCAGTCGAGCGCACCTGGTGCAGACTTGGTGTACAGGCACACGCTGCTGGCGGTTGCGCAGCAACTGCCGCCGGCGTGGCAGGGCTGCGGGGCGCTGGCTGCCGGCTGTCCGCAGGGCACTCCACAGCACCAGGTGCCAGCGTGACAGCTGCCGAAGGCGTGGGTGGCTTCTGCGCACTGCAGCCTGCAGACTACGACGCGTCGCAGCTCTTGACCGCCGTTTGAAACCTGACCTCACGGAGAGGCGCTGGTGTGACGGCTAAGAGAGTTCACTGTACTGTGCAGAACTCAGGTGCCATGGGCGCGCCGGCACTGGGTGACGCATGCGAAAGCAGCAGCAGCCAGGTGCTTGTTGCATGGCCGCCAGACCAAAGGGCTCGTAGCTCGTCACGCTGCAAGCAGATGCCCAGAGGCGATACTGCACGTGCAGTGATCCACTAGATCACTGGCAGTGACATTTAGTTCCCAGTCATGCGGCCATTGCTGCGCCTCAGAGTCAAACGATATATGAACCAGACCGTCACGCGGCGCAACAAGCGTGGCCAGGGCAGTCATGTACAGGGATTTTGGTCATGGGTGCTGGTTGTGGCAGTTATCAGCATCAGGGGCTGTCAAGAACACACTTGAATGCCTGCAGTGATGTGCACTTGTGCAGATGCGGTAGAATCGGCGCTTGGAGGGCCAATGGGCGATTGCCCTGCCATCAAGCTGCCTTGTTCCCTGAGAAACACGAGCCTGAAAGACATCTTGGGTCTGCACCAAACCTCAGGGATGCATGCTGCAAGCCTGCCGATAGATTTGCCATTGAGTACAAGGTAACTTGCCGAATGTCCTGGGGCACGTGACCTTGTGCACATGTCAGACTGGTACCGTATACAGAAGTCCATCACATTCCTGGCATTGTAGCGAGCTGTCTCATTAGGCCGTTCAACGCTGCGGCGGTCAAGAGATGTAGTCCCGATTCACGATGACGTTGCAGCTGCCAGCAGCCCTTCATGAGGCTGCGCAGCGCATCAGCAAGCAATAAGGTGGCAGCGCCTCATGCCCAGCGCGCAGCCGCAGATGAGGACCTGCCTGAAGAGCTTTTGATGGCGTCTGAGTCTGCATTCGACATGCAGATGGATCAGATCCTAATAAATGAGCTGGGCAAAATGTCTGTGGCGTTGACGCCTGGGACCCTGGTTGCCGCAGTGCGGCGCGCGTGGCCACGGTGCGACATGTGCAGATCAGCTGGCCATGGGCGTGGACGATGCTGGTATCTTGGAGTCATGCGCATAGATGACAGCTGTAAATGGCTTGGGGTGTCACCCCAAGGCATTGCACCTGGGATGAACGGGCAGGTGTGCTGTGCAGAGATGATGACCAGCCGCAGCTCAGCCTTGTCCGGCAGCTGTGCAGCCTGCTGAAGCTCCTGGAGCTGCAGACACCGGACCCGGCTGTGGCAGCAACGGCCGTGGCTGCGCTGCACGTCTGCATCAAAGAGGCCGCTGCGGTGCGCCAGTGTCTGTCTTTCCACCGCGAAATCAGCTGCCACAACGTTACCAGTGTTTCAGCGGTCACAGTGAGACTAAACCAGACGGCTGGCAGGAGCGACTGCCTCTTCTCGCCAAAAAAGCGCAGCAAATCACCAGCTGCTGTCCCAGATGCCTGCGCCCAGACCTGCACAAAGCTTGTGTACTTTGTGTAGGTTCCAACATCTGCGCCGGACTCCCCATGCGCAGGACCCTGGGCTGGCCCACCTGCTGCCTGCAGTGCTGATTGTGCTGCGCGGCGCTGACGAGCCGCTCGGCCAGGCACTCATGCGGCCAGGGATGCTGGCCGCAGCGGCAGCGCACGATCCGGACGCCGTTCCCGCCCTGTGCATCCTGGTGGTGGCCAGCGACGAGCATCATGAAAGCGTAAACCCTATTCAACCGGAGCTGCTCCGGGCGCCCAGCCGCACGCGCTCGCTGCTGCAGCCCGCGACCATGGAGTGCCTGAGGTGGGTGCAGACACCCTGAGTGTGACACCCTGAGTGTGGTCTGACTGCGGCATGGTGTTGACCCTGCGACGGCCAGCCAGATGGCGCTATACTGCAACATCTTGCGTCACCGCCAAGCGCTGTTACGGTGGCTGCGCAGCTCATAAGGCCACTATGCCCATGCTACATGCAGCCAGGGCCAAAGGCATGTGCCCGTCTGCAGGTTCGTTGCAGGCGGCGGTGCCGCACCCCTGCTCACAGCGCAGGAGTCGGCGCTGTACGCGAGCCTGCTGGTGAAGGAACACTGCGAGAGCAGCCCGCTGAACGACGAGGCATCCCTGATACAGCTGCTGCACTACTGCAGCGCGGCACTCGCTGCAGATGTCTCCCGCGCACCTGATCTGATGGCGGCAGAAGCTCCGGCGGACGCTGCAAACCTGGCAGAAGGTGCTGTCCCTGACGCTTCAGCTGCAGCAGCAGGTGGCCCAGGCGCTCGTCTGAAGCCTGCCAATAGCCGGTCGGATGTGGCGTGTGCACAGTACGGCCCGTGCCAGCCTTGACGTGCAGGCTGGTCATGCAGGTGGTCCACAGCCCGACATTCAGCGTTCAGCAGGACCGCTTCAGGGCGCTGCATTTGGGCACCTGCTCGAGGCACGCTCTGCACCACAGCAGCGCTCGTGGCAGTCGGTGTGGGCGCGGCCTGTGACACTCCTACTGCAGGTGATGTCCAGTCAAGATTGCAGCATGCATCCATGCTCCCAGTGCACTCTTTGAACTGGGCTATGTGCCACATGGCAGCTGTGCACGGCTGCAGGCTTGTGTCGAGCAAACCACAGTGCCAGGAGCATGCTCATGGTGTTCAGGCACCAAGCGACATGTTTCGGTTGATGAACAGGCACTTAGGCAGATCCCCCGGCCGCCGAGGCTCCCGCGCCCTGGCGATCCAGCCCTGACGTTCTCGCAACGGGAGCTATTCAAGGAGGTGTCCCCAGTTGCAGCCGCCGCCTATGCTGCTGGCGTCAAGTCGCTTGTGGCCCACGAGGCGGCCCCGCAGCGAGGCTTGGTCACAAGTGGGTGAGATGCGTTTCAGGCGTAAGCTGACGTAAGCACACGGCAGCAGCCTGTGCAGACCTGACCAAGGTGCTGCTATACCCTAAGGTACAGGTACTCATGAACCCAATTATGCTAAAAAACGGTCAGCATTCAGCGTGGTGAGCGGATCTAGCAGTGCAGCAGCATGGTGTTTTTGCTATGGCATGTTGTTCGCGCTGCTGCTTGCCGGTGCAGGCAAGCCCATTTGCAGAACTTGCACGCGCAGCCACGACGGCTTTTGTGGCGTCTGTGCAGGCATCTCGCACGGGATGTGCTGCTGTGGGCGATGCGCATGGGGCCTGACGCAGCAGCTGCGCTCGTATCCGGCGTGGCAGCTGCCATGCGTGGCGTGCTTGCCACATTCCCAGCACACAGCAGCAATGCTTCACCGACCAGTCAGCAGGTGCTGAGTCTCCCTACACTCTGATCCGACCTGCACGCATTCGATCAGAAGGGCTGAAATCCTGGTGGGGCCCGCGATGCTCTGCTGTCTGCAGAAAATGAGGCAGATCAGCTTGCGTCGGCTGTCAAACCGATCATCTGCTTTTTTGTCAGGCAGCGGCGCTAAGCAGGCTCGCATGCCTAGCTCGGGGGGCAGCCAGGATGTATGAGTTGTACTGCTGCCACATCTTTGATGAAGAGCCCAGATGGAACGAGTGGGCAGCGGCGCTGGCAGCCGCCCTGTCAGCCGCGGTGCAATCAGCACGGCGGCAGTTCAGTGTCAGCTCTGGCGATGGCCATGGGGAGCCAGGCGGCAGCAGCGGCGGTGCAGCTGGCGATGCACCGGAGCGACGGCGACAGCTGTGGCAGCTGCGGCAGCAGCGGCAGCATCTCCTGCAGCAGCGGCAGAATCTCCTGCACCAGGCGGCGTTTGATCTGGCAGATGCCGCTGTGAGGTTGCTGCTTCCGGCTGCCGCATCTGACCTGGGCACCCTGGAGCGCGGGCCGGCGCATGTTCTGCTGGCCAGCCTGTCAAGCCACTGCCGCATCACACCAGAAGCGCTGGAGCGTCATGTGCAGGTGCCGGCACACACGCTCAATTTCACTGTAGGGTGTCATGCCCAAGGAGTGTACCCGTGGTCAGTGTGCAGCGTGCGCCAAAGCTCCAAAACGTCTGGTCTGTGCACTTGCATGACGCCGGCGGTGCTGGCCGTATGTCAGGCTGCATATCGGTGGCAATGGGCAGTATCACGCCTGTCTGGGCAGGGTCGACTTGAAACAGAGAACCGTGAGGAGGAGTGGATCCGGCAGGACTGCATGTTCGGCCTGAGGGACGCGGCGGCGGTGCTCGAGGCGGCGGTCGCGACGGTGGCGGCAGCCGCCGAGAAGCCGGCCGGGCAGCAGCCGTCCAGCGACCTGATTGCTGCGAGCTGCGACGCAGTCGACGCTCTGCTGGGTGCGCTCCTGTGCCACATCTCAGCTGTACCAGTGGACCTGTAGCTTGCAGATGACAGCAGCCTTGGCAGCTCCTAGCACTCTGTACGAGTGTGAGACCATGACACCGTCTTTCTGCACCTGCGCTTTTACACGGCAGCCCTGCAGCTATAGTTGAGCCTGTGGTTTGCACCCCTGCTGCAGGTTTGACACCGCTGCAGTTCAAGAACTTCACTTCGGTGTCTGGTGAGGAGAACGACGGCATGCACAGGGTGCTGCCGGTCTGTCAGGTGAGGGTCGTCGCTGAGTGCATCGGCTGACTTGATGCTGGTGGTTTGGCATTTACATAAAGGTTTCGCACATTGAATGACATGCAAGCGTGATGCCCACACGTTGCATTCAGCACTACAAGGCATGCCGAGGATAGCGTGACATGCTGCCGAATGCTACATGGGTGTCGTGGCTGGGTACAGCGTGCCAGGCCGCAGAGTTTAGGACCCTGCAACATAGCTCCTCCCCCATGGGGGAGGATTACATGCACCCCATGTGCTTGGAATCGGAGGCGCTGTATATCAGTAATGTAAAAACTATTTCACTTCACCTTTTGGTGTTTTTGCAGCTTCGTGCGGAGCTCACTGCCAGGCTGGTGCGCAGCTGCGGCGCCGCCGCAGCATGGCAGCTGCGCGCACGCCGCATGGCCAGCGTGTTGTTGCTGCAGGCGGACCGTGCGTCGAAATTGCTGTGCGCCCTCTATGGCGCATGCTGAACGTGCCCCCTTTTCTGGTGATGCTGGAGCTGCTGTCGTGACTGAGCAAATCTGGAGCCAGCACTTGAATTATGATGAGGCACTATCTCAGATCTGGAGCCCCTGCTGCATATGTCATTGACGAACGCTGTTGTCCCTCAGGCAGTTCACGCCGTCAGCGGTGCAGCCTCTCATTGCGATGCTGCGGGCGTCGGCGGCGCTGCTCAGCATCGCGTGTGCTCCAACCCTGGAACAGGCGCCGCTCCCGGCCCTGTGGCAACATGACAATGCCAGCGAGTGGGCGGAAACCATTCGGAACATTGTAAAGGTGCCAACGAAGGCCGACCTGCTGCTGCTCAAGAGTTGCCTCATCTTTGTGCCTGCGGGCTGTGGCGATTGGGCTGACCTGCTCCAGAATACAACATGCTTTGCGTATGTGGCGCAATCATTTTTGACTTGTGTAGCTTTGTACTGTCGACTATGCCGACTGCTGCTGGCAGAGGCTGGTGGACGTGCAGCCGCCTGCACGGCGCTTGCTGGTGGAGAGGGCTGTGAGAGAGGTCAGCGATGCCCTGGTCGCCACGACGAAGGCAGACACCGCTGCTGACGCCATCAGTGGTGCCGCTGCTGGTGGCTCCCCTGCACTGGCGCGAACGGCTTCCGCCTCTGACGCCGCCATGCAGGAGCTGCTGGTGCGCTGCTAGCTATTGGCTGTCGCGGTTGTGCTTGCATGCTAGCAGGACCTGCTGGGCCTAACCTTCCTGCTGACAACCTGCACGGCTGCCCCTGTGCAGTGCCACGCTGCATCCTTCAAACGACAATGCAGAGGCACAGCACAAGCGCAGTAACCTTGCAGCTATACATGCTGCAGGCGGCAGAGGAAGGGGAGGTGGCAGCAGCGGCAGCACCCAGCAAGGCAGCCGAGAAGCGCGCCCGCAAGAAGGCCGCCGCCAGGGCCGCAGCAGCCGCAGCCGCCGCAGCTGCACAGCCGCCTGCCGCTGAAGCGCCAGATTCCGCTGAGGGCAGCGACGCAACAGCAGGTGCTGCTGCCGCCAGGGGCGCATAGGTGTTATTGATAAAAGTATAACATTGTCTTCAGGTCTTACTGCTATAGCAATAAGGGATTCACTGATTCAGGAAAAGTTCCAGCGTGGTTTATACCGATGCTGACTGCAGGTGCAGAGGCAGGACTGCAGCGCATGAGCCTAGCAGAAGGCACGGCCGCCTTGGCAGGCCCCTCAGCCACCCTGCAGCAGCAACAGCAGCAGCGGCAGCCTCCGTCATGGATGCTCTGCCCCATCACCAAGGTCTGCCATACGATATTTTGCTCTGGTGCAGGGGACATGTTCGTATGAGTACAGCCGCACAGGCGAGTGAAGCACGTCGTGGCATAGACTTCACTGCGTGTGATGATTTTGTTGTGCCTTCTGCACTGCAGGGCGTGATGGCGCAACCGGTGCTGTGCGTCGGCGATGGCCACAGCTACGAGGAACGGGCCATCACTGCGTGGCTGCGCACTGGCAGCACGTCGCCAGTCACAGGCCAGCCACTGGCGACAACAGACCTGCTGCCGAACCATGCGCTGCGGCAGCTGATCCAGGCGGCGGGCTGCCTGTGAGAATGGCGCAGCCGACTGACTGAGGGGCTATCTCCGGCAGCTGGCGTACCTGCCTGTGCAGCTGTAGCAAACTGGACGTCTCGGCTTCTCAACCCAGGTGACCACATGTCACTCTGGCATCGGCGCGGTACTGATCGGCCATGTGCATCTCGTATCCTGCGGCAGCTGAATGTGTGGCTGGAGCTGCAGCAGGGAACCTGCAGTGACTGGCACTTAGCCCCAGCCATGCTGACGTGTGCGCGGATCCCCTGCAGCAAACGGCAGACGGGCAGCAGGCAATGCTGCAGCCGAGGTGGCAGGCGGCAACGCAACAATACCAGACCGTCGCGCACTACAGATGTTTCGTGCAAGCTTAGTCAGGCTAGTTGTGTCGCAAACCTTCTAACCGACTACTATTGCAGACCTGTCTGGCGGGTCCATGGTTGTTCTGGGACCGATCGAGTGTACTCAAGACAGTACTCACTGATTACTTCAGGGTGTTTGCACCCTGCCCGGGAGCTTGGGTGCATGCAGCAAATCCAAAAAACACTGTGACTCTGTTGTGAAACTATGCTGAAAGTCACCAAGAGGACGAGACTTGATGACCCCCTAAAGGGGTCCATCTAGATGAAGAGATCTCTTAAGAGCCCAGCTGCTCTCGATGTGACACCACATATACCGCCGTATAGCAATGATCATTGCCGTCAGTCTCCTGAGCACGCTATTACTGTGAACTATCACCACTGCACAGCCGTTGATTGGCGGCCCTAGTGTGGCGCCAGGCTGCCACGACAGCTGACGTAAGTGCGCAATGGAACACAGCAGGAGGCCGCGCGGCAGGCTGGCAAGGGCTGCCGCCTCAGCATTGCGCAGAGAGGTTCAGTCACAAGCAGCCGAGGTGAGCAACATGTGGCATACGCAGCTGCAGCGATAAGTGGAAATCTGCAGGGGTTGCGTGTTTGGTGCTTAGACAACCCACGGAACGATTGTGTGCCGGCACGTAGCATGTTCGTTAGGGCAAATAAATGCTATGCTGGAAGTAGAGCTGCATTGTTTGGCGGTGGCCATGCCATCCAAGAGTTCGCTTTTAAGGACAGATATCTGCACTCTAACCTGCACTTCTATCTGCGGCAGCCATGCTTGCCACTGGCTTCGCCTGCGGGCCCCGTTAATCATACGCGTCCGATGGCATGATTGCCAGCAGTTTGCAGCAGTTGGGGTTGGGATCTGTAATACAAGTGCACTCGGATGGTGCATTGGGGGCAAACATGCCCTCAGCAGGTTCTCAGCACTCGCAGGCGTTCACAAGCAGGCTTTGGGGATGTTTCAGCCGTCATGCATGTGAATAGCATACGTATCGGATGCCCTGTCCAGTGATTCGTGCTGCATGTGCCCGGGATCGAGAAACAGCCTGAGCAGCATGTGCAGCTAGCATTGTTGCAAATGCTATCGATGTTGTACAGCTGACACTATGATCGTCCTTTCATCGCACCCAGCAAGCCAATGCCAAGCTGCAGGTTGCATTGCTGTGTTTTGACATGCAGCGGTTGGTGGCCGGCAGTTGTTCGGGGCGTTTACCTGCTGCATTAGCGGCCATTGGTGAGTCGGCACCTTCTGGATCAGCGGCCGGCGCCACTTGCAATGCCAGCCATCGCTATGTCCAGGTGCTGCCGGGTTGTGAATTTCACGATGAGCATCGTACAGCATCAAAGGTCTGATGCCAATTAGATATGCCTATCCAGCTACCAACGCCTGCGCTTGATTGCCTTGCGGCTTGCATAGTTACACAGGCATGCAGTCAACACGCTGATGCAGTTGTGGCAGTGTCAACGCCATTTGTGTTTGCACTGAGTTGCGGCTGCGGTCAGGCACACGTCACGCATCCAGCCTGGCACACACGACCCTTGTCGGCTGGTTTTTGAAAAGAATCATTCAGAATTCCTCTCAGAATTTTGTCATTAATGGCAAAACAGTGCTGCAGACCAATGTGACCCACTAGCCCCTGCAGGCTGCTAAGGAGGGCGACAAACCAGCGGCGGCGGCGCCCAGCAGGGCGGCCGAGAAGCGCGCCCGTAAGAAGGCCGCCACCAGGGCCGCTGCAGCCACAGCCGCCGCAGCTGCACAGCCGCCTGCCGCTGACGCGTCAGATTCCGCTGAGGCCAGCGACACAACAGCAGGTGCTGCTGCCGGCAGGGGCGCATCGGTGCTGTGGCGTCTTTGACAGTGTCTGCAGGTCATACAGGTAAAGAATCGAGCGATTGAGTGACTCACTAATTCATGAACAGTACCAGCGTGTTCATACCGACGCTGTCTGCAGGTGCTCATGCTCAGGCAGAACTGCAGCGCATGAGCGTATTGGAAGGCACGGCCGCCTTGGCAGGCCCCTCAGCCACCCTGCAGCAGCAACAGCAGCGGCAGCAGCCTCCGTCATGGATGCTCTGCCCCATCACCAAGGTCTGCCGGACGACACTCTATTTGATGTGGGGTAGGGGGCTCCCGGTACGAGTACAGCTGCAGAGGCAACGAGAGTGAGGAAGGTTGTCGCACAGTCTAGATTGCGTGCAACGGTCCTGTTCTGCCTTGTACACTGCAGGGCATTATGGCGCAACCGGTGATGTGCGTCGGCGATGGCCACAGCTACGAGCAGGCGGCCATCACTCTGTGGCTGCAAACGCACAGCACATCGCCTGTCACGGGGCAGCCGCTGGCGACCACATATCTGCTGCCAAACCACGCCCTGCGCCAGATGATCCAGGCGGCGGGCCGCCTGTGAGATGGTGCAACTCGACTGAGTGGACGGCCATACCTAGCAACTAACGCACCTGCACCAGCAGTTGCAGCAGACCGAAGGTCCCCAACATTCTGCTTCAGGTGCAGACATTTTGTTCTGATGCCATGTGGATAAAATACAAAGCTGAAGATGCAAGAAGCTGGTACGTAAGCCTGACTGGCGCTGATTCTGGGAGGCCTGCACTCAACCGCAACATGGCTCCCTGCTTACGCATGTGCGCTTTGCTTGCAGCAGCTGGCCAGTGGGCGGACGCTGCTGCGGTTGAGGCAGGCAGTGGCGCAGGCAGCGCCTTGAAAGCTCGCGCAATACAATCGACTCGACCGCCGCACGTAAAGTCCCGCTGCATGATGATATGGCGCCTAGCGCAAGTGTGCACGCTGCCTGGAGCAGACGAGACGACACATTACTACATCACTGATGCACGTTGCTGGTCCTCTGGACGCAGCTTGGTAACGACAGGCTTCGGGCTGTGCCTGACACTTGCACAGCTGCTGTGGACGCCGCACCGCCTGGCATCTGCTCCAGTGCCGGGCGCTGAATGGGATTCACGAGCGGGCGAGCGTGCAGCAGGCTACAGCAGTCAGCGCAAAGGATGCTTGCCGGCAGTGGCCCTGCCATCGTCGCTGGCAAAGCAGCCACAGCCACTGCGTCTTGCCGCACGGCCACTTCCCGCAGGGCTGCTGAAATCTCTGGTGCCGCAATTATGCGGCTATAAGGCGTTTGACAACAGTATACATGGTAGAAGTAGCGGTGACAGACTAATGTGCAGACTGCAAAGGTGCATTTGAGGATTTGACACAGCTCCAAGCGCAGCTTGACTGCAGTTCGGCTGGCTATACTGGTCGACCCCTTCAGGGGATAACCTGAGTCAATATTTGATCACCTGCAAGCCACTGGCACACTCGACCAATTGGGAGCAGCTGACCAAGCCATGATCATGCCTGATACATCTGCAACGCATGCAGATGCTGATGCGCACTCGGCTCAGCCATGCAATCACCTGCCAGGTACAACTTGACAGCACGCTGGAATGAACTGATCAAGAATGACAGTTGCTATCGGCGTTTGCGTTTGACATCTGGCAACCCTATTCCAGTGTGTGTCAGACAGTGTCAGACGGACTCTTGGTCCCAGAAGCCAACTATGCCGACTCATAGTTGCAGGCCATTTCCTCTTTCTGCTGACAGCTTAGCATGGTTGAATGGCCTTGATGCTTGCCGCCTAGCCTGAATGAGGCGTATGCCAAACTGCCAACGGGCCTGGACGTACATGCGCAGCGGCCGCAGCATCCCTGGACGACATCGTCTCGTGATGTTGCCGCATCGGAGCATAGCAATCAGCGCTCAGCTGTGGTGACAGCAGCGGGCATGGCTGCAAACGATCTGCACCCGCAGCTGTTCAGAGACCTGAATGACCCGGACATGACGTCGGGCAGCATGCTGTGTCTTGTCCGGCGCTATATTGCAAGGCAGGCCACCGCAGTCGATATACTCACCACGCCTGTCAATCGGACTGCAGTTGTGTAGCCCTGCAGCAGGGCATTGCATGAAGCCTGCGCCCATTGGCAAGAGCACTGCTTGCAGGTGCGAACCAGGGGTCGGGCACAGAGCCGAGATGCAGGCCTGCTTCTTGCTGCTGGCAATGCTGACGCAGCAAAACATGAGGCCTGCAGCAGTAGCCATGGCTGCGCTGAAGCTCTGCATCCAGGACGTCCTTGCGGTGCGGCGCGCTTCCTGCCCTCGGCATTGCAAATGTGCATGCGACACATGTTTGGCAGATGTCCAGTACAGCAGTGACACTACTGCGTCAATGTTACTCAACGTTCAGATATCGGAGGCTGCCAGTGCTGCGGCAGCTTTTCTATTGCTGAGCCCTGCCCGGGCCGCAAGGTCCGCAATGCAATAGGCCATGAGCGCTCTCACCCAAACCTGGAAGGTTGAAGGCCTTCATCCCGCAGGGCCAACGGCTGGACGGCCCGCCGCCTGATGTCCTGGCGCATCTACGCTCCGCTGCTGGGCACCTGGCACTCGCCCAAGCAGTTCAGCGGCCAGGCATGGTGGCCGAGGCGGCAGCCTGGGATCCAGACGCCGTTCCCACCCTCTGCCTCCTGACACTAGCCACTGACGCGGCGGCCTGCTTCGCTACCAAACCGGAAGACGAGCTGCACCACCACTTCCTGCCGGCAACAGCATGCCTCAGGTGTGGATGTGGGTCAGATGACATTCTTCGGACACACCTGGTGTGTTCAATCGGGCTGCAATCCGTTCCTTGGATGGGAATGATCAACTTGAAGCATTGCATGCAATAGCACACAATCGACAAGAAGCACACCAGTCCTGCTATACTGTTCGTCGTTCTGGGCTGCTCCGTCCGCTGCGGATCCAAAGGAGTTGCACGCGCCTCTTCTCCGCAGGTTTGCTGCCAAGGGCGGTGCCATTCCGCTGTTTTCGGCGGACGAGCCCGCGTTGTACGCTGCGCAGCTGGCAAGATTGTGCTGCTATGCTGGCGAGCTCGATGACGAGGCGCCCCTCATCAAGTTGATACACTACTGCAGCGCCACTCTCAGCGCTGAAGTTTCAGCACACACTCTGCAGACGGTGCCTCCGGCCAGAGATGTTTCCGCCACTGCTGGCGGCGCAGAAAGTGCAGCATGCACTGAGGCAGTGCCAGCTGCAGCCCCAGCGACGGACGAATGCTGCACAGCTGCCGGTAGCAGACAGCGCAGTATGACATCGACTCTGGCGCCAGCCTCGGCTTGCAGTTCTCCGCATGCCGCTTGTGCGCAGCCACCTGGGCAGCCGGCAGCTGGGGAGGCGCCGGAGCAGCGTCCGCAGGATGGTGAGGAGCAGCAGTGGAAGTCTTATTGGGCGCTTGCTCTGACGGTTGCTTTGCAGGTGGGTACTGTACTGCACTGCACAGCACACCTGCAAGCCTGACAGCAGCAAACCAACAGATTTGCAATTTGCGGTCGTATCTGTATTCTAGCGTCCGTCCCAAGCAATGCCTGTATGCTTCACAGGCGCTGGCGATGGTCTACATGGGGCCGGACCCATCCGAGGGTATAGGGCTGCCCCCGCCGGCCAGAGAGCTGCCTGCAGCGCTGTCACCAGCCGCAGTTGCCGCCTACACCGCAGGCGTGCGGGCTCTCCTGGCCCACGAGGCGGCCCCGCAGCGGGGGATGGTTCCCACCATGTGAGCGCTGCGAGAGTCTCAAGATCCGTTACAGCTGCATGCGCAGACCACGGCCACGCACGCTGTTGTTGTCGTCATTGGTGCAAGCATGCACCTTCAGTGCGGCCTTCTGGCGCTATGATATCTGATGTAAGCTGCCACGTGCCGCGGCAAGAAGAATTTACTCAAGGTTCTTTGGCGACTCCAAAGATCGCCTCTGATGCTGTGATGCCCTGCTGCAGCTCCATCGAGTATGCAGCGCTGCTGGCCCCAACACGGATGGGGCCTTCCGCGGCACCAGTGTGGCACGCGATGGTCGACTGCCTGGCAGATGCTCTGCATGGCGTGGTGAAGCAGCTGCCGGAAGAGGCGGACCGCGATGTGCACGCTGCACCACAGGTACTGCTTATCTGAAGCTGGCTCACATCTCAAATCTGCGTCAGCACTTTCAACATGATGTGGTCGTGATGGGATGGTCACGACTCAGTACCATCGCGTATGCCACAGCTGATGTCCTTGCTCACGTCCCTGCAAGGCGGCAGCGCTGATGCGGCTGGGCAGGCTGGCCAAGTACGCAGCTGAAAGTGCGGAGCGCCACGGCTGCACGCTTGTGGAGGCAGCTGCGTGGGACGTGTGGGCTGGGGCGCTGGCGGAGGGGCTGTCAGCCGCGGCACGCCTGGCCCAGCAGCAGTGGCGCCACGACGCTGCCACGAGCGGCAGTGGCAGCAGGGGCGGCGTCAGACGCGGCGGCGACGCTGGGCAGAAGCAGGGGCTGCGGCGGCAGCTGCAGCAGCAGTGCACGCATGACGCGGCCTTCAGCCTGGCGGCAGCCGTGCTGCCACTGCTGAAAGCCCCTGCCACAGACAGCCTGGCAGCCCTGGAGCGGCAGCCAGTTCACTGCGTGCTCGCCAGCCTCGCAGCACACAGCCGCATCGATTTGCGAGCAGCGGAGTCTCATGTACAGGTGCTGGACCTTACTTGGTCATACTGCTCAATGAGCATCGTTGAAGTCTGTTCACGACACAGATGTGCACCTGCATGTGCCTGGGATCTACCAGGGCCGCTGCAGTCTGTGGCAGGCAGTCCCTGAGTGCGGTGCGAGCTTGTCGGCAGGATCGTGTGCAAGACACCCCTGAAGATGCCAAGACGGTGTGGAAGGAGTGCCTACACCACCTGCACATGGCAGCAGCGGTGCTGGAGGCGGCAGCCAGGACGGTCGTGGCAGCTGCCGAGAAGCCCAAGCAGCGGCAGCCGTCACAGGAGCTGCTTGGCACGTGCTGCGAGGCGGTCTGTGCACTGCTGGGTGGGTGCGGTGTTTGCGCTGTAGGAGATGTGCAGCACCTGCAGATCTGCTGGCCACTGCAAAAGATGCAGTGGCATGTTTTCATCTCAGTGAAAAGAACATAAGGATGGCAACTGCTTTTGCGCTGGATGCAGATGTGGCAGTGGGCCGGATCGGGGATGTGCGTCACTTGGCGCACACGCCTGCGAGTGCCGAGGTGCCTTTGGGTATGCTTCAGGTAAAGGAGCGCAAATGGCTTTACAGTCGTGTGTGTAGTATATTGTGTACTGTCTGCAGGGCGGGTTTTCAAAGAGCGTCTGTCATGTGAAGGGCTGCAGCCCAGTCTGCAACTTAAGCTGCCAGCAGGGTTGCTACAGCATGCACCTCTGCTACCGTGGTCCGCATGGCTGCTGTGGCCTTGCAGTGCTGCAGGCACCTTGCGTAGTTGCTGCAGCTCACACCTTGACGCCCTGAGCTGTCAGACGTCAAGCCACAGCCTGCTGGATGCCCGTGCAGCGACGCGCTGACCTGGCAGCCAGGCTGGCACGTGCCTACGGCTTTGCCACGCCGCAGCGGCTGCGCTGCGCCACAGTTGGCAACCTGCTGCGGCTCGCTATGCGCTTGTCACGCCTGCAGTGCGCTCTGCCATGCTCACCCCCCGCCAGCACGTGCTGACTGTGATCCCCGCCCAAACAGATGCAGTCATACAGTGGTACAGTGTTGCTGCTGTTCCAAGGCATTGCTGTGGGCACCTGCTGCACCTCAAAATATGATGCGTGAGGTGCAGTGTGACCTGCTGCCTGTCCTACATGAATGTTGTGCTGCACGTCACACAGGCAGCTGCCAAAGCCAGCGGCGCAGCCGTTCCTCTCCACACTGCGAGCGGTGGCGGCGCTGCTATGTGGTCCCCGCCAACCCACCCTGGAGCAGGCAGCAGCATGGCCGCGCGACGAGCTTCGCCAGTGGGCGGAGCTTGTCAGTGCCATCACAAAGGTACCTGTCAGGCTTGCACCTGTAGTTGCAGACTGCTGGCATGTGATTGTGGCCGGCTGTCTGCTGGCATTTCCATGCAGATCGAGACACCCAAAACTTTAAAGCATAGGATCGGCGCAATGCATGGTAGTGTCTGAAGGCTTCGCAGTGTTTGCTTTCATGCCAGCTTTGCATGAATTACAGCAACATCTGCAGCCAACTATGTCCCCGGTATGCTTGGCACCGCTGGGCTGGCCGGTGGTCGCTGTAGCCAACAGTTTCGCTGATGCTGGAGGCAGCCAGACCTTGTCAGGATGAAGCAGATGGCCATCTGCCGACATTGCAGCATGGCTCATAGTCGGCAGCAATGCACGCTTTCGATTGTGCCCCTGCCGACTGAACAGACCGTTGCAATGCTTGCAGGAAGTACAGACCCTCAAGACATCGCCAATGCTGCGGCAGCTGGTCGTCAAGGGCGTGCATGAAGTCAGCGACGCCCTGGAAGCTGTGTCCCAGCCAGCCACGGCAGCAGAACGCACTGCCCGTACTCCTGGAAGCAGCAGTGAGGCGGTGACGCAAAAGCAGGCTGCCTCGGACGCCGCCATGCAGGAGCTCCTGGTGAGAACTCTGTGGGGGCATGCTGTGATTTTGTGGATGCAGTTTTGGAAGTGTCAATGCCACCTGTGCTTGCGCTGGGTTGCTGTGGCAGTCGTGGCACACGCCATGCATCAAGCGTGACACACACCACCCCTGTCCGCCGGTAGCTGGACGCAACCATGGGTAGTATCATGCTGCAGACTAGTGCGACCTACACGGGCTGCGCACCCCTGCAGGCTGCTGAGGAGGGGGACAAACCAGCGGCGGCGGCCCCCAGCAAGGCGGCCGAGAAGCGCGCCCGCAAGAAGGCCGCCGCCAGGGCCACAGCCGCCGCCGCCGCTGCTGCTGCTGCTGCGTCACAGCTCGCGGTTGCGGGGCCGCCTGAGCTTGGACAGACCAGCAGCAGGGCGGTGGGCGAAAGCGTGCCTGCTACAGTAGCAGCTGCCAGTCTGCGTAGCATGAGCCTGGCAGGCGGCGCGGACACGCAGGCAGCAGGGCCCGCAGCCAGCAACACAGCAGGAGATGCAGTCAGTTCTGCAGCAGCGCCAGCGGAGGCTGGGCAGCAGCACCCGCAGCAGTGCCCACCCTGGATGCTGTGCCCCATCACCAAGGTGTACATCGTTGGATTGTATGGTGCAGACAGCTTGCATTGCTTTACTGCATCGGCCAACGCATGGACGTCGCAGCACTCGGCCAGACCGGTCATTTTGTAGGCATCATCTAGACAACCTGTATAAATGTGCAGGAAGTCATGGCACGCGCGACCCTGTGCGTCGGCGACGGTCACAGCTACGAGGAGGCGGCGATCTCCCACTGGCTGCACACCCAGGACACGTCGCCAGTCACAGGGGCGGTGCTGGCGACCAGGGACCTGCTGCCAAACCATGCGCTGCGGCAGCTGATCCAGGCGGCGGGCTGCCTGTGAAATGGTATAGCTCGACTGGGTGAGCGGCTAGTACTGGCAACTGGCATACCTGCTTGTGCGACCGCGGCATACTGGATGTCCTGGCTTCTTGACCCAGGTGGACACATGTCACTCTTGCATCGGCTCGGTGCTGATCCGCCATATGCATCTCGGCTTCTGAGGCAGCAGAACGTGTGGCTGCTGCTGCAGTGCAGGAAACCTGCAGTGACTGGCACTTCGCCCCAGCCATGCTGACGTGTGCGCGGATCCTCTGCAGCAGATTGGCGAACGGGCAGCAGGCAGTGCTGCAGCTGAGGTGGCAGGCGGCAGTGCAATGATGGTCTGAGAGCGCAGCAGGAGGAGTCAGCAGCTGCAGGTGGGGCCCAGGCCCTCACACCACGTGGCAGCTGGCGCTGGTGTGCGCATCGTGTGCATCAGGCCAAAACAGCACATGCGATGTGGACATTTTGGTCCCAGGTTTGCTGGCGTAGGCCTTGCAGCGGTGCTACGGGCTCTGCGGGACGGCGGCACGCATGTGGTGGGACAGAATCTGGCATCCGAGCTCAGTGCTGCGGCCGAATGTGCCACGGCACCGCAGCGTGGGCAGGGCCAGCAGGGTCAAGCGTCGCTGAGCAGCCCCAGCCGGGTCGCAGGGGCAAACGTGCTGTGTGAGTAGTGGCTGGGGAAGATGGTCAGGTTCCAGCTGCTGCGGCTGCTGAAGCTCGCTGATGGACACCCCTAGGGTGGGTCTGGGTAGTAGTGCTTGTGCTGGGGGGCTGCTGTTTTGCAGCATGTTATCTGTGGCCATGTGATCTGTGCGCAGTTGATTAGACAGCAGCGCACCCCAGGTGTCAATGCAGACCCCGGTTCTGCATGGAGTGATGTGTCCGTTTTGACCGCTATGTCTGCAAATAGCTTGCAGCAGCTTCATGTGTTCACAGTTGAAGCCATCAGCGAGGGTGCGTGCAACATGCTGCATTCATCACACATGCTGCTGACTCTCGTGCTGCTGCCTGCAAGGGTTCTTGTCACGACTGGCTCTACCCGGAGAGCAGCCAGATTTCTGAGCAGCATGTGGTTGAAAGGCAAGCAGTGTACAATTTGGTGTCACGTTGCCTGATCAACACTCTGAAGCTGTTGTGTCTGACAGTGTCAGACACATCCGAAGGCCAGCATGTGCAGTTGCGTGGTGCAAGCCATTCGCACCGATGGCCGAGCAGCAACATGTCATAGCGTGACTTACAACCGCATTGCCATGCTGGCTTGGTGAGGTTTGGGCAAGATCGCCATCAGGCCTGCACTTGCATGTGCAGCGATTGCAGCGTCCTTCAGATGGCACAGCCTCGTGATGTCGCAAAGTTGGCACATGCGGAACAGCGTATAGATGCAATGCCTCCAGAAGCTAGAGAGGCGAAGTGTGAGGAAGCACGAGTCAACAGTGAGCTGAAGTCTCAGGACCTCACACCAGGCAGCCTGCTGCGCACGGTCCGGCGCCACTATGACAGGCGAGTAATCTCCGATTGCGTACTCTCCCAACTGCGCCGTAGGCTGTGATACCCATGCACACATGTGGCAGTGTGGAGCGCTTTGACAACACATCTGCCGTTTGCGTGGTTTGACTTCATTGGCTTGATTGGCATGACGCGGTGTGTTGCTACAGGGTTAAGCATCACGATGAGCCCCCGCTCAGCTCTAGCATGGAGGTATACATGCTGCTGGGCATGCTGGACGTTCCAGAAACGCGAGATGCCGCAGTGGCTGTGGCCGCGCTGAAACTGTGCACCCAAGATGCCCTTGCGGTGCGCTGCTCTCCCTTCCTTCCCTTGGCACTACAGTGTTAGTCACCACCGAGTCGGCAGCTGTCAGCCCAGCTGGCGCTGGGCTGCAAACACATAGTTTGGCAACTTGTTTGGTGCGACAGCAGAGGCTGCGGGCTGCTGTGGCTCCTCAGAAGCCTGCACTTGCCTGCATTCGCACCATGGCGCGGGTCTGCAGAAACTGAACGCTGCCATTATCCTGGTTGCTAGGGCCACGATCTGCAAGGCCCGGTGCCTACCGCCCTGACAGACCTCCATGCTGCTGGCGAGCGGCTTGGCAGAGTGCTGCGGCGGCCAGGCTTGATGGCCGAGGTGGCAGTCTGGGATCCTGACGCTGTTCCCACCCTCTGCATCCTGACAATGGTCGCCGAGGTGGCCTGTTGCGAAGAGGCTGACCTGGAACGGGAGGAGCACCTGCGCACGCATCTGCTGCCGGCGACAGCAGCGTGCGTCAGGTGTGTGCATGATTCATGTGTGTGCATGATTCATGTGGCGGACCTCTGGATATTACAGGTGGCCAACTGGGCTGCATTCTGTGTGCAGCCGACGAGAAAAGTGCCTGCATGATATGGCCGCCACCCATCCTGTCCTGATGTGCCACAATATGAGGCAGCCAAGACAATTGTCATGTTGTCATTGCAGCTTTGCTGCCAGCGGCGGTACTGTCCCATTGTTTCCAGCGAGCGAGCCAGCGCTGTACGCTGCGCAGCTGGCAGAAGCAGCCTGCTACGCCGGCCAGCTCGACGATGAGGCACCCCTCATTCAGCTGCTAAACCACTGCAGCGCTGCTCTCAGCGCTGATGTTTCAGCTGTAACCTCACAAGTGCCTGCGGAGGTGGTTGCTGAGGGGTTTGCAGCAGCAGAGGTAGCGTCAGCAGCGGACGGCTTCAGGCTGTGCGGAGATGCTGCTGGAAGGCAGCAGCCCGTCATGGCAGCAGCACAGGCACCAACTGTGCATGGCAGCAGTGAGCGTGCAGATGGTGCGCACCCAGTAGGGGCACGTCAGCAGAAGGTCTACTGGAGCAGCTGCCGCGGGGCAGTGATCAGCCAGAGTTGCAGTGGGCGTCAGATTGGGCGCGCCCGGTCGAAGTTGCTTTGCAGGTGCGGTAGGTTTGGTTGATTCGCAATACATGGCGACAGCAGCACACTGGCAGCATTTCTATTGTACGCTATTCAGCACAGCTGTGCGCTCAGGCCTACACTTTGGTAGTCAGGCGCTGGCAATGATCGACCTCGGGTCGAGCCCTCGGGCCTTTCGCGATGAGCCGCCACCCAGGGAGCTGCCTGCAGAGGTGTCGCCGGCTGCGGTCGCCGCGTACGCAGCCGGCGTGCGGGCGCTGCTGCTCCACGAGGCCGCCCCGCAGCGTGGCGCTGTCTACTCCCGGTGTGTCCTTCAGAAAGTGCTGCGTCTCTGGCCCAGACGCCTCACAACTGCCCATGGGTATGTGTACAGAACACCTTCCCTGCCAACTGTCAAAACTGTTGACGGATTGCAGTGTAGCAAGGCTTGCGAAACACTCCCAGGCATTCCTTTGCAGCAGCTGAGTGAGCACAAGCATCTGCGCTGCTGTACCGTGGTGTTGCTGAGATGCCTGCAGCATGCTGCAAGACGCGGCAATAACAGGTTCTCGCTGTCTGCATGGGCAGCCCGTCACTCTGATCTGACCTACTGCAGCCCCGAGACGTATGCGGCGCTGCTGGACCCGGTTCGGATGGGGCCATCTGCGGCCACAGCGCAGCGCGCGATGGTCGGGTACCTGATTGGCGCCACGCGCCGCGTGTTGAAGCTGCTGCCAGTAGAGGCAAGCGGCGCCCTTGACATACCAGTGCAGGTGCTGTGTGCAGGAGCTGCACACATGAGCCGCACTGCACAGCGTCCAGTTCACCACAGACGGAATTTCGTACCCTGTCTCAGCTGAAAAGTTCTGCTTTTGTGCACACCAGGCGGCAGCGCTGATGAGGCTGGCCAGGCTGGCCCGGTATGCAGCCGAAAGCGCGGAGCGCCATTGCTGCACGCTGGTTGAACCACCTATGTGGGACGCGTGGGCGGGGACGATGGCAGCTGTGCTGTCAGCCGCAGCGCGCCTGGCGCAGCAGCAGTGGCGCTGCAATGCTGCTAGCTCTCACAACAGCACTCACGGAAGCAGCGTTTGCACAGATGGCGGCGAATGCAGTGCCGACTCAGAGCGAGAGCTGCGGCTGCAGCGGCAGCGGCAGCAGCTTTGCCTGCTCGACGCAGAGTTCAGCCTGGCAGCGGTCGTGCTGCTGCTGATGAAGAAGCCCGCCACAGGCAGCCTGGAAGCCCTGGAGCGGGCACCGGTGGCCGGCATCCTCACAAGCATCGCAGCGCACTACCGCGTCGATCTAGGAGCGATGGAGTCCCATGTGCAGGTGCTGGCGCCACACCTGACCCAATGGCCCAGTGAGCATTGAAGTGGTACGGCTTCAACAGCAATGTATGCACTCGTATTCGCTTGGAGTATGTTCAGGTTTGGCGCAGTCTGAGCCAGGCGTTCCACAAATTCAGTTATGTGGTGGGCATTTCTGTAGGATCTTGTCGGTGAAGCCCTTGAGAGCGAGGCTGACGTGCGGCAGAGGTGCACGGTCTACTTGCACATGGCGGCGGCGGCGCTGAAGGCGGCGGCCGAAACGGCGGTCGAGGCAGCGGAGAGACCCAGGCAGCGGCAGCCGTCGCGGCGGCTGCTTGGCGCGTGCTGCGACGCGACCTGTGCCCTGCTAGGTGCGCCCGCGCAGCACTCTCCGCGCCGCAGCGTGCCGCGTGCAGCATGCAGATCTGCTGGTGCTCAATACGCTCTGCTGTTCAGTTGCTCATGCACTCCGAGAAATCAGCGTGCAGATGCTCAGTACCTGTGCAGTGAATGCAGATGTGGCGGTGGACCAGATCAAGGATGCGCAACAGGTAACACACCTCACCGCGAGGGATGAGGTCTTCTTGGCTGTGCTTCAGGTGATCTGCTGTGTGCAGATGTGGCTCTATGGCTCAGGCAGCCCACTCATGTGCCTGCAGGGCTGCTGCAGCATGCACTGCTGCTGCAGCAGCCAGGATGACTGCTGTAGCCCTGCAGTGTGGCGAGCAATCTGCTTGCCTCACTTCAAGTGCTCACGCTGCCGACTCTGCTTGTGCAGCGCCACGCTGAGCTGGCAGCCAGGCTGACACATGCCGGCGGGTTTCGTGCGCCAGAGCAGCTGGCCTGTCCTACCACTACCGGCCTGCTGCGCTTCGCCACAATTGTGTCACGGCTGCAGTGCGCTCCGAACCAACCACCCCCCTGCCTGCAGATGCTGATCATCACCCATATGCAGTGACACGTACGGCGCTGCTGGCATCCAAGGCACAGCTGTGGGCGCCAGGTCCAGACCGCGGCCAGTTCTGCAGATGCATGAGGTGCTGCTCAGCCTGCCGGGTGTCAGGCTGCTGCACATGTCACACAGGCGGCTGCCGAAGCCGGCGGCGCAGCCGTTCCTCGCTGCCCTGCGAGCGGTGGCGGCGCTGATACGTGGGGCCTGCCACCCCAACGTGGAGCAGGCAGCAGCCGCTGCACCGTGGCCGTGCGATGAGCTTCGCAACTGGGTGAAGCTCGTCAGCGACATCACGAAGGTACCCGCCAAACTTGCGCTCGTCGCTGCACACTCGGCACATCCTTGCCGGCAGTCTGCTGGCATGTTTCTGCATTCTGAACATCACTGAAGATCAGGACAGCCCAATCGTGGTAGCATAGGGTATCAGTGCGAACGCAGGTAGTTATAGGCCTCCTGCAGCATGGAAATCACCTTCTTGGGGCTGGTGATTCTCAGGTCTGGCAAAAACAGACGCGGCTGAGGAGACGCTTGTGAATGCCACTAATCTGTACGCCACACCTGCCTGGATGAACGGCCATCCGTACAGGCTGTGGAACAGCGCCGCCAGGCCCAAGAACACGGCCGCTGCTGCACAGCCAAAAAACAAGGCGCTGCCTCCTGAATAGCCTGCCAAGCAGCCCTGCCGCCGTGACGCCTTTCCTGCCGCCGCCGCCGCTGCCGCTGCCGCCACCGCTTCTGCCGCCACTGCTGCCATTCCCACCGTGCTGACCGGCACCACAGTGATTGGCGTCCCCTCTTCGTAGCAGAGATCTGCCGCTACCGCTACCATTGCCCTCTGCTCCCACTGTCTGCTCGCTGGACACACCAGAGCTGCCAATTCAGCCTGCCGACAGCTGCAGCGGCGCCAGCAGCGGCTGCAGCGACAGCAGCACCGGCAGCGCATAGACCACGGGGTAGATGCGCCAATGCAGCGCCAGGCCAGACAGCGCGCCGGCCAGCGATTCTGTATCATGGGCAGCGGCGCGACCCGCGCCACAACTTCTCGCCGCTCTACTACCCGACATACCTCGCGTTGGTCGTGCCGCAGGCTGGCAGCGCTGCGGTTGGCAGGTTGGTGTTGCTGTAGCATACTCCACACTTCGAGGTGATCATTACAGCAAGCTCATTGGCACGCTGACACCTTGCCGTGAGCAACCCAGCAGGATGGCCAGCTGCGCCTGCCGGCATGGTCACAACCTTGCAGCCTTCACAATACCTACTGCCTGAACGCAGCGTGGCAGCAGCAGCTCAGCTGGCGGTGGTGGCGGCGCTGGGCTGGCGCTCTGCCGCTTGCCTGCCGGTCGCATGGCTGCTGCAGACGCTGGCCTTTGTTGCATTCAACAAGGTGAGACAACATTGAGGATACAGCAGACGTTGGATCACACCTGTTAGCAAGTGGTTGCTGCACGCGCAGCTGGCACGCAGCAGTGTTATGACGCGCCACTGTTGCTGGTACTTGTATCAATCAGAAGCATCACCAATTGTCAGTGCTACAAATGAATGATGCCTGTGTAGGTGGTGACGGCCCAGTACTTCGTGTGGTACTTCAGCCTGGCGCCGCTGGTGCTGTGGCAGCTGCAGCATGCCAACTTTGCGTTATGGTGCATGGAGCATTGCCAGAACAGCAGCTGGCAGCCTGCAGGTGACCTGCTGCTGGAGCGGCCAAACTGTCAGTACACAAATGCTCAGATGACTCTGGCATTCACATGCGTAGGAAGCACCTGTGCTGAGCGCCAGCAGCGTGCTCAGCAGGTGGCAGGTGACCAGCGCCTCGCCACTGTCGCGCGGGGGAGATGGTCACATGGTGAGGGGGCTGAACTGCCACGCCCCCACCGCAGCCGCCCGCGCCCTCTGCCCCGCCCCCTCCCACTGCAGCCTGCGAACCCATGCATCGGCTGGCTCAGATGCTGCAGTCGGCTTGAAGGTCGCCATCAGCTTCTAGAGTCACCAGAAACTTTATGAAAGTCCCAGATGTGCTTGATTTCTGTCCAACCCAGATCAGCAGCGCAAGCGCTTGCCCACCAGCTGGTGAGGACGTCGGCGGCACTGAACAGCAGCTTGCCGGCGGCTGGGGCATGAGGCTGGGGCGCTGGGGCAGCCGCTGCGGCCCTGGTGGCGGCCTCCCTGCAGGCGCGCGTCTCGGCCGCCTTGCTGGGGGGCGCAGCTGCTGCTGCCTTCTCCCCGTCCTCGGCTACCTGCAGCACCCACCACCACATCACTGCAAGTCACAGGTTCGACTGAACAGACGTTGACGATGGCCAACTACGCAGAGCACGATGCATGCATACTGCACCAAAACACTGTAATGGTGGGCGCTACCCCAGACTGCCCCAGCATGCCCCGTACCAACTTGCAAGCCAGCTGCTGTCCTTCTGGACGTGGGCGCAACTGCACCAGTGTAAGAGCACAGCGACGGTGCACACAGCAGCAGCCAGCAGCAAGATGCACACCAGGAGCTCCCGCATGGCGGCGTCGGAGGCCGCCTCCGACCGAGGCACAGCTGCAGCGCAACGGCCAGCGGGGTTTGGATGCTCGGCTGCCGTGATCGCTCGTGATGCAGCAGCCAGCACGTTGTCAGCTGCCTCAAAAACCCCCACAACGAAATGACAGACTGGTGGGTCTGGGGCTTCTTGCACCCTCTGCAGGCATAAGGACGACACGCAGGTTGAAAACTGGCGGCACGTGTGCTCTCGGAATGCACTAATGTGATTCCAGTATCAGCAGATGTGCACAAGGATGTGCAGCCCACCGCCACACCGACACAGCTGGCATGTCATGCGGCCAGTGGGGCTGCCACAGTCAGTTGCAGCACTCTACACCTTTGCTGCCTCATTTCCACAGCACGCAGCGGGACGCCACCTGCCCTGGCTGTGCTGCTCCGCATTGAACGCTGCACAGACATTGCGCCGCCCGTCGCCATGTTGCCGCTGTAGCCTGCTGTGTACGCGCGGGCGGCGTGTGGCACTGGGCGCTGAGATGCCAAGGCCGCGCACAGCCGCACCAATGTCATGTATAGCCCCGCAGCACTGGATTGTGCCTGCACCCAGGAACCATGAGCAATGCCTCAGCCACTGCAGAGCAATTTTCCTGCTGTGCTTGAGACCACATGTGCACGGACGCCACACCACCATGTCTGAAGCTGCCGAACCCACCTGCAGCTGCTGAGCCGCCCTGCTGCTGCACCGCACATGCCACTACTCGCGCTGCTGTCGATTGCTGCCGGGTGGCCTGCCGCGCTGTGCCGACTGCAGCAGACCATATAACAGTGAGTAGGAGCTGTGCGGCAGTTGCCGGTGTGTGCAGGTTTTGCATTGCACTGTCACCCGGAAACCTGGCCGCTGGCCTGTTGCAGTTAGACGGCAGTCCACTCGTAGAAACCACAAAGCTGTGTGCACCTGGGTCACAAGGCCAGGAACTCCAGAGTTGCCGCGACTGCCCTTGCGCCCTGCAACCAGTGTGAATGCTTGGCAACAGTGGGCTGACCAGTGATCGCTGTAGGTGACCAGTCAGTCGTGCTGATGCTGGACACAGCCAGGCCTGGTCACTATAAGGCAGATGCCATTGTGGCCAACATTGCAGCGTGGCTGTTAGGCAGCAACATTGTATGCTGCCAATTGGACCCTACCGACTGAAGATACCATTGCAATGCTTGCAGGAAGTACAGACCCTCAGGACAACATCAATGCTGCGGCAGCTGATTGCCAAGGGCATGCATGAAGTCAGCGACGCCTTGGGAGCCGTGTCCCAGCCAGCCACGGCAGCTGAAGGCGCTGCCTGTGCTTCTGGAAGCAGCAGTGAGGCGGTGACGCAAAAGCAGGCTGCGTCCGACGCCGCTATGCAGGAGCTGCTGGTGAGAACTTTGCACAGGCATGCAGTCACTTCGCTGATGCAGTTGTGGCAGTGTCAACGCCGTTCATGCTTGCGCTGGGCTGCTGTGGCGGTGCTGGCACACACCCATGCATCCAGCGTGACACGCACCACCCGTGTTTGCTGGTGTCTGAACATAACCATCGGTGGCACCATGTTGCAGAGCAGTGTGACCCACAGGGGCTGTGCACCCCTGCAGGCTGCTGAGGACGGGGACAAAGGAACAGCAGCGGCGCCCAGCAAAGCGGCGGAGAAGCGCGCCCGCAAAAAGGCCGCCGCCAGGGCCGCAGCAGTAGCAGCTACTGCACCCCAGCCTGCGGTCGCAGTGCCGCCTGAGCGTGGTCAGACCAGCAGCACGGCAGCAGGCGGAAGCGCACCCGCTGGTGCAGATGATGCAGCTGCTGGTTTGCAGCATATGAGCCTGGCAGACGATGCAGTCGCGCAGGCAGGCCCTGCAAAGCACAGCAGCAGCCGAACTCGATTCTGCATCGGCAGCAGGGGCGGCTGGGCAGCAGCACCTGCAGCAATGCCCACCCTGGATGTTGTGCCCCATCACCAAGGTGTGTATCGCAGGGCTGCATTGCTTACGAGCTCGTACAGTGTCTTTACCTCGGCTGTATCGGCAGATGCTTGGACATGTCAACGCTCGGCCAAATATATACTCTATGGCAGGTGTGACCCAGACAGGTTTGATGTCACCGTGCAGGAAGTCATGGCTCGTGCGACTCTGTGCGTTGGTGATGGCCACAGCTACGAGGAGGCGGCCATCTCAAAGTGGCTGCACACCCACGACACTTCGCCCGTCACCGGGGCAGTGCTGGCGACCAGGGACCTGCTGCCAAACCACGCACTGCGGCAGATGATCGATGCGGCAGGTCGACGGTAGGACGCTGCTCGATGACGGCTGGCCAGGCAGCCAGGTGCTCGACCTACTCTGCAGCACCTCCTTTCAGGGGATGTGTGCTCGGCTTCCAACATCAGTCCTACTGCCCTCCTTTCCGCAAGCTGTAAGATCCGACATGGTGCCGCACATGATATCAACAGCCTGTGTTCACGCCAGCAGGGCCGACTGGCAAAAGCAGCAGCAGCCTGGGCAGCGGCCGCGGCGCACTGGCTGGCGTGGGCGTACCTGCTGGAGTTTCAGGGCGCGACTGTGCACCTCGCTGTCTGGGCAGCGGGGCTTGTGTTCTTGGCAGCTGGTAGTGGCCTGTGCCGATGCCGGCGCAACATGTCGTCATGCCGCTGCTACAAAGCTGGAACAGCATGCAGAGACGGGGGACGTGCCTGCGCAGCATGTCATCGCAGGCAATGGCCATTGAGAAGCTCCACTTCATGCCTGTATGTGTGTGCATACTGTCAGCGCGCTGACTCAAGTGTACATTTCAGCCCCTGGCAATATATTGGAATGTTGTACAGCAGGGTGTTTTCTTGCAGGGAAGTGGACAGTGCAGTTGTGTAATCTGAAAATATTGGTCACATGCTTCGCCTTCCAATCGGTCCAAGAAGCTGACAACCATCGATAAGCACATACATACACTCAGTAATCAAAGACAACATTCTCACCTATCCAGCGCACACTGCAAAACAAAGCTCAGGAGCCCATGGTGCCGCCATGCTCTGCTACCGCTGCTGGAGCATGCCCCGCACCGCCTGCCCCGAACACCCGCCACCATGGCAGCTGTGCGCGGCAGGCCAGGAAGCCCTGCCCAGTGATTGGCTGGTACGACCTACGCCGCAAATGCCAGTCCATTGAGCCCGACAGTGCGTACACCGTGTCGGCAAGGCCCTGTGCAACGACAGACGTTTGAGCACCTCATTCGTCTCTGGCCTGCTGCAGTGCGACGATCTGACCAGTACTTGCATGCGTGGCACTACTTGCATGGCACTGTGTCATCATCAGCAGGGTCTGACTTGTCAATAGGGTCACACACTCAGTTGAACTCGTGCTCGCTACCTGCAGCGGCGGCGGAGCAGCATCTGCTGCGTTGTGCGCTCCATGGCTGGCCGCCCAGGCGGCCTGCATGGGAGACGCTGCATGAGGGTGGTGCAGCAGGAAGGCGCCTGGGTGCGTCGCAAACCTGCATGCCAGCAGTGTGCACATTCCGGAAGAGACGGAGACGGCAGCAGCTACTAGCTGTATGCTCACTATAGCAAAGGGAAGAAACAGCCAATCAAGCGATAATCTGCAGCGACTCACTTGGGCACAAGGCCCAACAGCAGCACATATCTTGGCGGTTAATGGCCAGCACAGTGATGCACCTGAAACCGCTGCTGTGTAGCAACTTCGTCCACGATGCCCGGTCCAGGCCGTAGCCCCGGAAGCGCATATCGAATGGCGGCAGCAGCGCACGGCTGGCCAGCAAGAACGGCTCAAACCTGGAACAAGTGTGAACAAAAGTGGGCGCGAGTACATGGCGTTCCTCCACTGCAGTCCCGCTCCTTCACTGGCAGTAGCAATCGCACCCTGCAGTGTAGTTGATGGCATACGGTGCGGCGGCGCTGGGGACCGCCAGCCACCGCACCTGCTGATGTTAGTGGCCCTCTGGCAGGCTTTGCAGACCGCGTTGAAGGCCGTGCTGCCTGGCGCTGCACAGCAGCCCTCAGGGCTGCCTTGTCTGGTATGGCTGTGAGGTTCAGCTGGTCGCTGGTACCCGTGACAGCAACATGTTGGAAGGCAGGCACCACCACTGCATAGCACATGCGGGCCAGGGCCAGCATCCCAACGAACCTGCAAGCAGAACTCACTGTGCAATCAGACCGTCGGCATCTCGTGCGGGTAGCAGCTGTGTAGTGTATCGTGTGTACTCATAGTGCAGTACCATGAGCGAGGTACTCCAGAGGAGTGCGTATAGACAACACCATACCCAGAGGGCTTTGCCAGCTGCGTCGACAGCACTGGCGCCACCAACATGTCGCCGTCCAGCAGCAACACCAGCTCCGTGCAGGCGTGCAGCAGCGCTGCGTTCGTTGCGCAGAGCACTGGCCGGGAACAGCTGCGCTGCCGTGTTGTCTGCCACCGCCTCGCTGTGCAGCGTGATGGTCGACTGGCAGCCGCTGGTTGCAACTTCTGCTCTGCAGCTGGGCAATCACACCAGGTGAGCTTTGACATGCCACCACAGTCTTCAGGGCAGTATTCAGCAAGCGAGCACTGCACACTGGCTTGTGCAGTTTGCCAGGAGTTACAATGGCGTCTTTCGGAACAGCAGGGAAGTGGCGCAACAGGTTGGATGTCATGTTGAGGCTGACCTGTCAAAATGCCGTCTGAACAGTCTGGCGAGCTGCGGCCAGTGCCTCTGCAGCTGCTATGTCCTCAGCTGACAGCAAGCACGTCCGAACCTGCCCGCTCTGCCCCGGTGCGGCCGCTCACAGCTGCCGCCGCCTCCTCCGCTTCCCACTGCGCCTGCAGTGTCTCCATCCAGGCGTCTTCCGCAGCCAGCGGCGGCAGCGGCTGTGTGCGGTTGATTCCTGGCAGGTAGACCGCCGCAGACAGTGGGCCGCCCCAGGACTTGCACCTGTCAAGAGGCTTGAGCTTTGGTCAGGTGACATGCGATAGAAAATCTGCACCGGCTGTGCATCTGGTTTGCTGAGGCGCCACACACTCATGAACTTTGCATGTCAACATGCTCAGCAACATGAAATCACAGCCCGGTCAAGTGGTGCAGGCGATCCATGCCGGCAACCGTCACTGCAGTGGCATCCAATGCTGGCAGCTTGCCACTGATCAGCTCCATCATTGGCGTCAACCTAGCTGCAGGACCCTTTCTGACACCTCACCGCGCCGCGCATATCGGACAACTTTGTACCTTGGCAGCTTGCAGATAGCACCGTCAAACATACGTAGCATCACGAGTTGCATTGAGCAAAAGCATACCTGCCAGGCCGTCCACTGGCAAAGTCCAGCATTGTGTATGGCTGCTCTGTGCTGCTGCCCATACATGCTGCGAGGTGGCCCGCTGTTGTTATTGCTGCTGCAGCGCTGCCCTCGTTGATGAGACCATATTCCAACACGTCGCGCTCCTGTGCATCTATCGCGGCGATTATGTCTGTTCCTTTGAGCGCCAGAATAGTGACTGACGTGGCTTCGCTTTCGCCTTCGCGACCAGTCTCTGGTGCTGTCTGCTGCCGCAACACTTCGTACTCTGTACGGTCAAGGCCAAACATGGCAACAGTGCGACATGAAACCGCCATCACGCACATCACTGACGTGAGACTAGCAACGCTATACGGCGAAGGGGTAGTACACTGAAGTGTTGCAGCCCGAATTGATTCCCAGTCATGCAGTATGTGTGCGTGTGCTTCACCTTGAGCATTTCGTGCGAAAGCTGCCGTCAGCGGTGGCACCACCTCCCGCACTAAAACCTCCGTGGCCAGCGTCGCCAGGCGGCGGCCCCGGAACTGCGCGGCGGCAAGCGCACTGCGAGCTGCGGCAGCCTGCGCTGCAACTCCGTCATCAGAAAACTCGTCGTGGCTGACCTGCTCTCCGATTGCGGGCAGCGGCTGGAGCTCTGTACCAGCCACTGTCCGCAGGCTGCCGGGAATAGCTGCCGCTGCACCAGGCGAAGGGACTGCAGCTCTGGCAGTCTTACCGTCCGTGACTGCCAAAATGAGGCCGGCAACGAGTAAGGCGCAGCATATGGCAAGCGCCGCTTGCAGCTTCTTGCAGCGGCTGCGTTGCGCTGGGCGTGTCTCCGCTATGGTTGAGTGCAGCGGCAGGAACTCCACGGTGGACATTGCCCTGTGTACGATGTACGTATAGCGCACGGTAGTGACAAAAGCGTTCGTCATGCTGGTGTTGCACACCGTACGAGGCAGCACAAGCCACCCCTACCCGCATGCAACCAGTGGATGCTGCAGAGCAAATAGATGTCAAATGCACGGGCTGCGTGGTTGACAGATGCGCCTCTCACCTCCAAGCTTGGCTGACAATCAAGCGTGTACGTCACTGAGATCTAAGATTGCGCACAACGTTGCAGTTCACACGCTCCTGTGTGCGCTGATGTGCTTGTCTCGGAGAGTCCAATGCGGGGTGCAGACTGCCGATCTGCTGCTATGAAGCGAAGCAATGCTTTCAAACGCTTCAATGTAACACAAGGATCTGCATGCAATCGCTCATATCCTGAAGCACCAGTGCTGCGACGCTTGCCGACGCTGATGGGCGAAAGTGGACACCTGACCTGCCTTGCTGCAGGCACTGTGCAGCACCCCTGGTCACTTGACGCCCAGTGACCCGTGCTGTTGCAATAGCTTTTCATGCAGTCCGATGCTTGCACATATGGCTGTTTGATGCTGCTCATCAAGCAGCGGCAGCACTTCAAGTGCCACAAGTTTTGCAAAAGATGTGGGCTGATCTGACTTCCGAAACGACAAGTTTCCAGCAGGTTGTGCGGGCAAACCAGCAGGCACTCACTGGATCATCGTGATCTAGAGGAGACATACCGTCTGCGCACCTGCGTGCTGTTAGCGTAGCGGCCCCCGGACTGATCCAGCTGCGCAAAGGCGGCGCATGGCTTGCGGCAGTGCCCGGCGCCGCCATCTGCAGCATAGCGGGATATTGTTTGCAAACAGCAGGCTGTCATGGCGCTGGCGGCCGTGGACGTTGTGGGCTACCTGCCTGCCCCTGCCTCAAAGGTGCATTCGAGGCCAGCAACATGCCCAGCTGAAGGCTTGCGCACAGAGCAGTATTAAAAATAACTGTAGGCAGAGATTTGAGCTTTCCACATGCCTGCAAGATCAGCTGAAACGCGGTCTCATGCTGTCACACGCTTGATCGCACGCCTCGGCCGGCGCCAGATGCGGCAAGCAGTTGTTGCACCAGCACCCCGGTGCAGCTAAAATCCAGCACAGGTCAAGCGGCCGGCTTGAGGCACTCTCCTCCACTTCACCTGCAAGCTGTGCACGCAAAGGGGGCTGGGGACTGTGTGTTGTGCCTGGTGATGCAGGCATGTCCAGGTTCCCTGCACCATTCACAACAGGCAAACATCGATGCCGTGGACGTCCTGGGTGCCGGCGAGGCGGTGGCGTACGGCGTGGGGTCGGCGGTGGCGGTGGCGGATGTGCGCCGCATGAAGCTGGCGACCGTGCTGGCGGGCGGGCACCGAGGCGCCGCTGTCACCGCTGTTGCCTGGTGCATACTGACATTGCCACTGGGATCGTGGAGCGCTTTCTGTGTTTGCACTTGAAAGCGCTGTGCAGGGTCACGGCGTCGCCTGACACGAACTTGCTCCTTGGTGCAGGTCGCCGCACCACCACTCCAGGGACCTGCGCGGCCCGGCAGCAGGCCTCAGGTCCGCTGGTCGTGCCTTGGCCCCTGAACAGCAGGTCGTGAGCTGCTGCGGATGGCCATGTGCTGATCGCTTCATAGCGTGCAGCATGCAAGGCATGGCAGGGAGCATGTATTACATGTCCCTGAGTGTCTGTCTCCATGATCGTCCAGGGTGGCGTCTGGCGACACAGAGGGCCGGGTGGTCATCTGGGATGTGTTTACCGGCGCGGTGGTGGTAGCGCTAGATGACGCTCTCACGGTGAGCAAAGATCCCGACAAAACCATACGCCTAGCAAGCAGGCTCCCATGCCGAGCTGCGGCGGTGGTAGCAGCAGCAGCAGCGGAGGCGGAGGCGGCATTGGCTTAGCAGCAGCAGCAGAGGGTGCTTCAAATTGGTAGCCCTCAGGGTGGCCATCTCCTGAGCACATTCTGCCAGCCGACACACAGATACAGTGTTGAAGCATGCCTGAGGCTGCAATCGGGCTGTGTCCTGAGCTTTGTCGAGGGGTCTGCCTGTGGCTCAGGCTGCGCTGGGGCGGCGGCCGGACGGCATCACGCTGGGGCACAGGAGCGGCGCGGTGGCGGCGCTGGCGTGGGTTACTGCGGACCCCGCGCTGCTGGGCATCGCGGTCGCGCACGGCACCTTCCTGGTCTGGGACACCGCAGGTGACACGCCCCGACATGCTGCTGACCAGCTCGGGCAGCAGTCAGTGGCGCTGCTGGCCTGATGTAAGCCGACCGCACCTCGAGCTAACTCATGAAAATTGATTGAATTTTGTGAATGGTGAAGACCAGCGTTGGTGAAAGCCTCTCAGCCTGCAGACCTGCAGAGGTCTTGGCGCCACCAAATCTCGGGGAAAAAAGTTTGTTCAGGCTGAAGCGCAGCGCTGCAGGGGGCGGCGTCGTGTGGAAGAAGGAGGTGACCGCTGCGGATGGGCTGCGGTCCCTGGCGGTGGACCCCACCGACCGGCGGCATCTGTGCCTGTGCGGCGGCAAGGGAGCGCTCACGGTGCTGAAGCTCACTAACCCCGCCCGTGATAGGTGCTCCTGTCTGGGAAACTCTGAAGCATACTCTCTATGATATAGCCGCCGGGTTTGCCATCATCATGTTTGGTCATGTGAGGCTGCTGCCCCTGGCAACGAGACAGTGCTCGGCTGCATGATGGCTGCTGTCGTGCTGCAGGGTGCAGCAGCAGCAGTTCCGGGTGGACATGGGCGGCGGCGGCGGCGGCAACAAGCCCGGCGCCGCGCCGCAGCAGGAAGTGTCTTGCACCTTCTCCCGCACGCCGGATCTGCTGTTCGTGCTGCTGCCGCGCGAGGTGGGCTGCTTGGCTGCTGCCCTCTGTACCTGCATCAGATCATGGGCACGGTTTCTGTATCCATGCTTCAGCTCTGACCTCTTCACATATGCTGCGATCGCAACCTGGCCGGGGTTGGCACAGGACACCAGCACAGGCTGGCAGGAGCGTCACGAGGATGAGCAAGCGAGCAAGCTCTTCATCAACGCATTACATTCTCATTGCCTGTACAGGTGGCGGTGTTTGACCTGGAGCTGCAGGCGCCGGCGGCCAGCACCAAGCTGCCAAATGGGCGGGCGGCGTTCCGGGCGGTGTTGGGGGCCTTTGGCCACGCCTCTGCCGGCAGCGCGCTGCTGTCGGCCGGCCTGGACACCCTGTACTGCCTGCACCAGGTGACCCGCAATGCCTCTTGATGCACCCTGCTGTGCCTAACGTTAACTATCGACCAAGGCGCTGCTGATGTATGGCCTGCAGCTGATGCCTGTAGCATGTGCGACCTCAATTGCATCATAGTGACATTGCACCCGTAATGGACTGCATGGCGTCACTACCCACTTTGAGTGTTGCAAACTGTTGTTCGGCACGCTCTATAATAAGTCAGGGTCTGGAATGCTGCTGAATCCTTGGTTGCTGTCACTTGCTGGACCGCACAGTGTGCGCCAGAGACGTCAGCGCGCAGGTGACAGTGTAATGCTCATCCTGCATCCCAGGACAGCAGCCTGTCGGTGTGGCGGCGCAAGGGAACCGGCCTGACCTACAGCGCGCTCAGCTGGCACAAGCTGCTTCCTCCCCCTTCCCGGGCCAGCACGCTGCCGGCTGCCAGCGTCATCTCAGCCGCCGCAGCCGTCTGGCGGGGTCAGTCGGACAGCCACTCCTCCTCAGCAGCAACCAGCGGCAAGGAGAACAGCAGCAAGGCTGGTGGTGGTGGCGGCGGCATGCTGCTGAGGCGGCGCTTTGGCAGCAGCGCTGATGAAGAAGGCTCAGGCAGCGCCGCGCAACAGCAGCTGCAGCGGCTCATCGACAGCAGTCGGCACCCAGCATTGTCAAACGCTGTTGACCTCTGCAGGTGTCGCCTACACACGCCTCCCAAGCCTGGTGCTGACATAGAAAGTTGTTCGAACACTCGTCTGCAGCTGAGGCTGCATGAAAGCGCAGAAAGATACGCTGCAAGCGGCCGGCATCTGTGCCTCTGGTTGTCGGTCTGCAATGCCATCTTGTGCTGGCTGTGCAGGCCAGAGCTGCTGGTGATGCTGGTCACGACTGGCGGGCAGCTGCTGCGCTGGAGCGCACCTCTGCTGGAGCTGGGAAGCTCCCCAACCGCGGACCCACAACCGCAGCTGCGAGCTGCCCTGCAGGGTAAGCCTGCCATTGAGTTGGTCATGTACATGCACACCTAGGCATTGAGATAGCTGTTCTGAGGCAGCATATGCCTGCTCTGCTCGTGAGCTGCCGTCCAGTGCAAGCCGTTACCATGATCTATGCACATTGAAACTTCCAAGTGCATTGCCGAGGGCTCCAGGTTCCCTGCTGCTGCAGGCATGCTGGGCAGGTTGCCAGCAGCGGCCACCACCTTTGCCGCCTGCCCTGTGCCGGTGGGCGGGGGCGGCGACCGCGGGGCTGGCAGCGGCCCCGGCGGCGACGTGGCGGCGGTGCTGGCGGTTGTGTCTGCGGCCGGGACTCTGGAGATTGCCATGCTGCGGCGGGGGACGCTGTCGCCTCTGTCTGCCGCCGTCACCCTCTCTTTGTGTGAGGTTCCAGCGCCTGGCATCCGTAATGATGAGGCACATTCTCAGCGGCTCAATGCTTGTGCTGGCAGGAGCACAATTGGGCAGACCGGATGCTTGCGGTTGCTCTTGACCTGCAGCCTGCTGTGCACATCTGCAGACCCTGTCGAGCAGTTACCTGGGGTGGCACTTCCTTTTGCCAATCGATTAACTGCGTACATGTTCTATGCAGCGGTCCACAAGGAGGTGGTGCGGGGCGTGCAGTGGCTGGGCGCTACGCCCGCATGGTGACCGTCAACAGCGAGAAGGCGGCCGGCGGCTTCCGCAACAGCCTGCTGACGACGGACGTGCAGGCGCGCTGCTCCACGCCCTTTTGCGAGGCACGCTGCCAGGATTTAGGCGTCATCATGACACCGGCAGCGGTTGCTTCGGGCTGCCGCTGTGTCTGCTGCACCGCTCGAAGCTTGAGAACCTGTTGCTGCCACTCGGGAGTTTTTGCACAAGGAGCTGACATCAAATAGAGGATGCACCCCGTGCAGGTGGGCGTGGAGACATTGCCAATGCTGGTGGTGCGGGCCTCGCCGAACGGGCACTATGTGCTGGTGCTGCTGCGCGCTGCGCCCTCCGAGGTCTGGACGGTGAGGTCTCCTCCTGTGGGCGATGACTGAAGCCTGTAGGCGGTGATTGGTGCCTGCCCTGCTGGCGGAGCTGCACATCAGCAGTTCTTGCTATTCATCCTGTACAATGTCCAGATAGGAGTTCTGATCCATACATTAGATGCACCAGTTGAGGAACGCAACCATGCGGCTCACGCTGCTGCTGCTAATAGCAGATGATCTGGCCGCTAGTTGCACACAGTCGCGATGCACAACGCCCTTCCACTGCAACAGATTGGGCGGATGGTCTATCGAGCAGTGCACGCGGCTGGCCACTGTAGGTGGGCGGCGGGCTGGCGCCGCGGCGGCTGCGGGTGCTGGACCTGCCCTTCTCCGCGGTGGAGTGGGCGCTGCCGAGGGACCGCCCCCAGCTGGCGCCCAACGGCCTGCCACCCGACCGCTGGGCGCTGTTCGCCCGCTCCCCCCTCGCCCGCAAAGCGCTCCCCAACATGCGTTGCTGACAGTCAGTGCTGCCGGCGTGAGGTTCGACCGCCGGCCAATAGTCCCAGATCTGCTGAGTGCAGCCTCCTAGGTCTGTACACGTACTCTAGAGGCTCGCTACAAAGATGTGAATTGCCGTGCTTGCTGGATTGCCGTCGACTCATCACTGTTGTGTGCGTGAGCTGCACCATTCATAATCAGTCGTCTCGCACCCGTCCCTGAGGTACCGGGATGACATGGAGACGCCCACTGCAGGGCTGCTGAGGCAAGCGGCGGCGCTGCGCAGGCCGCTGCAGCGAAGGACCTACCAACGGAGCGGCTGGCCTTTGCGATGGGGGACGGCACCGGCCGCATCGGCGTGCTGGCGGTGCAGGGCTGCAAGGTGGGCATTCCGTATCCAGTTTCTCTCCCATGCCTGCAAACAGGCATGTTCGACCGTGCTGTCTAGTGCATCACTGCTACTATTCCTCATATGGCACATGGAATGAGCAGCAAGCAGGGCAGAGAGCATTTATCATTGCTGTTGCGTGGCTGACGTCAGTAACCAGCTGCAGTACTCGAGCTGCTCTGCCGCAGGTGACGGACACGAAGTCAAGGCGGCCGACGGCGGGCATGAAGGACGGCGGCGACGTGGTCAGCACCGCCGTGGCGGCGGGGGGGAGCCTCATGGTGTTTGGTGACGCCGAGGGTGACGTTCTGTTCCACATGTCAGCCTAAGCAAAGCTTGCTGAAGCTTGGTGTGAATCCGAGTTTGCCACTATGCACAAGCCCAAAGTGGATCACCTGTGCCTGGCTGCATTTTGCTGAGATATGTGTTCACCTTGGCTGCAGGCAAGCTGTATCGGTAGGACACAAGCAGCGGGCGTACCACTGCCATTGCTACAGGGCAGGGTGCTGTGCGGCCATGCACTTCGCCCCGCCCGCACCTGCAGCTGTGCCATTCAACCCAGGTGCACAAAGCAACACGCAGGATCGAGGCTAAGGCTCTCGTTGCATCTCCCGCCGGTTGCTGCTGCTGAGGTCACCTGCTTGCTTTGAACCATCTGCTTGCCGCCATGTCAGCACTGGTGTGGTTGAGGCGTGACAGCACTGGCAAAACATGCTTCACTGCAGTGCCGGGCGGCGCAACCGAGGCCCGCCTGGCGGTGCTGTCTGCCAGCGGAGCCTTTGGCATCTGGGAGCTGGAGTCACGCCTGGACCTGCGACAGGTGCCTCTTGACCCTCTCGGTGACACATTCACTGTCAGCACGCTGACCGCAGAAAAGGCAGGATGGAGTATTGACAGAGGCATTATAGCACCTGCGGTCTGCGCAGCTGCTGTCAATGCCTGAGGGGGTGCTTTCAGCATCGTGTCGGCACTGCAGGGACCGGTGACAGTGGCGGCAGCTGCTCGAGTGGGCCGCGTCCTTGACATCGGCTGGGCGCCGCTGCCGGCGCCTGTGGGCGGGGGCGCCGTGCCGCTGGCTGCCACCGGCGACGGCGGCGTCGCGGTGCTGGACGCCTGCCAGGCCGCTGACGCTGCCCCGCGCCGCCTGAGGTGCCTGACCTGCCGTACCTCGCATCTTGTATGATTGAACAGTAATCATATTTCCTGCTGTGTGCAGAGAGCCTGCGCCTCAACCCTAGGGTTGCTGGTGCACAGCAGTCTGTTCCCTGCGTGTCCCTTCCACAGCCTCAGGATGACCGTGACGTCGCATTTCCCAAACGCTTTGCGAGGCATCAAGTGCTGCATGCTCAGGTTGTCCTGACATGCAGGGGCATTGGGCTGAAGGCGGCGGTGGGCGGCGCATGGCCACAGCCTGCCGGGGGCCTGGCGGCGGCGCCGCCCCTGGGCTCCGCCGCGCTGCTGCCGCCCGCCTGGGGCCTGCTGCTGCGGCTGCTGGTCCAGCAGGTGGGTTTCATGTCATCTGCAATGCTGTTGCCTGCTGTCACTTGGTGCATCTCCCTGGTCGTCTGCCAAGCTGCGCAGGTTGCAGGAGGCCTTTTCTGACGGGCTTGCTGTATCATTTGATGTGCCTGCTGCTGCTCTAGCATATCAGCGTGCTTGTGTTGTGCAGGGCGTACCCAGCGGCGCACTGAGGGTGCTGGCGACCGCCGTCAGCAACGCCGTGGCATCTGAGGAGGACTTGGCGGGGGCTGAGGCAGCTGTGTGGGTTGTGCTGCCACCGGGCTGCCATGGCGCCTGGCAGGCGGCCCGCCATGCCACGGCACCCCAGGTGCAGCCAGAACATTCTCCAGCGACACCTGCTTTGCAGAGGGGCAGACTTTGTGCTGCAGCCAAACCAAGTCTGTTGATTGCGGTTGCGGTCACTCTAATGACTGAAAGCACGTGGCATAGGCGGCGGTCGTGGGTTGGCGGGCCTGAGAGCCCGACTTCTCGCCGCACGCCGGCTTGGGCCGCCTGACCTCGTTCGACAGCCTGGCCATCGGCGATGGTGGAGCCAAGCGCTCCGGCAGTGGCGCGCTGCGCATCCGCACCGACAGCCGCCGCGCATCAGAGCTACTGCCAGGTAGTCAACGTAAGGGCTGACGGCAAAGCTGAAGGAGCGTGTGCAGCAATGCATGCACCGCCAGAATGCCCGGCATGCTGCTTTATCTGCAACCTTACGAACGTGCCACCCAAATAGGCTTGTTGTCACGCTGCAGGTGATGGTGAGGCAGGCCCGTCACTGGCGGAGGTCATCTCCGTGCTGGCCAGTGCGAGAGGCGGCAGCACGCTGCTGGCCGCTGAAGCAGTGGCTGCAGAGGCGTCTGTGGAGTCTCTGAACCCGGCAGCAGCCCGCGCTGAGCTGGCAGCCAGAGTGCTGGACGATGAGGTGAGTCGTGGACCATCTGCGTTTCGCAAAGCCTCTAGTGGTAGTGCGCTGGTCTGCTACTGAAGCACTCATGTCAGCTGCTCAACATGTATTCTTGCCAATGTTGCAGGAGGAAGCCCACTTCTGGCGGCAGCTGCCGGCCACGCTGGCTGCTGCACAGGTGTCGGCAGACGCTCTGGGAACAGCAGAGAGCAGCAGCAGCCCAACAGCTGCATCAAGTACCGGCAGGTGATCCTTATCACTGCTATCCCACGATGCCTGCTCTCCTGGCACCCTTCTGTGCGACCAGACTCATGCAGGGTGGCTAACGGGTATCAGCTGAGGCTGTGCAGGCCGCTGTGGGAGCCGCTGGTGCTGCTGGCAGAGGCGCGGGATGGCAGAGGCGCGGGAGCGCATAGCCTTGCACGAGGCCATGGACAGCGGCGCAGCACCTTCCAACCGCCAGCAGGTGGGTGCATCGTCCTCAACATCAGCGCAGCACGCTTGGCTGGACCAAGCACTTGCCCACTTTTATGCAGCAGAAGGACTTGAAAACTATGGTGTTCATCTCCGCCTTCACCCTAAGCTCAGTGGCGGCAGTGACAATGCTCGGTCGCAGCAGCCGGTACGCCTGCCTGCAGGAGCGGCGCATGGTGGATACGTTAGCCTGGGCGACCATCACTCCGCCGTGGGCTTCCTGCTCGCATCGCCGCCCGACCGCTCGGCGCGCTACTACCGTGACGCGCTCTGCACCCTGGCCCTGGCGCACGCCGCCGCCGCTGTGCCTGACGGCCTCCAGTCTTCTGGCGGTCCATTGAACTCGCAGCACAGCACGGACACTGGGACGGCGCGACAAGGATCCCTGGGCAGGACTCTCTCGAGTGCGCCCAGCGTGGCGCTCCCGCAGCCGCCGCCTGCCAGCAGCCTGCTGTGGCAGGCGGCCAAGGTGTGCGACTTCCTTTGGCGTCATGCTTCTGCGCGCATTTGCTGCACAAAAGTACATTTGCAGCAGGAGGTTCAAAGGCTTGCTCCAATGTCCTCTGACAATCGGCGAGCACACTTGCAGGTGGTGGCAGCCAATGCGGCAAGCGTGGGCGATGCACTCCTGGGCGTCCCGCTGTTGTGCTCCTCAGGTACCTGATGCAGCAGACGATTTCGGCACCAAGGCAACAGTCACGGGTACGGCGGCTGAGTCCCTGTCTTCCATCCTTGCGCAGGTCTGGTGGCGGAGGCGGCAGCTGTGCTGCAGGATGCAGGCCTCTGGCGGTATGCCGCCACTTTGGCGGCTAGTTCGCTGTCCTTGCCGGCACAGGCGGCTGCGCTGGACCGCTGGTCGACACATGCCTTGCAGGTCAGTACGTCATGAGCTATTGGGCACACAGCATTGCACCTGCATGTAGACCGTCACCAGCAAGGCAAAGTGATGTGCAACTGCTGAAATGCAGGCTGAAGGGCACATCTGGCGTGCGGCTGCACTGCTGGCAGCCGCGGGTGATTTCGACGGTACTGTGGCGCTCTTCACGGCTGTCCAACTGCCGGACTGCGCCTCAGCCTTTGCCAGTGTTCTGCATGATGCTGGCATCGATGCAGGGCAGCACGCAGAGTCGGTGGAAGCAGATCTGCGGCTGTATGCATTGGAACTTCTGCAGGCTGTGTGATGTCGGACCATCGTCGGTATAGCAAGGTTTAGGCCAGACCAACGTAACAGCTGTATATGTTCTGGTTTTGGTCGATTGGCAGCGACATCCTTGCTTTAGGTGTTTGCACCACCAACAGGCAAAGTACCGGTAGCGACCGGACAGCAGCATCGATCTGCTGCATCGCTGCAATCCTGGCAGTTGACACACTTGCACAACATGTTGTGGCATGCTGTTGCGCATGCCTGGACGATGCCCTCTTGCGTAGGTCTGCACCAGTACGCATCAGCACAGCCCGGCGCTGGGTTGACCGCTTTGTGCCGGACCCAAGGGTGCACTGGTCACCTCCTGTAGCACGCGGCTCTACACGGCCGCTGAAGCTGGGCCCATCTTGTGCCGCAGCCCGGCGTCAGGTGTGCATGAAAGCACCGAAATTGCGCAGCAGCGCTCCTTGTGCAGTCGATCATCTTCAACAATTCCTGCGGTTCACTCTGCTCAGCATGCAGTCTACGGCCAGACTGGGCCATAGCTAACAAAGTTGTTGGCAAACGTTCTGCACATGGATTTATCGTCCATGTGCAGCAGCCGATCGGCGAGTACGTAGCGGTTGACAAGCGCATCTGCATTTCATCATCCAGCAGCTTCGTTTCGTCTGCCATCATCCCTCTCTTTCGTGCACTGCATGTGGGCGCCCTCAGCAGGCTGCTGTCGGCAGTGGCAGAGGAGCTCAGCCTGAAGCAGGGCCATCCCATGCCGCCGCAGCTGACGCTACCTCCGGCCCAGCTTGCGCCCTTGTAGAGGGTGCAGGCCAAGACGTCATCAATTCCCCTTGTGTTCCGCCCATGTCTGGTTTGTGAGTGGCTGAGAAAGCGGGCTGTCGTGGATGGTGTTCTACAAGTGGTTGTGTTGAGCTTGGCTGGCCACGGCTGGCGCTCTTGCTGTGGATCAAGCTAGGCAGCGGCAAGAAGCAGTTGCAGCATGGTGCAAGTGCTATTGCAGATGAAGATGAGGGAGTGGCTGTTTGCCGGCAAAGGCGCAGCAGATGGCGGCTTATTGCTGCCAAGGCAGCAAGAACAGCAGCAGTAGTGGCTGCCTTCGCAGTGTCAGCAGGCACTCGGGCCACTGCGACCGCAGCAGCCACGACAGCCCAGCCAGCGGCAGCGCAGGTCTAGGCGCAACAGCAATGGCAGGGCGCTAAGCGGACACTGGCGTAGCTTGTTGCAAGCAGTCGCCTCGTGCGGTTGCTGTGGTGCCCGCTGCCACTGCCTTTCATGCGCTGAGGTATGCCGCACTTGACAGACCATTGTCTGCAACGGCTCAACATCTGCAGCTGACGTCTTCCATTAGGGCATCGGGGGTGTGCTTCGTGTTTGTCGCAGTCAATGGTTGGTGACGCATGCCCATCTCAGGTGCTGGGGCTGCTGGTGACAACTTGGGCTGTGATGTGGCGGGTATGCAGTGCTTGTTGACTCGGAGTGCTGCGGTTGATAGTTTTGTGCGCATATCACTGGTCACAAAACTGACAGGTCTCTATCTGTGACCTGCTGTAGGCGGACTCAGCTGTGCCGCCGTCGCCGCCGCCAGCAGCTTGCCTGACATCATGTAGCATCTGATGATGCGAAGCCATGTAGTTGCCGTCCCGTGCTGCGTTCAGGTGATTTCAAATGTACAGCAATCGCTTCGTCCTCTGTGGAGCCACATCTGACATGTTCTGGGATACGTGCTGTTCATTGCACTCAAAACCTGGCGGGCTGCGAGACCACACCGCTACACCCTGTACAATTGCCGTTGCCTACTACTCTGTTGAGGCCGCTTTTTTGCCTGCAGATCCCAGGAATGGCCCGAGCAGCAGGCAACATCATCAGACTTGGCGCAGCGTGCTGCTGAGGGAAGGCAGACAGACCATGGCGTGTGCAGCAGCCCTGGAGCTCGAGGCGCTGCCGGCAGAGCCGGGACGCAGGCGGTGCGCTGGTGTGCGCCATGTCGCCGGCGGTAGCGGCGGCTGCCGAAACTGCTGCTTCTGACGCTGCCGGCATCAAGGCGGCGATGTCGTCAGATAAGCCGGCTGCTTGGGAGCTGGGTGGACACAGCAAACATCAGCCCTGTTTGTGCAATGGGCGTGGCTATACATGTACAGTCCGGGAACTCGTGGGAGAAGGCGTTGCAGCCAAAGGGTGCTTCGCAGGTTACCAGAGCACTGGCCAGCTGTTGTGGCAATCTGCAGTGGTGGCAGCTGAGCACGTGACATGTTCCTGATGCATTTGCAGCCAATCCTACCTCAGGTCGGGTAGGATGGTGTCATCAAGTGCGGTGGTGTTGGATCTTCAGCAGCCCTCTGGCATGACGTCCATTCGTTGCAATGGCATTGCATTGCCCATCATGGTGTATGTGCCAGGCCTAATCAGATATAGCAGTTGCAGAACGGAGCATGTGTGCAATCGATGCTCCAATACATTAAACCGATTCTGCATCTCATCTTGGATGAGCTCGCTCTCTGCGATCCACCACCGATGGGCAATCTGGCGGTGGGTCGACATGCATGGTCTGTCTATTTGCTGAGATGTGCCGAATGGTGCCCAGCACGGATGCAACATGCACAGAGGTGCAGCGACGTCTTGATAGTACAACAAAGCAACAGCCACGCTCAGTCCTACACCCGCGTTCAATGCATGAACAATCATACTGCTGCCCGCACCGGCAGCACTGTATGCAGGTTGCAGCAGGCTTTGGCCATATGCCGATGGTGTGAACAGAGTTGCGAGACCTGTTTATTACACATACACCTTGAGGCGAGGAACAAATCAGACACTCTCTTGCAGTAGCCCTATGACGGACTGCCATCATGAGCTGCAACTGGCATGCCGCACCTCTGCCGCAGACCAATACCGTCATGTGCGCAAGCTGACGCACGGTCATCTATCAAGCAGCGCCCACGTTGCATGAGTGGACTACCACTGCATATGTGCGAGCGTTTTGGATGCTTGCTAATCGCCATGCCACGCTGAGTTGCAGCCCGCTGTGCGTGTGCAGGCTGCTATCAGCACGGGCCTTCCCCTGCAGGTGTATGTGTTTGACATGCTGTGACGTCGACATGGCAGGCATTGCTAATTGTGCTACATGCTGGGTGAGTCTTGTTGCCTGCTGCAGCCGATCGGTAGGCATTGGACTCATCACTGATGCATGCACGTCCGAAGAGCATGCGCCATGCTTTGCAGAGCAACTTCAAGGGCACCAGAATGACACCAGTCGTGCTTATGACCAACAGATGTTGCCAATTCCAATGTGCGCAGCCTGCGCAAGGTTCTTTACAAGATGAAAAGCAGGCTTGGAAGGTATCATCAGCATTGGTAGCCGCAAGCGTCGCCTCTGCCACGCCATCACATTTGCGCCCGGTGAGCAGCAAGCGGTGTGCTCGCCATTGTTGTGTGTCAGTGCAGGGAACGAGTGTTGCTGCAAAAGACCAACAACCATTACAGCAAGTGCCGCAGTGTCACATGCAGACGCCTCAGTACACATTTGATGGCCGCTGCGGGCAGAGATGACCGACCGCCTGGAGCGCCACAGCCACATACAGGTCTGCAGCAGACGCAGTCCGAGCCAGTTGCCTCCTGCAAGTGCCACAGCGTCTCTGTGTGCACCGCCGCTTTTGTAATAAATGCTGCTGCAAGTGAAGACAGCTAGCAGCAGTAGCACCTTTGTTGGAGACACATGTGGAGACTAATGCAGCACAGCAGAGTTCACAACGGTGTAGATTGTAGAGAGGAACGGAGCGAAGCTTCTGGCGATCATACAGGTTGCAGCATCCTGGAGCAGGATCAAGATGAATTGGCGGAGCGAGCCTGGGGCGAAGCGACGACATGTCGGACAGCTGACGATGGCAGAAATAAGAACGCAGCCGCCGAGGAAAAGCAAAGGCAGGGAAGCCAAGTTGATTGCATATGTGAACATTTGATGGTGTACGGATCTGCAGCAGACTATTGGTATGCATGTTTATATGGTGTTGAAGGTTCGTGCTCCGCTGGGATCGCTTTGCATTTGGACTGAAGCTTCAACATACTTTCAGCATTGAAACTTCTAGCACTTGCTGTGTCATGCTGATGTGGAATCACTTCTTAAGGCACTGCACCAGTGCCTTGCGGCCAATTTGTTCGTTTGCAAACTGCCCTCTAGACTAGCCTAACTGTAAGCACAATAGCCTACGGCTCCTGGCCGCTACAGCAACATCCAGAGTCCTACCTACAACAACTAGCGAGGTGAGTCTTCACGCTAAGACTGCACTTTCGTCTCAGCTTTGCATGCAAGATCACTGATAGCAGCACATATCTCTGGTGCTGCAGGAATCATCGACAAAGTGTTGAAACTGCTCATGCACGCAGGTCGCAGCCAGAGGGCATGGCCAATCTCATTCCCGTTGCTAAGCCCCCGTCCAGTCCGGCGATGGCACGCACCTGCGCTCTTCCCCACCCCACCCGCCCCACCTCAGCCTTGCTCCTCCACCCGCCGCCACCGTCGCTGCCGCCAAGCCAGCTCACAACACAGATCACAGGTTGAAGCTGCCTAGCGTGAGGTGTGCAATGTAGAGCGAAGAGCAATGCAGTGTGCCGTTGAAAGGACGGCAAGCATCACCGGCTGCAACGCTCGAAATTGCACACGCTCGAATGGTCATGCCATCGAGGTGCTATTGCAACACATCCTGATGCTGCTGGGGGCTTAGCAGCGGTGCATGTCCGAGCATGAGCTGTTCCACGTGCCACCAGCATTTGCATCGATGCGATGCTAATGAACGCCGGCAGCGCGTGCAGCGCAAGGAAAACCTGCATCCACCTTTGCTTCTGTTGTTTACATTTGCAGGCGGCCGTACGCATGCACCTGCTAGGCGCTGCGTCAGGGCGGCTGGAGGGAATGCTTCTCTGCCCCTTGCCATCGGAGTGCTGACAGCAAGCTCCAGCATGCTGCTAGCAGCCGTCCGAAGTCTCGCACCGGGTGCACGCAACTCTCATCAGTGTCCAGCATATGCTTTCTTTTCTTTCTTTGGCCATTGCTCACGACCATGGCAGCATAGCACGCTGGGAATACATAAAATACATAAAATATGTGGTAATGCTTGGATTGCAACTGATAGATCTGCTGCCCTGCGTGCATTGCAATGTTTGCATTGTCGGGAGAACGCCGGTGGGCGTGCTCTGCCATGCGCCGGTGAGCCTAGCTCGTGCTTTGATTGTTTGACGTACTGTCTGGCTCTTGAGATGCACCAACCGTGTGTACTCTGCTGCGATGCCCTGTTGCAGCACTGCGGCAGCGCATCCAGCAGGACACTTGTAACTCTTCGCCGAGATGATAATTGGCAACCAGCTTTCGTTGATCGGCTCTGCACTCTTTTTCTGTAGGCTTAGGCAGCCTGCGACGGGTCAGCAACTGCGCGGCGCTGACGCGCCCAGCACGGCAGCGGCGCAACACAACTTGCATGTGGAGCGACTGCAGGGCTCCAGCTCGTTACGCACCGCATGCAAGGTACTGTCAAAGTCGCTTGACCGCCAGCATTTCACTCTGAGCCAGTATCATCAATTTCACAGATCCTTGTTGCACCTGCACTATGCGCACGCCTGCTGACATGCCAAACTGATGGTATGCATGGCTGCCGAACGCTTTGCTGCAGGTAGGCGCTCCTTGGAGGCGTACCAAATCAGCCGCAGCTGGCCAAGTGGCGGCTGCCTGGCCTGAGCTGGGTGCGCTGTAGAGCAAATGGCGCAACCGCGCGGTGGTGCAGCACTGGGCGCGCAGTGGACGTCTGCAGCTCGCCAGCTCGGCGCCCAGCGCTACACAGGTGCTGACATCCTCGGTCAAGTCCTTGCCAACGACTATGGCCAGCGGCCTGTTGCAGTTGCGCAGCTGCCGCACATGCCTTTTTGAGCCAGAACAGGAGGTTTGCAAGGCTGGCAGGCCACTAAAGCATGTGACACTTGTGTGCAACCGCTCGCTGGCTGATGCCACTGCGCAACTAGCCTCTGCACCAAGTTAGTGTGCAGATGTGTAGGGATCCCGGGCAGTGACACCACTAAAACCGCAGCCAAACCCCGCATCAGCCTGCAAAGCGGGCAGGCATCCTCATAAGCGTTTGCTGAACGTACGTTGCCCCGGTGACACGCTTGCAGCCGCGAGAAGGCGCGCTGCACCTGCTGTCTACGTGGCGCCACGTCGTCGAAGCGGAAGGTGCCGGAGCTGAGGCTCCGACAGCGCCCAAGACGCCGCGGCCCGTTGCCTACGGGGAGAGCATGGTCGTTGGCGTCACTGGCGCTGGGCGGCCTGTAGAACGCACCGTCAGAATCATGCGCGGACGGTCGCGTGTGGTCAGCCAGCTGTCAGCAAGTGACGTCATGATGACAAAGTTGAAAAA